>CM076579.1:221854225-222305374 GCA_034641835.2 Pinus albicaulis
ATGGGAGTAGTTGTGAACGCGCAACGTCGTCGACGGGTGGGATCTGCACGTTCGAGTCGGGCGATGGAGGTAGTGTCTAGATTGCAACACTTGGTCAGTATTGCACGCAAAAATGCGTGACGGTGGCAGTGGTAGGCGCGCAACGTCTATGGCTCGGGTGGGCTTTGCACGTTGGATTCGGGCATCGTGGGGTGGCCAATCCTGCATGCCAGGTGGGACTGGAAGAGTGTAGGGTTGCTCGGTGTTAGGACCTCATAATGTACCATTTTTACTACATATTTTGCCACCACTTTACTCTTTCTAGTCCATATTTAAAGCTTACGTTATCATTTCCATCCATTTTCCCCAAAGGTATATAAAGTTCTTCTCTTTACTATATGTTTAATTTTTTTTGCATATAATTCTACATTACCTTTATATTTAATCATTAATTGAAGGTATATAGTTTCTGAGACAGTTTAAATATCGCAGATAATATATTTTGAAGATCGCATTGCTGAAACACTCAACAGGCATGCAAACCCCATTGCTAAAACAACCCGTGATTTGTGATTTTGAAAGTGTATTTCAAGTATAACGACAACAAGACAAAGAAAATCAAGGGAAGTTGTTACACGGACCATTCTGAAGCCAGTTTTCTTGTATCCCTCGTAATAGCATTCTGCTATGGAAAAACAAAAAGACCCTGTTTTAAGAACAGAAGATCAAATTTGGATAAAAATAGGATTTCTCTGATATAACTGTAATAGATGTCTCGTCTTTTTTTTTTTTCTAAATATGTCTAATTCTATTAAGAAAAAACCATATAGTACAGTCAGAGCTTGCAAAAAGCGAAGCATAGAAGCAAGGGGCCGGCAATGAAACATTTTCAACCTCGGACCCCAAAAGTGACCATGGACTGAACAAAAGAGAACAAGGATGACATAAAAAGTAGAGCGAAACAGAGGAAGCTACCCAGAGTGGGCAGAGACTTCCAGTCGAACTTTTTTCCCTTTCTTTTTAATGACTTTGACCCAGCCATTATGATTTGACTGGGCTGGAACCAATTGTAGATTATTGTGCACTGTAGAATGAGTCTCCTTGTCTGAATCGGAGGAAGAAGACTCATGCAGACGTTTCTGAGGGATCGGAGGGGCAGAGGGATCCTCAGGGCTGGCCGAAGGCGTGACCTGCTGGTGCGCATCTTTCTCTCCATCCTCTTCCAAATTTTCCTCATCCGAGCTGGAGGACTCTAGATCATTCATGGGGGGTGGATCGCAAGGTTTCCAGCTCTTGGACTTCGATTTGATATTGGTTTTCTTTGTTCTGCCGGGGAAGCTGGAGTAGGTGTTCTGAAGATGCCCTGTCTGATGACAATTTCTGCACCGGAATGCAGTGTTCTCATAATCCAAGGTTTGTGTCCAGTGAAAGTCCCCAATCTTGAGGCTGATCTGATCAGGCAGTCCTTTGCTTAAATCTATTTCCGCACAAATTCTGCCATAGGTATAGATTCCTTTGTCTGCGCGAGAGGTATCAGTAGCCAGAAAGCGGCCCAAGGCATTTCCAATCCCTTGGAAAACTGAGACGTGCCAGAGGTGAGCCGGAAGGTTCGGAAGACGGACCCAAATGGGAAGCTTGGTGATAACTGCTGAAGAGGGGTCGAAATCTGGGAACCAAGGAGTGAGAAAAAGTCCTGCTGCTCCCCAGAACCATGGGCCTTCTGTTAAGGCTTTCTGATAATCTTCGCTGAATGGAAACACTACTATGAAGAAACCCTTTGAACAAAGGAGGAATTGGCATCTGTCTGTCCAATTGGCATCCATTGATATAGATCTGTTGTTCGAGGCCAAAGGCCATTGAACCTGCAAATGATGGCAGATTCTGCATATATCTGAATTTGTTCGTCCAACGATGGATTGGAAATTTCAATAGAGGGGACTTCCTCCGTCTTGTCCACAAGGAAAGGCTTGGGAGCCTCAGCTGAAGAAGCAGATTTCTTGGGCAGCTGTGCATGAACCGCATCCTTATAGGAGCAGGAGGGAGAGGAGGATGGCTGCCCAGGTGCTCCTCCTCTGAGTCTCAGGGAAAGCACAATCGATGCATCTCTATTAATGCTGTAATGAGAGAGGGGAAAAGGATTTTCAAGTTGTTTACCTTTGTGTAGCAGCCTTTGTAGCTCCGATGGAATCCCTAATCTGCGTTCGAGATTGATTAAGAGATCTTGCACTAAGTCTGTAGCTTGCACCCAATGCAGCAAGGTTCTGCCGGATAGAAGCGTGATCTGGATCTGGAAAGAAGAGAGGTGATTGGCCTTAAGAGCAGCCGGTTGAAAACCGAAACCCTCCTGCGGCAACCTCCTATCAGGATTGCCTTGCTTGTTCGAGAGGCTGTATCGAGGGTGGGAAGGGGATTTCCCCTGCAAGAGAAGCTGATCCCATGAAAACAGCGACAGATCTAAGTCCTGGTTTGCCAGACTATGAGCGTTGGCCAGATCTGGATGAGGAGCCCTCTCTTTGACTATTTGAACAGCCAGTCTTGGTGTCTCTGCAAGCAAGTCTGGCAAAAAGGAGACGTGGGCAGCCGATTTAAAAACTTCTGGAACCGTTGCAAGGAAGGCAGCCTTCCAGACTGCGATCTCGAAGCCATAGAAAGCTCTGTATAGAGGTTTTCTGGCTTGCCGTATCAGCTCTACAACCCAGTTGATGCATGTATCCAACAGTGTAACCTCAGCAGACAGATCTGGCAGATCTGGCAGATTCGAGAGGCAGAATCGCTGCTGGCGTGCTGCTGAGGTGGGGTCATGGTGAATGGCTGTGAAAGCCGCGGCGTCAATGCAGTTCGGGTCACAAGCCAAGAATGTGCCCGCCCAGAAGGTTGCGTCAGGAGTTCCGCGTATAATCCGGTGCAAGAGCGTCCATTCTTGCAGGTTCAGGTCTGCATCCTTGCTCTGGAGCTGAGGGCGTCCGGTTTCTGGAGCGGCGGAGCCTGCGCCGACCAGCAAAGCCAAGTTGTGAACCCTAGAAACTCCTGTTGCCATCGCAAGCAGCGTTCTGAAGGAAAATAATGTTAGATGTCTCCTCTTTAAAAACAGGAGACATCAGCATTAGGAGGATAGTTAGAGACAGCGGGAGGTGCATTTTCCTGAACAGAGAAGGAGTGAGACTCTATTGTAATATGTTTCTTTTTGATAGATGAATAAAATTTTGTTTTGAGCACTTCAGTTTAATTTCTTTCTCTGGGGAATCTTGTGGGAAGGAAAGGGCCCGCCTTCATCACAAGATTCACCCATTTCCTCCTGTAGTCTGTTAACTCTTTGTGTTATTCGCACCTTAATTAAACCCTGTTTTTTGAAGTTGTTTATGAAGTTCTGTGTTTATTGTTAAAACTTTGTTTTCGCTATTTACTGCATTGGATTTACACAATTAATTCTTAAGAAGTTGTGAGTTACTTTATTTCAGCCATTTGTTTGTGGAATGAATGCGTGACAGTTTGATATTAGGAAACAAGTGCTGAAGATACTTGCTTGGAGGAATAGGGTCCTGTTCTCCGTTATAGTTGATTGATCTTCCTTTCTATAGAATGATTTCCTTTCATTATCTTTTCTAGGATTCTCTTAATGAAAGTCTGCAATAGAAGGATTGTCTTTGCTGTAACACAAGTAGGCTTCACCTTTTTTAAAGTAAGGTGTGGACAGTGTGATTAATATAATTAATATGATTAATACTACAACATTTCTTTGCTTTTGGAATTGAGCATATATAGTGTGTGGTTTCCTTTGGAATAAGCAGACCTTCCTAGGTTGACAATTTATGTTGCACTTGAATTGTTAAAACAATTAAATTGACCAACATTTTGGCGACGTTTCCGGGGAAGGCAATTATAGATTTCAAAAGCATTGATGTTTTTCTTCTAGATGTGCAGATTGTATGAGAGGACTAACCCATAAGAAAACTAACCCTGCATGTGGCAAGGGCAAAGGAAGGGGAGGAAGAAAGACTTTTATTGATGAAATTGTATCAAAAGCTTAATCTTCTCAGAGATTAAGCTCTCGAAGACCAAAGCCTCAACGCTCCCCTCAATCAAATTATGAAACATAAGAAGTTGTGAGCCCTGAAAACATTGAGGAACCAGCAGTAGGTATTGAAGAACTAGTGGACAATGTTGAATAATTAGAATAAAACACTAAAGAATCAGCAAAAACGTTGAAGAATTAGCAGGAGACAGAGAATTAGCAGGAAAAAATTGAGGAGCCAGTAGAAAAATTTTAGGATCGAGAAAGTGCAGTAGGAGATCAAACAATGGAGGGAAACAACGAAGGATTCTTTGGTGGAGGACGAGTAGATCCTGAAGGAGAAGGAAAAGATGAAAATTCTCTCTCTACCTTGGGATTTCCTATTAGTGATCTCCCTAGGGGAGCAACTCCTATGAAGAATATCCCACTGTCTGCCCTACCTAATTTCCATGGTTTATCCTCTGAAGATCCTGACGAATTTCTTTTTGAATTTGATATATTATGCAGAAGTTATGATAATGTTACTAATGCTCAGAAGCTGAAACTGTTTCTAGCAACACTGAAAGGAAATGCATTAAGGTGTTTCATGAGCCTCGGAAGCCAAGTAATCACAACATGGGAACAGATGAAACAGAAATTTCTGCGTAAATATCAAGATTACTGTTGGACAAGAGAAAAAAGGGAGGAATTATTCAAGATGGTACAAAAAGAGGATGAGAATTTGGAGAACTTTGTGGAGAGTCTGCAGTACAATCTACAGAGATCTAATCATCCCGGGGTAAGTAAAGATATTCTTAAGACAATATTACTGAAAGGAGTAAGGGATGATTTTTTAGACATGCTAAATATGCTTGGTAAAGGAGATATATCTAAGGAATCATATGATGAGATTGTTGACCTCTGTAAAAGATGCTCAAGAGGTGCTACAAGGAACATATCAAATAGCAGAGATGCCACATATTCAAGAGTTCAGAAATCAGCCAGTGGGGGAGAAACAAGAGCTGAAATAGGTAATTTACTTGAAGAATTTAAAACTAAAATGTTAACTTCTTTTGCTTCACAAATTGATACCTTGCAGGTTAAAAAGAAGCAGGTTGAAGTAGAAGCACCTTTGGCTATCTTTTGCCCCAAATGCAAAGACAAACACCCACTAAGGGAATGCACATTGGACAAGATACCAATCTGAATCCTTTGTGAGAAGGATCACGAAACACAACAATGCCCTTCTCTACCAAGAATAAAGGCAGCATTGCAGCCAACAGAAGAAGAAGTTGAAGCAGTGTATCTGCTAACAAAAAGGAGACAATGGCAACCAAGAGGACAAGGTATGGATTCTAGTATGCCATTTACATCTTCTAATCGTTGGAACAATTATCCTTCGTTCAGTCAAACAAATTACCCTCCCTTAAACCAATTGCAATACCCACCCTTTAATCAAATGAATTACCCACTCATGCAACAAACAAACCCTACCTTTGTAGATCCTGTAATGTGGACTCCTTGGCCTCCACAACAACCATCTTATTTTAATCAATGGAATTCAAATTGGAGGGGCCAACAACTCCCATTTCCAAATCAATTTCCTCAATTTCAACAACCACTTCCTCTACCACAAGGAGCTCCACCAAATAATCAAATGAGACCCCGGCTACCTGTGCAACAAAATCCTAACCCCAATAATAAAGCTGTGCAAATCATTGATATTCAGAACCAGCCTACATTTCCTACTTTCCCTATACAATGTAATGATATTCATTTGAGATCTGGGAAAATAGTAGAACCTATCATTGATGACATAACTTCTTCTGATTCTGATAAAGAAGAAACTGAGAAACATAATTCACACAAAGAAGTACAAAAACCCTCTAATAAGGGTACTGGAATAACAAAGCCACCATTCCCCGAGCGTTTAGTTTTAACTAAAATGCCTAAAACACCTTCTTTTAATCTTTTAGGGGAATTTCAAAATTTGTATGTTAAAATTCCACTTTTACAAGCACTAAGAGATGTACCAATTTATGCCAGAACCATGACAGACATTTGTGTTAAGAAACCTGGTAGGAAAGCTAAATATCCCCTTACAGTTCATGTTATGGGTGATCTATCTGCATTAATTTCTGGTAAAACTCCTCTTGTGAAATATGGTAACCCTGGCCATCCTACTATGACAGTTCAAATTGGTAAAACAATAATCCCTCAAGTTCCGGTAGATTTAGGTGTTTCTATAAACATTATGACTCTTGAAACTTCACAATTGCTACAACTAAAGAACACAATTATAGATACACCAACCATCCTAGAGCTAGCTGACCATTCTACAATTAAACCAGAAGGAGTTGTTGAAGACTTAGTTATCTTGGTCGAGTCCTGGAATTACCCAGCTGACTTTGTGGTGTTGCAAACTAAAACAAAGTTGGAGGGACATCCTCTAATTCTAGGAAGACCTTGGCTAGCCACAGTCGATGCCTTTATCAGCTGTAGATCTAGTTCAATGAAAATTTCTAATGGACATGAAACTAAACAACTTACTCTTTACCCTCATGCTACACCCATGATTAATAATGAGAATTCTGTGTGGATGGATTATGATGATAATGCTATTCAGCCTATTTTGACTGTCGAACAAGCTTTAAGTTTTAAAGACAGCATAGAGGATGAAGTAATTAATAATTGTATTTGTGAACCTTCCTCTGTGGTTGTTGAAACACACAATAAATTGACTGCACTTTTCGAAATAGATACCCAGGAGAAGATTAAATCCGAAGATTTTCCTCAAACATCAACCACCATCTCTTCTAAAAGCATAACAGTAGAAATCGAACCTGGAAAAACACTGAACATAAATCCTGATCTAACAGTTGCTAAAACACAACAGTTAATGAAGTTACTATTTGAAAATAAAGAAGCATTCACATGGGATTACACGGATATGAAGGGAATCTCTCCTGAATTATATACTCACCGAATTTATATTAAGGAAGGTTTTCGACCAGTCTGCCAACCCCAAAGATGAATGAACCCTAATTTAAGAGAAATTGTGAAAGAGGAACTTCAGAAATTTCTTAATGCAGGATTTATATACCCTATATATGATAGTGAATGGGTTTCCCCATTGGTAATAGTCCCTAAGAAAAACGGGAAATGGAGAGTGTGTGTAGATTATAGAGCCTCAAATAAATCCACTCAAAAGGATCACTTTCCTTTACCATTCATTGATCAGGTGTTGGATAGTTTGTTAGGGAAGAAATTATTTTCCTTTTTAGATGGATTCAGTGGGTATAACCAAATCAGAATTGCACCCCAAGACCAAGACAAGACCACTTTTACTAGTCTTTGGGGAACTTTTGCCTATATATTTCTTCCATTCGGACTATGTAACGCACCAACAACTTTTCAAAGGGACGTTATAGGAATCTTTTCTAATATGCTGAATGACTCCATGGAAATATTTATGGATGATTTTACCCCTTATGGTGTGTCTTTTGAATATGCACTACAAAATCTTGAGAAAGTACTCAAACGTTGTATACAAGCTCATCTCTCCTTAAGTACTGAAAAATGTCATATGATGATGATTGAAGGATCAGTGATTGGAAATTTTATCTCATCTCAAGGAATTCAAGTAGATCCATCCAAAATAGAAGTCATTCAGAATCTTCCTGTTCCTAAAACAAAAACTGATGTGAGAAGTTTTCTAAGACATGCTGGATATTACAGGAGATTCATTAAAGATTTTTCTAAGATAGGTTCTCCATTATTTGTGTTTCTTGTGAAAAATGCTGAATTTAAGTGGACTAATATTTGTCAGAAAGACTTTGTAGAACTCAAGCATCAGTTATCCATAGCTCCTATTTTGAGAGGACCTGATTGGGCACTTCCCTTTCATATATCTTCTGATGCTTTAGATATTGCAATTGGAGCTGTCTTGGGACAAGAGGAAAACCATCTTCCTTATGCTATCTATTTTATCAGTAAGAATATGACCCCTGCTGAGCTTAATTATATAGTTACCGAAAAGGAATTCTTAGCAGTAATTTATGCTATTAATAAATTTCGACATTATATTACTGGTTATTCTACTTTTTTCCATACTGATCACTCGGCTATTAAGTATTTAATGAATAAATCTGTCACAAATGCTCAAGTTACCAGATGGTTATTATTAATATAGGAGTTTGATATTACAATTGTAGATCGACCAGGTAAATAAAATGTTGTGCCTGATTTCCTTTCATGGTTAAAAATTGATAATAATATTCCAGTAGATGATTCCTTTCTTGATGAGTATTTATTTGCAGTATCTGCTCACTCACCTTGGTATGCAGACATTAACAATTATCTGATTTCAGGAAAGTTACCATCACACCTGTTGTTTATCATGTCAGCATCCCGTCGAAATTCTGACCAGTAATTTCGCTTAAACCTTTTGAACCCCCCTCCTTCTGACCTAAAAAGTCATTTTTCTACCTAGCACTGCCTTTTTCGTGCCTTCGAATTACATTATAAAGGGCCGAAATCACACTTTTAATATATTTAAAGGCTTAGCCCCTCTGGACCTAGCCCCTTCGTCTTTTCCTCTGCATAACCCAGGCGCTAGACCATGTGCTAGACCGAAAGGTGCTTATCAAATGTATATCGGGTGCATTCTGAGCCGTAGATCTGTACAGATTGGACGACATTCGTTCATCTCCACCGCACCCATGGCCCACTCCATTAATCACCCATCCACCGTCCGATCAGCCTAAAAAATCAACGGTTCACATTACTCCTGCTCTGGTGGTCCCCGCGCCCGAACACTGTTCAAAACCCGCCGGTTTTCATCGCACCGCTTTTCTGAGGCGAGCGATATTTCTCAAATCGGAGTGATTCCATACATCACTCACCATGTGTGTCTGCGTATGGTCGAAAAACCGCTTTCCATCACACATTATCGTTCGGTCAAAGTCATGGCACGATATTCACGACAGTCGTCCGATCTGGGGGTCTTCATCCAACGGGTGTCGCTCGTCGAAGCTTCATGGCATTTAATCACAGCATATTCGACCGCTGGCCCACTATACGCACCCTCCACCATCGATCTCCGCCAAGATCGGACGGCCCTCATTCAACCCACGCCATGCCATTGACCCGGTCCTCCTCCATGTCACCATTCCACGTGCCATTCAACGCATTCTCTTTTGCCTTCCTTATATGTCATTCAAAAGGTCAAATTCAAAGTTTTTCATCTGCTATGCTCCGCCACTCTTCTCCATCGCCACTTCCCACTATCACGCTGCATTTCCTATCATCGTTCTGCATTTCTCGGCCTCTCCACCATGCCGCACTGTCTCACCATTATCCCCATTGTGTTCACCTTCACGTGCATGGTTTTCTTTAACAAGTTTGTGGATTTTCCAGGTTTGCAACGGCGGAAAGCTACCATGATTCAAAACCTCTATTACTATGATAGAGAGCATGTCAAAGGACCATTTTTCAGAACTGAATCATGGAGAAAGTCCAAAGAGGGAGAATTGATAAGATTTCCATTAAAGATGCAGGTTAAAATCTGTCAAACCCTGCAGGGACATTCAAGGCGCCAATTTCACAGGTGAAGATATAAATGTTGCGTCAGAGAGTATCAGTGGGAAATCGGAGGAATTCAACGATCAGCATTGAAGGTTTCAGGCCTCAATTCAAGTTTAGAAGATAGAGGGTACCATGCACAGGGGAAAATACCCTCCAGGTTTCATTTCCGCAGGATTTTCTTTCAGGAAAGGATAGAATGTTCATATGATTTTATCTCTATACCGTGTTCCTGAAGAGACTTTCACCCAGTGCATTTATTTCAGAAAGCAGGCTACAAAGAATGTACAACACCACAAAGTCATCAAGCAGTATGGGCATGCACGTTTCCACCATCTTGTCTTTATGAAGAAAATTGATGGTTCATCACCTACTTCATTTATTAAGTTTTCCTTTTCTCTATAAAAAAACCCGAAGAACAGATTATTGAGGGTTCTAGATTTTATGAGAAAAATATGCAGTGAAAGGCTTTTTGTATACATTTTGTAGAACTTTTATATGAAGGCTCAGAGCCCATAGGGTCTCAGTGAGGATGCGTTCCATCTGTTAAAGAGGATTCTAGTCTTTAGTATTTCACAGTCTGTAACTTTCTCTTATGTGTTATTTTAATATATCATTTCATTTCATCCACGTTTCTTGTATCATGTTTTGGAATGCTAGTGGCTCACTGATTTTTGGTATGGATTCATCCTAGTTGATGCCCATGCTCGGATCAGTCAAGGACTTTAAATGTGGCTCATGCATGATATTCTGTTCCATTACTCATCTAAACCGTATTTCTGCTATATTAGTTGCTTTAGGAGGGTGTTTTTAAAACGCTATTATCATGTATGGATTCTTAGATTGGTAAGCCCATGCATGGTGGTATTGTGTATCTAGATACCAGCTCAATGTTAACTAATATCTTCTCAAAATTTCTTTAATTACATACACCTTCTGATAATTGATATCTGTGACATATTACTTGAATTGGCCCTCTTTGCAGTAAACTGTCTCTGAATTGTCTATTGCTTTTGTATTAGAGTTTTGCACTTTGCCTCTATAATAACTCTTTTCCTGTATCAATTTCTGAGAGTTTGGTCCCATTCTAGTTTATTTCCCTATTTAAAGGAGATAGCATGTGAGCTAAGGTTGACAAATTCATACATTATATTATACGCTCCTTGCTATGCTAAGATTTCCTAGGCACTGGTCTATTACAACTCTAGGCTATCTCTAGGAACGACAACATCTTTTTGGTGCCATTGCTGGGGACGAAGTTGAGAAATTTTAATCCCTGGGCCTCGACAAAATATAATTCACTCTTCAAGTAGGTGAGCATGTGAGCATGGAGAGTTGAGAGTTGTATATCCCTCACCTTGGCGACTCCACATTTGTCTATTTGATAAATCTATTTGCAGTCATGGCTCCTCGTAAGCCACGCCTGAGGTCAGATACGTCTTAGCCAAAGACACCTTCAGTGTCTGACCCTGATAAGATCATACATAGAAGAAATTGGAAGGAAAGAAAATCATTCCATTATGAGATTCCCGAATTCTCTCAAGAAGACTTTCCGTCCTCCTCCTCTCAAGATTCTCAATTGCAAATTCCCGAATCCACTGTCAGAGATATCGATTACTATTCAGATAGTCCACCCCGAGGAGGTGTCCAATTTAAAGACAGTCTTCATCCTACTCCTGAGGTCGAAGAGGTCAAGGAAGTCACCGAAGTATCTTCTATTAACAGACCCTTGCTCCCCTCAACACCTCAAGATGCAGTCGAGTATATCCCTATTGTTATCCATATTCCACTTCCACCTCCTCCTCTTCCTCCATTTACACATTAGACTGTTGCACTACCCCCACCTCCTCCAATGGCCAATGTTCCAGCCTTCTTGTTGAATAAATATGCTCCCCTAGCATTAAATCAAGTGTTGAATGATATGCCCGAATATTATTTGAATATTTTGCCCAGATTCAATGGGGAAAATGAGATCGATGCTCAAAAACATCTTGAGACTTTCTGCTCTTTTGCAGAGAACTTTAATGTTGAACATTTGGATGTGGTCTTAAGACTGTTTGTGCAATCTCTTGATGGTGAAGCTCGAAAATGGTTTAAGACCTTGGCAGGTCGCTCTATTACCACTTGGGATAATATGGAGGATACTTTTCTAAGAAAATGGGGGGAGAGGAAAGATCATGGACAATGTCTTACTGAGTTTAATACACTCAAGAAAATACATAATGAAGGGGTGTCAAAATTTATCAAGAGATTTAATAAGTTGTATCTAAGCCTTCCTGTTGATATGAAACCTCATCAGACTGCTGCTAAAGTTGTTTTCATAGCAGCCTTTGACTCAGAATTTGGTTTCTCTCTCAGACAAAGAAAGTCTGCTACTCTGGCTGATGCTCAGACAGATGCTCTAGAAATCGAGGAAAATTTTTCCTCCACTGGTAAATCAAAGGGAAAATCTGAACATGATACTAGAAGAAGGGGCAAAGGGGAGGTGTCTACTTCTAGCCAAGACAGAGACTCCAGTACTAGCATCATCGAAGAAATGAACAAAAAGATTAGCAATCTTACTAATAAGCTAGGTAAGCTCGAATTGGAGGCCAAGAATTCAGCCTCCAGGAATTTCTAGAATGCTCCAAACAGAGGTTACAATCCTCAGTATAGGAAACCACCCTTGCAAATATTTCCAAGGGAAGCAAAGGAACAACAAGATCAAGTACCACACCCATTGTACTTGGAAGGTCCAGTTGATGATTCCATTGAAGACACTGCCTACAGACTTGAGGATGCAAATCTTGCATTTTCAAATAGTGATGGAGAAGAATTCCCTTTGCAAGGGAATGATGGAGCTGAGTGCTAATTGCAAGAAGAAGAAAAGACCAGAGACATAGAAGAAGCAGAATTTGATCATTATTGTAAACAATTTGATGATTTCATGCAAGCACATTTCAATAGAAGATATGATCTCAGGTCTTCTAGGAAAATGACTCGCACTCAAGATCAAGAAGAAGAGTTACCCCAAAAGGAAGCACCCACTCAGAAGGAGTCTACGATGCCGAAAGTCACAGACAAAGGTAAGAGTCCTCTAATCAAACCTTTGCAGTCTAATGATGAAATTCCTTCCTCTTCAAAGGTAGTCGTTCCTCCTAATACCAAATCTGTGTCAAAAGAAGTCAAACCCCCAGCTGAAAATAAAGAGTCAAAAGAGGTCGTAATAGAAAAGTCTTCTCCTGCTTTTAGTCTACAAAAAGAACTGGAAAAAGTAAAAATCCCAGTGCCCTTGACTGGGTTGTTGAAACAACCTGCATATCAATCCCAAGTCACCTCATTTATGCTACCTCCAGAAGCACCAATCATCCCAGATAGTATCAACCTTCAAGAAGAAATACCCATGGTTGTCTTTGGTCCACATTTTGAGGAATTAGATGCTTCTACTCCTCCCTTTTATGTGTCTCTAGTGATTCATGACTTGCTATTACATAATTGTTTGTTAGATTCTGGAGCTTCCCATAATCTAATACCTCTATCCTTCATGGAAAAAATAGGATTACAAATCACCCGTCCTTACAAGGACCTCTACTCATTTGACTCCAAAAGAGTTAAATGCTTAGGGATCATCAAAGACTTGGTGGTCAATTTGGCCCAAATCCCAGCAAAAAGTGTGGTAATGGACATCGTGGTAGCTGACATCCCAGCTCGCTTTGGCATGTTACTGTCAAGGTCCTGGGGAACAGAAATTGGTGGATCACTCAAGATGGACTTAACATATTCCACTATCCCAGTTTTTGGTGGCCAGGAGAGGAGGTTGTACAGGGAAACTAGATTTGTCAAGATGGTGACTAAGGCAGATAACTTCATAAATTCACTAGTCTACAGTAAAGAAGGAGATTTCTCATGCTTGATGCTGGAAGAAGATCAAAATTATGCTCATGAACCATCCTTCTGTCAGATTCAGACTGAGCAGCCATTAGAGATCCATGAAGCAGGAATCTGGACACTTCATTTTGATGGAGAAAATTCAAGAGAAGGTAATGGAGCTGGAATACTATTGATTTCTCCTACAAGAAAATGGGTTCCATTTTCTTTCAAGCTAGAATATGAAGCTACAAATAATGTGGCTGAATATGAGGCACTTCTGCTGGTATTGCAGATAGCCAAGAACATGAACATACAAAGCTTAAAAGTTCAGGAAGATTCCGAGCTGGTGGTCATACAAGTCAGGAATCAATGTCAAACCAAGCATCCTCAGCTAAGAGCTTATAGGAATGAAGTTTGGGACCTAGTGGAGAATTTCTTCTTGGCATTCAATATCCAGTTCATGACTCGAGAACAGAATAGGATGGCTGATTCCCTTGCCGTGGCTGCTAGTACATTTCGACCACCTCAGAATCCTCTCTTGAGGTATGAAATTAAGGTACGTTCTCGACCATCAATCCCAGATAACATCAAGCACTGGCAGGTATTTGAGGATGAGGAAAAAATGAAGAGATTCCTGGAAACAATGGGAGAATTCTCCAATATGGAGATTGATGCTGATGAAGGAGAGGTAGAGTCTGAAGATACTTCAGAAAGAAATTGGGAGGAGAAAGTGGCAGGTAATAAGGTGCTGCAGTTAAAGGGAAACATAATACCCAGAGCGTTGGTGCCTCTAGAAAGATTATTTGATAAAAATTATGTCCCAATGCAGCCGAGAAAAGTGGTAGAAGAAAATCAGGTAGAAGACCTGAATCTTGGTACTGAGGCTGACCCCAAAATTGTAAAACTATCGAGGAAGATCCCTGGAGAATATAAAAGGCTATATCAGAAATTGTTTCAGTCTTACAAAGATGTGTTTGCATGGTCCTATCAGGACTTGAAAACTTTTGATATCAATATAATGCAACACAAAATTCCACTGAAGGGAGATACAAAGCCTCACAAGCAGAAACTCAGACAAATAAATCCCTTGCTGCTTGCTTCTATTGAGAAGGAAATAAAGAAGTTGTTAAAGGCCAAAATAATTGTACCATTGAGGTACTCTGAATGGGTGGCAAACCTAGTCCCTGTCCGGAAGAAGAATGGAGAAATAAGGATGTGCGTGGATTTCAGAAATTTAAACAGAGCATCCTTAAAGGATAATTATCCACTGCCTAAGATGGACCACATTTTGCAGAAAGTGGTTGGAGCTTCTAGGATGTCAATGATGGATGGATTCTTTGGCTATAATCAGGTGGCTATACTTCTAGAAGATCAAAAGAAGACTGCTTTCACCACACCATGGGGTACGTTCATGTATGCCATGATGCCTTTTGGATTGATTAATGCAGGGGACACTTTTTAGAGGGCCGTGGATATTTCTTTTGTTGGGGAGCAAGATAAATTCTTGGTGGTATACCT
Source organism: Pinus albicaulis (assembly GCA_034641835.2). NCBI lineage: Eukaryota > Viridiplantae > Streptophyta > Pinopsida > Pinales > Pinaceae > Pinus > Pinus albicaulis. The sequence continues at coordinate 221,869,146 of CM076579.1, forward strand.
CGATGATATCACTGTATTTTCAAAGAATTATACTGAGCACATTGAGCATCTGCGTAGAACCTTTGAGAAATGCAGAAGGTATGGTCTCTCTCTAAATCCTCAAAATTCTTTATTTGCATTAAAAGAGGGAAAAAATTTGGGACACATTGTGACAAGAGATGGGGTGAAGATAGATCCTAAGAGGGTAGAGGTTATAAATGGTATTTCTCTTCCCAGGAATAAAAAGGAAGTTCAGGTATTCCTTGGCCGAATAAACTTTTGCAGGAGGTTCATCCCTAACTATGCTGAGATAGTTAGGCATATAACATACATGCTGAAGAAGAGTAATGAGGTAAAGTGGTCACAAGAATCAAGAGAGGCCTTTACTAGGATTAAAAATTCATTTATTGAAGCCCCTGTGCTAGCTGGGCCAGATTATTCCAAACCTTTCATGATATTTTATTTTGCATCACCTCATACAGTAGCTGGAGTTCTGTTGCAGAAAAATGAAGAAGGGTATGAGAAACCTATTTCCTTCTTTAGTCAGGTGCTTCGTGATGCAGAAATGAAATGCAACATATTAGAAAAGCAAGCATATGCCCTCGTGAACTCCCTCAAAGCATTCCGCGTGTATATCTTACAGTCCCATATCACTACATTTGTGACTACAGCTGCCGCAAAAGATATCCTTATTCAGGGGGATAGTGAAGGAAAAAGGGGTAAGTGGATTGCTAAAATACAGGAATATGACTTAGACATCCACCCTACTAAGCTGATCAAAGGACAAGGGCTTGCCAAAATATTATCTGAATCAAACTATCAAGCTCTGGGCATAAATTTGTCCATTGTAGCAGGTGAGGAACCTAAAGAGAATGAAGAGAGACAGGGAATTGGAGTAGCTACTCCAGAAATACATGTAAAGTACCTCACCAGTCAGTGGTATAAAGAAATAGTGGAGTATCTTCTGACACTCAGCTGTCCTCCTAGTTGTGACAAAGCTAAGTAAAGATCACTGAGGTTAAAATCACAGAAATACGTGGTTGATAATGGGCAGCTATATCGGCGAGATCCATCAGGCATCCTACTTTTGTGTCTTATAGAGGATGAAGTAGAAAGTATAATGGATGAATTCCATGAAGGGATCTGTGGGGGACATTACAGCTGGACGACCACTGCTCACAATATCCTGAAGGCTGGTTTTTATTGGCCCAAGATTTTTGGAGATGTTTTTACCCAGGTTAGAGGATGTGATAAATGTCAGAAATTTGCTGAAAGGCAGAAGATGGCACCTCTGCCCATGATTCCTGTGCACGTGGATGAACCATTCTGACAATGGGGAATTGATTTTATAGGTGAAATACATCCTCCGTCAAGTGGTCAGCATAAATGGATATTAACTGCCACTTATTATTTCACTAAATGGGTGGAAGCCATACCTGCAAGGAATGCTATTGATGCTATGATAATACAGTTCATGGAAGAAAACATCATATCGAGGTTTGGATGCCCTTCCAGGATAGTAACTGATAATGCCTACCTAGGCTTTCAAGTCTACAAAGTTCATGAGCTTCTGTCAGCAATATAACATCACACTAGGTCACTCTATAGCCTATTATCCACAGGGAAATGGCCTGGCAGAGTCATCCAATAAAACCCTGGTAAGAGCACTGAAGAAGGCTATAAATGAAAACCAAAAAAATTGGGATTCCTAGCTAAAATTTGCTCTGTGGGAAAATAGAATTACCAGCAAGAGAGGAACCAGAAAATCCCCATATGAATTATTATATGGGAGGGTAGCAGTATTTCCTATTCAATTAGCCCTACCAATAGCTAGATTCATGCAGGAAAGTCAAGAAGAGCCTGATGATATGGTCAGGAGAATAAACCAGCTGGTGGAATTGGAAGAAACACACAATCAGGTGAATCAAAGGCTGAGAGAGTATCAGGAGAAGATGAAATACATTTTTGATCAGCATGCTAAAGACATGAATCTACAGATTGGTGATTTAGTGCTCAGGTGGGATATCCAGAGGGCTGAAAAAGGAAAACATGGCAAATTCGATCTGCTTTGGTTCGGTCCTTTCAATATTGTGGAGCGGGGAGGTAACAATACTTTCAAGTTGGAAAATTTACAGGGTGAATTGCTCGATGCCCCTATGAATGGTCAGTTCCTTAAGCCCTACTTCCAGTTCTGAAGTAGGCCGAGAAATCTTGATGTATCATATTTTATATTAGTTTTTTGTTTCTATCTTTGTTGAATGATGTGGGTGTTGTGATGAATTATGAAAAGTAAGCGGAAGTGTTGAAGAACAGAGTTTGCATAGAAAATGATCAGGTGGTCTGCAAAGTTCTCGACATGTCCAGGGATGAATGTTCCATCCCTAGGTGGAGCCAATGTTGATAATATCAGCATCTTGTCTAAATTCTAACCAGTAATTTCGCTTAAACCTTTTGAACCCCCCTCCTTCTACCCTAAAAAGTCATTTTTCTGCCTGGTGCTGCCTTTTTCGTGCCTTCGAATTACATTATAAAGGGCCAAAATCACACTTTTAATATATTTAAAGGCTTAGCCCCTATGAAACTAGCCCCTCCGTCTTTTCCTCTGTATAACCCAGGCACTAGACCATGCGCTAGACCGAAACGCGCTTATCAAATGTATATCGGGTGCATTCTTAGCCGTAGATCTGTACAGATCGGACGACGTTCGTTCATCTCCGACGCGCCCGTGGCCCACTCCGTTAATCGCCCATCCACCATCCGATCAGCCTACAAAATCAACGGTTCACAGTACTCTTGCTCTGGTGGTCCTCGTGCCCAAATACTATTCAAAACCTATCGGTTTTCATCGCACCGCTTTTCTGAGCCAGGCGATATTTCTCAAATCGGAGCGATTCCATACATCGCTCGCCGCGTGTCCGCGTATGGTCCCAAAACCACTTTCCATCATGTATTATCATTCGGTCAAAGTCACGGCGCAATATTCACGATAGTCGTCTGATCTGGGGGTCTTCATCCAACGGGTGTCGCTCGTCGAAGCTACACGGCATTTAATCACTGCATATTCGACCCCTGGCCCACTATACGCGCCCTCCACCATCGATCTCTGCCAAGATCAGATCGCCCTCATTCAACCCATGCCACGCCATTGACCCAGTCCTCCTCCACATCACCATTGCATGTGCCATTCAACGCATTCTCTTTCGCCTTCCTTATATGTCATTCAAAAGGTCAAATTCAAAGTTTTTCATTTGCTATGCTCCGCCAATCTTCTCCATCGCCACTTCCCACCATAATGCTACATTTCCTATTATTGTTCTGCATTTCTCGGCCTCTCCACCATGCCGCGCCGTCTCGCCATTATCCCCACTATGTTCACCTTCACGTGCATGGTTTTCTTTAACGAGTTTGCGGATTTTGCAGGTTTGCAACGACGGAAAGCTACCATGATTCACAGCCTCTATTACTGTGATAGAGAGCACGTCAAAGGACCATTTTTCAGAACTAAATCATGGAGAAAGTCCAAAGAGGGAAAATTGATAAGATTTCCATTAAAGATGCAAGGTTAAAATCTGTCAAACCCTCCAGGGAAATTCAAGGTGCCAATTTCACAGGTGAAGATATAAATGTTGCGACAAAGAGTATCAGTGGGAAATCGGAGGAATTCGACGATCAGCATTGAAGGCTTCAGGCCTCAATTCAATTTTAGAATATAGAGGGTACCATGCATAGGGGAAAATACCCTCCAGGTTTCATTTCAACAATATTTTCTTTCAGGAAAGGACAGAATGTTCATATGATTTTATCTCTATACCGTGTTCCTGAAGAGACTTTCACCCAGTGCATTTATTTTAGAAAGCAGGCTACAGAGAACGTACAACACCACAAATTCATCGAGCAGTATGGGCATGCACGTTTCCTCCATATTTTCTTTATGAAGAAAATTGATGGTTCATCACCTACTTCATTTATTAAGTTTTCCTTTTCTCTATAAAACCCTCGAAGAACAGATTATTGAGGGTTCCAGAATTTATGAGAAAACTATGCAGTGAAAGGATTTTTGTATACATTTTGTAGAACTTTTATATGAAGGCTCAGAGCCCATAGGGTCTTAGTGAGGAGGAGTTCCATCTGTTAAAGAGGATTCTGGTCTTTGGTATTTCACAGTCTGTAACTTTCTCTTATGTGTTATTTTAATATATCATTTCATTTCATCCATGTTTCCTGTATCATGTTTTGGAAATCGAGTGGCTCACTGATTTTTGGTATGGATTCATCCTAGTTGATGCCCATGATAGGATCATTCAAGTGATTTAAATATGGCTCATGCATGATATTTTGTTCCATTACTCATCTAAACCGTATTTCTGCTATATTAGTTGCTTTGGGAGGGTGTTTTTAAAATGCTATTATCATGTATGTATTCTTAGATTGGTAAGCCCATGCATGGTGGTATTGTGTATCTGGATAGCAGCTCAATGTTGACTAATATCTTCTCAACATTTCTTTCATTACATACACCTTCTCATAATTGATGTCTGTGACATATTACTTTAATTGGCCCTCCTTGCAGTAAACTGTCTCTGAATTGTCTGTTGCTTTGGTATTGGAGTTTTACACTTTTCCTCTGCAATACCTCTTTTCCTGTATCAGTTTCTGAGATTTTGGTCCCATTCTAGTTTATTTCCCTATTTACAGGAGATAGCATGTGAGCTAAGGTTGACAACTTCATACATTATATTATACTCTCCTTGCTATGCTAAGATGTCCTAGGCACTGATCTATCACAACTCTAGGTTGTCTCTAGGAACGACAACATCTGTCACATAGAGAAAAAAGAAAAATTATTCAACAAAGTGCCAGGTATAGCTGGATCAGTGGGTGTCTTTTCTACACAGGACTTGATCATGAAATCGAAAGATGCATTAGAGAGGATGAGGTGTATGACATACTAAAAGCTTGTCATGATGGCCCTTGTGGAGGGCATTTTGCTGATAAAAGAACGTCACACAAAATTTTGAGGATGGGTTACTATTTGCCCTCACTGTTTAAGGATGAAAAGAAATATGTGTGGGCTTGTGATAGCTATCGAAGAGTGGGTTGACCCAATCATAGAGATCAAATGCCATTAAACCCCTAGGTAATACTTGAACCATTTGAAAGACGGGCCTTAGATTTTATAGGACCCATTAATCCTCCATCCAATCAAAGGATTTATATATTAGTTTGTATAGATTATATGACCAAATGGGTGGAGGCCAAAGCACTTCTTAGAGCCAATGAAGAATTTGTCCTAGCTTTCTTATTTGAAGAAATATTTGTTAGATTTGGAATTCCTAGAGAGCTAGTTATAGATGGAGGACCTCCTTTCAATTCTCATGGTTTTAAATATACCCTTCAGAAATATCATATTCATCATAGAATGACTACACCATACCATCCCCAAGCCAATGGGCAGGTGGAAAGCACAAATAAATTAATAGAAGCCATTCTAACCAAAACAGTGAAGGATAACCGAAAGGATTGGTCTTAAAAGCTCCCTGCAGCACTATGGGCTTACAGAACTACCTGGAGAAATACTACAGGATTTTCTCCCTATGAATTGGTTTATGGAAAAAGTGTTGTTTTTCCTGTGGAATTTGAAATTAAAAATTTAAGAACTGCTTTAGCTATTAACCTTGATTTGACTAATGTGCAGACAGCCAGGTTGCAACAGCTTCTTGAACTAGATAAAAAGAGATTAGATGCCATTCATCAGATAACCATGATTCAACAACAAAGAACAAAGTGGCATGATAAAAACATCAAGCACAAGTAGTTCCAAAAAGGTAATTAGGCCTTATTGTATGATTCTTGGTTTGAAAACTTTCAATGTAAGCTACGTACAAGATGGCTGGGACCTTATGATGTAGATGCTATTTTTCCCAATGGAACAGTAAGAATTTTAACAATTGATGATTCTAAAACACCTCTACTAGTAAATGGTCATAGGATTCGTTTGTACCAGCGCCCTGTTTCTAAAGAAGATTTTAAGGCTACTTGCATGACAGATGCACATTATATTTTTCTAGGGGAGTCTTCTACTCCTCACAGTATTTAATTGTTTTCTACACTATATTTTAGTATTAGATTATATTTCTTAAAACTAATAATCCATGTCAAGGGTTGGCATGTTACAATTGTATTTTGCAGATTAAGGAAGAACTCATCAAGAAGGACAATTTCATCACAAGAAGATCTAAGCTTCAATCTGAAGAAGCTTTGCTTTCATTATATAATTCATTCCCTCATATTCCAATAACATTTCATCACTCATCCCCTCATTCTTTCTTTCCCCTTTCATATCATTTTCTCACTTTCCCATTTTACCCACTGCTGAAACATCATTCTCCAGCAAGTATTTTCCCTATTCCTTACTGCTGAAATATCATTCCTCAGCAAATACTTCCCCTATTTTCCCATTTCCAAATATTAATTTTTAGTAACATTTCCCTTATTTTTCCATTTCTGAAACACCACTTTCAGCAGCATGTCATTTATCTTTTCGTTGCTAAAACACCATTTCTTTCCCCTAGAAACATGATTATGCAACTTCTTTAGTCCCTCACTTTTATTCTTCATATTCCTTATGTGAATACTATCCATGATTAAGCAGACTCTAATATGATCCTCCTTACATTTCAGAGAATTCTAAGGTTCTTCCATCAATATTAAACCATCATAAATAAGCACTATATATTTCGAATCAGAAAGAAAAGGTAAATATAAGGTATGTGAATTTTATGTAATACAATTAAATGATAGTTTAAAGAGAAGATTTCCCTCATTATGATTATAATATTCGTACACTTGGAAACATCATTTCACCATACATGGGGGGGATTTTGAAACTATAAACCATCATTTCACAGCATACAAACTACCGCCACTCTTTACACCCATTTCAGCCCTTTACCGATACTCCATGTTCTTAGTCACAATGATTACTCTGTTCAAAGCCTGGTAATTCTTCTCTCTGCCTCTGCATTTTACCTAAGTTAGTAACTATGGGAGGACCAGCCATCAGACATGAGCCTGGTTCAATGGCTCTCCTTGAATTATTTTCGGATGCTTATCAGATCTTCCAACAGGTAGGATGGGTGACATATTTTGAAAGAATTCAAGATTTCAACCCTCAACAGGTCCTGGAATTTGCACAGAACCTTCAGGAGGACCATTCTACAGTTCAGGGGGTCTGAATTTCGGTTTCAGAGGATGACATAGCACAAGTCTCGGCTTTTCCAGTCACAGGTGCTCGGTGGTTTAGTAGGAAACACATCATGCTAAATGCGCCACAAGACTTCCTTCTTCCAGGAGAACATGTTGATATTAAAGGCCGTGGCGTAGGACTGCACTCATTACCTCCTCCGTGGCCAAAGATATCTAAATTTTTCAAGCACTATTTAACTTGTGAGGGTCGCTATCAGGTAGTTTATCAACACGACTTTGTTTTAATGAGCCACCTATGACATGGTAGATTAATAAACATTCCTTATTATCTCCCTGGATTCAGATCTTTGACAGGTACCTCCTTCCATAGTTATTTATTAAGTAACTTGCATGCAAAGAGTCAGTATCCAGACTCTAATTCAGACTAAAAGTTGCCTGAGGACATGCAACCCTTTCAGTTGGGGGGGATGTTAGGACCTCATAATGTACCATTTTGACTACATATTTTATCACCACTTTACTCTTTCTAGTCCATATTTAAAGCTTACATTATCATTTCCATCCATTTTTCTCAAAGGTATATAAAGTTCTTCTCTTTACTATATGTTTAATTTTTTTTGCATATAATTCTACATTACCTTTATATTTAATCATTAATCAAAGGTATATAGTTTCTGAGACAGTTTAAAGATCGCAGGTAATCTATTTTGAAGATCGCGTTGCTGAAACAGTCAACAAGCACGCAAACCCCGTTGCTGAAACAACCCGTGATTTGCGATTTTAAAAGTGTATTTCAAGTATAACGGCAACAAGACAAAGACAAGAAAGGGAAGCTGTTACACGGACCATTCTGAAGCCAGTATTATTGTATCCCTCGTAACAACATTCTGCTATGGAAGAACAGAAAGACCCTATTTTAAGAACAGAAGAACAAATTTGGAGAAAAATAGGATTTCTCTGATGTAACTATAATAGATGTCTCATATTTAAAAAGAGGAGACATCAGCATTAGGAGGATAGTTAGAGATGGCGGGAGGTGCATTTTTTTGAACAGAGAAGGAGCGAGACTCTATTGTACTATGTTGCTTTTTGATAGATGAATACAAGTTTGTTTTGAGCACTTCAGTTTAATTTCTTTCTCTGGGGAATCTTGTGAGAAGGAAAGGGCCCGCCTTCATCACAAGATTCACCCATTTCCTCCTATAGTCTATTAACTCTTTGTGTTATTCGCACCTTAATTAAACCCCGTTTTTTGAAGTTTTTTATGCAGTTCTGTGTTTATTGTTAAAACTCTATTTTTGCTATTTGCTGCATTGGCTTTACACAATTCATTCTTAAGAAGCTACGAGTTACTTTATTTCAGCCATCTATTTGTGGAATGAATGCGTGACGGTTTGATATCAGGAAACAGGTGCTGAAGATTCCTGCTTGGAGGAATAGGGTCCTGTTCTCTGTTATAGTTGATTGATCTTCCTTTCTACAGAATGATTTCCTTTCATTATCTTTTCTAGGATTCTCTTAATGAAAGTCTGCAATAGAAGGATTGTATTTGCTATAACACAAGTAGGCTTCATCTTTATTAAAGTAAGGCATGGAAAGTGTGATTAATATAATTAGTATGATTAATACTACAACATTTATTTGCTTTTGGAATTGAGCATCTATAGTGTGTGGTTGCCTTTGGAATAAATAGACCTTCCTCGGTTGACAATTTATGTGGCACTTGAATTGTTAGAACAATTAAAGTGACCAACACTCGGCAGGCGTGCAATGTCAGGGGACAGGTACATTCGTGCAATGTCCACCTATAGGCACGTGACACCTGTAAAATTTTTCCCGAGGATGCCTTCTGAAGCCGGAAAATTTGCACTCTGTTTTTCCAAAGTGGGAATGAGGGGGAAAAAGTTGTTGAAGTTATTTATACCATTATTTTGAAAGACTTAAACTCTAAAACCCATTTTCCTAAAGTCTGATTTGCACTTTTTATTTGCCTCTCTTTGACTGTCTTTTCAGTCTTTTAACCACTATCTTTTTGAAGCTTGGGTAGTTGGCTGGTTTTATGATGGCTTAAGCCTGCTATGCTTATGTGAAACACTATTTTTACCTCCATATCCTTTGAAACAAAATTTTGACTTGATTTCTTATTTGTGATAAAATATATTTTGAAATGAGGCTCTGATTTGTTAGTGAAAAGGTGTGTAATTCCTTAAAATCCCTTCCTTTTGACCTTTTAAGAATTCAGAATTGATCATTTTATTTAATGGAATTGATGCCTTTTTGTCTAACTACTGGAAACAGTTGGGAATTATGCTTTGAAAATCTCTGCTGTTTGATGAATGAGGTTCTCCCTGTCACTTACCATGAACATCTTTGTACATTCTTCAATTTCTGAACCTTCATAAAATCTTTAGAAAAATAAACCCAGTTGTCCTCCAAGTCTTCAAAAACAAAGTGCTTTTGCACTTACGTCTTATGTTCGAAAAATTTGCTATGCTTATTCGGAGAGTTGAGGAATCTTTCAGTTTTTTGTAGTTCAAATACCTTTCCACTCATGGAACATCTAATATATTTTAGTCTCTTTTTTCAGGAGTGTGCCAAAGGGCAACTATCCCTCTACCAGTTTTATGCTTTGAGGCCAAAAAGCCTTTCCAATGATTTTTTTGCGTAAATGCACCATGCTGCTCATATGTCACTGAATTTTGAGATTTTCATAGATCTTGGTATGTGTAGCAATTTTTTTTTTTTTATGATATCAAGACCTTTCCTATAGCTTTTAGCTTGATATACCTTTTCATCAACTGTTAATGACTTTTTAACTCTCTTAGGTGTCCTTTTGCCATTTATATGATGAGCTCTTGATTTTCCCTGTAGCCTCCAGCTCATTGTACCTTTTTATCAACTGTCAATGACTTCATGAACCTTCTTAGGTTCCCCTTTTCACCTCTAATCTACTTTAGACTAATCTTCAAGGCATTCCTGCAGAAATGCTTGGATGTAATAGTCTATTATTTGTAGATTTTACTGTGGGTCCAGGAGGGCACCCTTGGAGGCTGCTTAAGTGCTCCTTTGAACTCATATTTGACTTCCTATGCAAACAATGGAATGAGAAACATGATGGCGCATGATCTAGGAAAGGTGATTCATGTGAGGAAGGTGAATCATGGTCATTGGAGGGCAATGGAGGGGTATGAGGAGGGTTTTGAGAAGATGATGGCACATTTTGCAGCTAGATGGAGGATGAAGTGCTGAAGTCATCATGGGTGATAAATGTCTCCCAAGGAATGCCATGTTGCCCTAATTGGTATGAGATAATCACCTTGATCAGAGAATGATGAAACAGGCTTGACATTTGCTGCGCTGGAGGCCTCTTTTTCATGATGGAGGACATTTTTTCAATGCTTTTGTAGAGATAGTAGGGCATGTTCAGTAGCTCAGCCCTGGTGAAATACATGAGGAGTCTAATATGATAGGAATAGACTCTAGAGAACCTACTCTCACAGGTAAAGTATTTCATGATGATCTTCGTGAGGGGGGCATACCTATCCAGTAGATGTGAGAAAGGAAAAATGGCTTTACATTCAACTTGACAACTAGGTTTTAGGAACAGACAATAATATGTCAAGTCAAGATGTTTATGTTTAAACCACATCTCTCCAATCAAAGGAATTCTAGTGGCTTCAAAGATAACAGTGGGGGTCAAATCGAACCTCACCCCTGCTAGATGTATTTTATGCTGGTGAAGCCTTAGGGAAAATAACTTGGTCAACTGAGGGTGGCTTTGGATTTATTGTACTTTGTTATAGAACTAAAAACACCCTAACTCTTGGAAACATGAAATAATAGAAGGGAGGATGTTAGTTCTACGGTGCTTATGGGTTCAAAACTGTTGGGCTTCCCTCCCTTCTTATGCTATCTTCTTGGTCTTTGAGCCTCTTTGTTCAGGTCAACACTCTACTCTTCAGACATGGTGTTCACTTTACCCCTTCCTCCAAATCGTTATAAAGAAAGGTTTATTGCTTGAGAAATGATGAAGATAAGTGCTAAATGAGATATTGGGGCTTTTAAACAAGATTAGGAGACTTGGAAAAGTAGATTTAGCTCCCTTTCAATCTGCTTCATGTTTTCTTTGACATACATTTAAAGTTTACTGGGTGTTTTTACCATTTGAAAAATCATGAGGAGATGGTATTTTTAGGAAAAATACCTTTGAAATTGTCTTTCATAGCAAAAAATGCAAATTGTGAGTTTTTCTGGGCAAATTTGGCACTTCTGCAAGTTTCTGGGGGTTGCTGCACTTTTACGCCAGGAGCGCAATAGCTCGGTGATGGGAGTAGTTGTGAACATGTAGCGTCGTCGGCGGGCAGGAGCTGCATGTTCGATTCGAGCGATGGAAGTAGTGTCCAAAGTGCCACATTTGGTCAGCGCTGCACGTAGAAATGGGCAATGGTGGCAGTGGCAGGTGCTCAACATCTATGCCTCGGGCGGACTTTGCACGTTGGAGTCGGGCATCGGGGGGCGACCTATCCTGCATGTTGAGCGGGACTGGAAGAGCACAGTGTCGCTCTGTAGGTGTACAACGTCGAGTATAAAAATACACAGGGGACAGTTACATGCATGCAGCTTCCACCGATAAGCACGCAGAATCTGTAAAATGTTTCCCGAGGATGCCTTCTAAAGCCAGAAAATTTGCACTCCGTTTTGCCAAAGTCAGAAGGAGGGGGAAAAAGCTGTCGAAGTTATTTATACCATTCTTTTGAAAGAATTAAACTCTAAGACCCCTTTTCCTAAAGTCTTATTCGCACTTTTATTTGCCTCTCTTTGACTGTATTTTCAATCTTTTAACCACTATCTTTTTGTAGCTTGGGTAGCTGGTTGGTTTTATGATGGCTTAAGCCTGCTATGCTTATGTGCAACACTATTTTTACCTCCATATCCTTTGAAACAAAATTTTGACTGTGATTTCTGATTTGTGAGAAAACAGAGTTTGAAATGACGCTCTGCTTTGTCAGTGAAAAGGTGTGTAATGCCTTAAAATCCCTTCCTTTTGACTTTTTAAGAATTTAGAATTGATCCTCTTATTTAATGGAATTGATGCCTTTTTGTCTAACTACTAGAAACATTTGGGAATTCTACTTTGACAATATCTTCTGTTTGATGAATGACATTCTCCCTGTGACTTGCCATGAACATCTTTGTACATTCTCCAATTTTTGAACCTTCATGAAGTCTTTAGAAAAATAAACCTAGTTTCCCTCCAAGTCTTCAAAAAGAAAATGCTTTTGGACTTACATCTTATGTCCAAAAAATATTCTATGCTTATTTGGAGAGTTTAGGAATCTTTCATCTTTTTGTAGTTCAAATACCTTTCCACTCATGGCACATCTAATAGCTTTTTGTTTCCTTTTGCGGGAGTGTGGCAAAGGGCAGCTGTCCCTCTACTAGTTTTATGCTTTGAGGCAAAAAAACCTTTCCAATGATCTTTTTGCTGAAATGCGCCATGCTTCTCATATGTCACTGACTTTTGAGATTTGCACAGATCTTGGTATGTGTAGCAATTTATTTATTTTTATGAGATCAAGACCTTTCCTGTAGCTTCCAGCTGGCTATACCTTTTCATCAACTGTTAATGACTTTTTTACTCTCTTAGGTGTCCTTTTTCCATTTATATGATGAGCTCTTGATTTTCCCTATAGCCTCCAACTCATTGTACCTTTTTATCAACTTCAAATGACTTCATGAACCTTCTTAGGTGCCCCTTTTTGCCTCTACTCTGCTTTAGACTAATCTTCAAGGCATTTCTGCAGAAATGCTTGGACATAATAGTCTATTCTTTGCAGATTTTACTGTGGGTCTAGGAGGGCACCCTTGGAGGCTGCTTAAGTGCTCCTTTGAACTCATCTTTGACTTCCTCTGCAAACAATGGAATGAGAAACATGATGGTGCATGATCTAGGAAAACCTAATTGACTTATTTGCAAGGTCTTAGAATGGGATTTTAACTGAAAGTTTGAAACAGGGTTTTGAATGAAGATATATGGTTTTGACACTCTACCTATGCACCATCATCTTATACAACTAGACATGCTTATTTTACTTTGAAGGGCTTTCTAGACAGACTTTTGACACCAACAGTGCTTGTGGCATTTGTGAGTAGGAGAAAAACTTAGTTTAACTTGGCCAAACAAATTGTGAGATAAGAGGGCTTAGTCATCAGAGGTAGAGGGCTATAAATAGAAGTAGAAATCATGGATAGAGTAAGGGACATTAGTCTAGGATGGGGTCTCATAAGATGATAGATTGACCATAGCAGACAAAATAGGAGGGATAGGGAAAAAATTCTTTTTGAGGAGATTTCTAGAAGACACAATGATTCTTGAATTTTGATTTCTAGAAATCTGAGACAAAGAATTTATTCATCTAAAACAGATGAAAATTACTGATGAATAATAGTGGCTCCACTTGGGGGGGGCAACTCCTTTTCAGTAGGTGTCCAAAATTGTAGATCTCTAGCTTATGAAGACCAGTGCCTCATCCATTGGGTGGATTCTCTCTTTTTGGTACTTTCCCTGAAATGGTGATTTGAAAATTTGAAAGCATGATTAGCTCAACTTCACCTTTACCTAACCAGCCTACTTTGCCTAACATTTTGTTCTTCCTTGGGTGCACTTGAACTAACAAACCCATTGATATTTTATTTTGAAAATGGAAACAACCTATCTACTTCTACACTTATTCCTTTTGGGAGTTCATATTGAGTTGTTGAACTCCTTTGAGTCTCTACCTATACTATTCAACTGTCAAGGTTAAACTGTTTGACAGGACTTCATTCACTAGGCTAAGACATGAAATTGAAAAAATGACTAAATCAGGATTAGACAATCTGATTTATCATGAGTTTGTGGCATAACAACAAGCTTCACACAAATGTTATTTTTGTACAAAGTAAGATTTAGAAAAATCAGGACTAGGATACATAGTTTGTTATTCATCCCTATTTTCCTCTTTGGTTCTATTTTGAGCATGTGGAACTAGTATCTTCTCTCCTAATCTATTTTCTTCAGCAAGTCAAGTTTGAATATTTAGACCAACATTATTTTCACTAACTTATCAACAACAAATTTAAAGCATGTTCAACTATAATTAGGCTATATAGTTGAACAAGACATCATTTTGCACTAGTAGTGACATTTAGATTTGCACACTTTCAATATTACTATTTTTAAGGCATGGGGCTGTACCCTTTCTTTTAGAATCTACCCTCCTTTTCCACTTTTCTTATGTTTTTTTTGTTATCTCTCTATTTGAATTTTTCTTCAAACTATGGCATGTACAATGAGTAAAAATCAAAGCTAGGAATCCTTGCAGTAGTGATATTTGAGCATCCTATCTTCAAAAGGATCTCTTGATACTCTTTGTCCATTCAGTTTTTGGGAAAAAAGATCATAGTTGTTTTCACTTGAAAACATGGCATAAGGATTTTTCCAGAAATATTTAAATAACTCATGTTCTGCTTGATGCTTCTCTTTATACTCTTGATTCCCATACCTGCTTCTATTATAGATTTTCTTTAGGTAGAACATGTATTCTTTATCATTTTTGAAACAAATGATGCTGTAATCAAAGTAAACCATAGTGAAGAAATTTAAAACTGGAAACATAGTTATTTGGAAGGTGTCTCCGGTGTTCTTTAGATCGGGAAGCATCGGTTTAAACTTGAAGTTGCTTTTTGTGAATTTGAAAAAATCTTTGAGTTGATTGTTCTGAAGTGGTATCATCTGATGGTAACCTGAAATGCTATTATGCAATGACATATGATTAGAAACTCCTAGCTTCTGTGAATCATGATCTATTTTGAAAAAAGGATATTTTTTCCTTTGGAAGGGTTACTCCTGGTACCTAAAATCTATACCAAACTTATGTCCCTTTGCCTTCTTTCTCAGTGAACTCAATTGCTCGAAATTTTTATGATTTTTTTTGAAAGGAGGGCCTTTTATATCAATGGCTGTGTTACAAGGTTTTGGACTATTTTGCCGACATATACTAGTGTCCTGAACAATTTGTAACAGTCTTGCTTTTCTTAGTTTTATGTGTAATGATAATATTTTAGACAACTCAATCATTTTAGGCTCCTTAAGTTTACCCATGCTATCTTTCTCTATATTAGATTCAACAAAAAATTCTTTGGGATTTGTAGCAATATTTTTGATAATTAGTAATTGTTCTAGAAAGGGAAATTTCTTAGAGGAGGAAGTATCTAGGTAAGGTAGAAACATCATACTATCTTGTTCCCGATTCCCACATATTTGTGTTTTGTGGGGGTGTTTCATTTTTTCTAGATGAGCAAAATGAAGAGGTTGTGTTCTTGTGATTTGTTTTTCTTTTGAGCAACCTATATCCTTTCCTAAACTGATTTTTGTTTGTGACATTTCATTTGCAATTTGTAGGAAATCAATTTCAGTTTTATTGTCTTGTGATGTTTCAGGATCGTAATAGTTTTGATTGTCGAACTCATCATAGAGGAATTTATCCATTTGTTGTAATGTGCCTATTTCTTCACAATATTCATTTATTGGTTCCTCAAGGTCATTTTCATTATACAAGATGAATGATTCCAAATTTGAATGAATGGATTAGATAGGGGTGTTACTGGATCTATCTAGGCTACTTACCATATACTTCATGTGAGATTCTCGGTATAATATTCTTGTTTGGTTAAAAATTGGGATGGTAGCATAAGACATGTCAAGTTGGAGGTTGCCCAAAAGTTTGGCTCCCCAAGATTGGGATAAGAGCATGCCATATTTGGGGTGAATGACAACCACGACTATATCCATGACCAGGCTCTTAGTAGGAATCTGTGCCAGGTTGACACATAAGTCCTTGATTAGTCCTAAGCATTTAACTCTTCTTGAATCAAAGGAATACAAATCTTTGTAGGGCCTGGTTATTTCTAGGCCCAATATTTCCATTACTACCTTCAACATGAGGTTGTGAGAGGCACCAGAGTCTAGCATGGCATTATGTAGGATTTTGTCGTGAATGTTTAGGCTACCATAGAATGGGGGAATGGTTCCTTCCTTGTATTTTCCATCTACTTCGGGTCCGAACAACAACTCTAGTTTATCATATGTTAAATTCATAGTGTTGGTATCATTTCCTACGTTCAAAAATTTCAAGACTTGGGAGCGGTACATATCCTGAGCTACCAGTTTAATGAGAGGGATGGTTATTTTGATTTTCATGATCTGTCCTTTAAAACTAAAAGGTACTTGATTTTTATACATATTTACATCAGTTTTATCAACCATAAATTTTTCCACAATTTTAATTTGCTGATTTTGATTCGGGGCTTTGGTAAGTAGAGTTTTCTTAGGGCCACTAGCAGAGGTGCTAGGACATCTTGTGCCAATACTTGATTGGCTGGTTTTATTTGTGTTAGGATCAGCTTTCTTAGCCATTGTATTGTTATTGTCTGCTATTCTTTTAAGAATGTTTGGGGAGTTTTCTTAACAGCAGTGTCTGAGTTGTTTTTCCTAGAGTTGTCTTTGTTTTTATTACTCCTAAGATCATATTCCCTATGGACTTCCATTATGGCATTTTCTAATCCAAATTTGTTATCTTCAAAATCTTCATAGCTTGTTTTATCTTGGTTTGAGGAGAAAAAATGTTGTTCTTCTTCTGTGAGAAAAAAATCACCCTCACTATCAGAGTCTATTAAGTTTGGATGATTCTCATTTGGTTGTTCAACATCTCTTTCTCCTTCGTCAACATAGTTATCTTGGAAGGGAGGTCTGATCTATTGATGATTTTCTCTTGGTCTGTTTTAGGGCGGGTCTCTTCTAAAGTTTTGATTCCGGTTTCTGTTTTGGGGATTTGTTTGGTTGTCCCTAGGGGGTGTTCTTTCATTCATGCGTATTCTTTCCATAATTCTTTCCATGGTCCTAAGAAGGTTATCCATCTTGGAATCAGATGAGGAGGTGGAGGGCATGGTGTCATCTTTGTATGTTACCCTCTTTTCTAATCTTAGCCTAGCCCTTTTCTCAATTAAGTTGGCCTCTACACTTATAGCTCCTTTTTGCATGTATTCTAAAGTAAGGGGCTCTCTTTCTCTTAGTTGGTAATCCATGTCGGGGTCAAAACCCTCCGGGAATTTAGCTAAGGCTAGGCCTAATGGGGGTTTCATGTTTGGTGGTAGCACGTTGTAAACACTATTGAACCTAGTGCAATAGTGTTGGACACGTTCCCCCGTGTTTGTCTTGAAGTTGCTATATTCCGAAAGGATTTGAAGAGGGCTTTTCTTTATTTCCCATTTGTTTATGAAAGTTTGGTAAAGGGAAGGGAGATCATGAATGTTTTTGGGAGTTAAGATTTTGAACCATTTTTTAGCTTCTCCTCCTAGGCTTTGGGTGAACATTCTCATTTTCATGGTTTCCTCTTCTAATTCCATGTAATCAAAAGCATCATTCATTCTATCTACATGCTGTTGGGAGGTAGTGGATTCAGTCCCTATGAAGTGTGGGATTTTGGATTGATAATCATTTGGAAAATGTATCAAGGGATATGGTAACACAAGGGGTGCATACCATGCTACCATTGTGGGAGCTAATGGTGGATTTACAAATGGAGGATTTGTGCTATGAGATGGAGTGGTTCACACAGTGGTGGTGTGAATGGGTGTGGCGGAAGTACTTGGACCAGTAAATTGACTCTAAGCAGACTTGGGGTGGAAAGAGCCGAAGTGATGGAAAATTTGTAGATTAGGTGCTGTGGAAGGAGAAGCTTCTCCGTTAGGACTCTGCTACAAGTCTATGGGTTCAAGATCGGTATGGTTGATTTTATTTTGTGAATTGGTTCTAAAAAGGTTTCTAGTATGGTGCAAGTCAAACTAGCGGTCTTGCAATGCTGTAAGATGTTCAGGTACAGAGCTTGCTCTATGAATGGTTCTATAAGCAGCTAAGTTTTCAGTTTCATAATTTTGCGAAAAAATCCTTTCCTGGTCATCAACTATAGTAGGAGGGTTTGGTTCCGGATGAGATCTAGTATTAATTCTTCACAGAGCAAGTTTTCAAATTCAAAATTTAAAGAGGCTGAAGTTTATGAGTGTTTGTGGAAGGCTGACCTCTCTAGGTGCTATCAAACTTGCACTATGTGTGGCTAAGGTTCTAGATTTGATGAGTTTGTTTTGATGCAGTCCTACAGGAGTCTACAGATATTTTAACAAAATTTAGAAGTCCTACTAGAGGCTAGTGGAGTCCCTAGGTGGATATTTTTAGTTGTTTTGAAGGTATGTTGTGTATGGTGCACCACCAATACTAAAAAAAATCCAATCTAGAAATTATTTTGGGGTTTTTTGAGTTTCCTTTATGTAGCCCTAAGGTTTGTATGAGTATCTTGCAACTAAGTCATCAGTTTTCTAGGATGGTGAAAAAACCAGATTCTACTCTATGGCTATCATTTAAGTTTCTCTATGATTTGACGAAGGTTTCTAAAGTCCTAAGGGATACTTAGATTGTCACTGAAATCAGAGGTTGCATCATGATCACCATTGTGTTGGTGAAAGTGATGAGGTGATTTACAAATCATAGGATTTTAAAGTTTAACTGAGGGTTAAAAGAGTCAATAAGAGTTTTTAGGCTACTATGTACTTGGTCCCACCATGATCGCCATTATGTTAGTGATGGGGATGATGTGGCAGATTCACCGGATTCCCTATTTATCAAGCTAGGGATCTAATGAGTTTCAAGAGGTATTCAGGAAACTATATACTCAAAGTCCCGTCGGGATCGCCATTATGTTAGTGAGCGGTGGGATAAATCCACAAGATAGTTTTCTTAAGGGCTGCTGAAATGTTTAGGGTAGTCTAAGTTTGTTTCTTACTCAGAGTCCCACCATGATCACCATTATGTTAGAGAGGGGTGGGATGAATCAACCAGATAGTATTCCTATGGAAATCTTCGAGAATTTAGTGGAGTAGTAGGCCTACTAGAGGCTAGTGGAGTTGCCAAGTGGATGTATTTTATTGTTTTTAGGGATATGTATTTATGGTCCACCACAAATAACTAATAAAAACCAATATAGGGATGTTTTTTGGGGTTTTTTGGGTTTCCTATATATAGCCCTGAGGTTTGTAAGAGTTTCCTATAGCTAAATCATCATTTTGCTAAGATGGTGAAAGAGCTAGTTTCTACTCTTCACACAACACTTAATTTTTCTGAGTTTAACTGAGACTTTGAGAGTTCCTAAAGGATATCTAGGTTGTTTTGACTCAAGGTCCCACCGCGATCGCCATTATGTTAGTGTCCCATGATTTGGTAGATTTTCCAACCAAATGATAGGGTAACATAAGACCAGTCTTTGGTGTCCTAGGACCTAGCCTTCCTGGACTCAGAGAGGGCTCTCTCTATTGTGCGAAGGATGTAAACTTGTTTGCTTTGGGTGATTGATTTTAGGCTAGTTATTTAAGTACAATTTGTTTGTTTTGTCTTGGGTTGGGGTAAGATGATTAAGTAGGATAGGTGGAATGAGAGAATATATAATCAATAGGGCTATGGGGTCAGATGAAATCTAAGGTGTCTAAATGCTGAAGCAGAGTGTATTGCATGGATGATTTAGCAAGGTGAGTGGATCCTTAAAGTGATAATGAGGTGTAATGAACATTAATTTTGGGAAGAAAATAAGAGGTATTAAATGTATATAATCTGAAAGAAATGACTCATGAGGTAGGGCAAACCATTAATCTCTATGAATAATAATCAAATTGATAAACATAGAAGATGAACAGTCCAGTGGTACATAGAAGCATTATAACTCCAAACTTTAGAAATCCACCTTCAGTTTTTTGAGAAAAACATCTAAGATAAAAAACCAATTCCATATATGGAGAGGGAACTCCTAAACAACATATATCAAAATATCGGGAACTGTGAAACAAGTTGATGAACATGGGCAAAGGGCAAGATCGAACAAGGCCTCTTTGCATTATCCTAATCAATTAGTATTCCATAGGAAAGCTTCACAATGATTTTTTGAAAACATTAAATAAATAGGGCATACCATGAATCATATTTATAAGCTAACATAATGAATATTTATGAAACAAAGAACAAGTTTAGTAGGCCTAAGGAGTACTCAAGAACTCCTTAAGATGAACTAAAAGAAGAAAACATCAAAGCTATAGCATGCAGGAGGTTTGAGGTGCTTCCATGAGCATATCTCAAACTATACTTTTCTGATCTATAACAAGCAAGCATACTAAAACAAAATGAGGACAAGAAAACACTAAAAAGTTAGAAAAACATCACCATTCACCAATCTATGGAATCATGTAGGCAAGCTTCTCCAACATTAAGCCACACAAGTCATTCATCTACTCCATGAAACCAAATATCTTCTCCAAGCTCATAAACCATGTATTGCTCTATAACACATCAAGTCCCAAATTTACAATACATACTCATGCCTTATATAAAAAATAAGGAGAGGAGAGAGCTCACTAGAGCATCTAGAAGCCTATTGGCCAAAAATAAATATCCTAACTTGTCCTTGAGGCCTTGCAAGTTCCAAGGCACAAAATATCTTCCAAAATATCTTTTCCAGAACAAAATAGAAAAAACATTGACTTTTAGGCCTGACATGCCTAAAGAAACTTGCCTAACGCACATTTTCTCCATTACCACACAGGAACCCAGCACCCTATCTTTGATTTTGAAAATTTTCGAGGAGCACAACACCAAAAAGGGTGTTTTTGAAGCTAGGTTTTGGAAGCCTTCCTGATATCAAAAAAGGCTCCGTGATGGCCCGTTGGAAAGATGTGGATGTATACTTTCCAAATATACCTTTTTTTCCTTAATAGAATCTATAGAAGGTGCCCAAAAAGTAGAAAAAGTGAAGGTTCCCAGGAGCACAACACCTGTTAAGAAAAAGGAGGCAGAAAGGTGAAAAATTGAGTGTTTTTGGCCTTTTTGAGGGACCAAAACAAGTCCAATTTGGATGAAATTTTGTGAGCATTCTCCTCTCATGACAAGGAATCCAAAAATTTAAACTTCATCCTTTGAAAGTGCCACAGGAAAAAGAGTATCACCCAGGGTGTTGTGCTCCTAGGCTTAAAAATTTGTGAAAAACCAAAAAGTGTTCATTTTTTCTCAAAATTGGTGAGTGAGTCCCTCAAGGGTTCTTGGAGACCTGTAGTGAAGCTTGAGATAAAATTCCAAGCCTAGCTTGGTATTTTCCATTGCTGTAGGCCCTTCCTTTGGGCAGTTTTGAGCTTCTTCCTTGCAAACTGACTTCATTTTTTGTAGTGCTCAGTCATCTTTCTCTGTAAGTCCAGATCTTTGTTTGCCTTCTGTAACTTAGCCTATAAATGTAGATTTGAATTTTCAAGCCATTAATCTTTGTCATGCTCAATTTCCAAGGTGAGGAGCTCAGTGAGAGGAAATTGTTGTGCTTGGGCTGATTCTTACTTTTTCTATTTTTCCAAAGCTTTCCTAAGACCCATAGTCTTAGGCCTCTTCCTAGCTTTCCCCTCTTCCTCATTATCTTCTTCATAGGCGCCCATGTATTCCTCTAGCTATACTTGTGATTTTTGAGAATCTCTTTTCTATTTTAGTGCCTGAGCTTCATAAATGGCTAGCTGGCCACTCATCTGATTGTTTTGCACCTGTAGGAAATGAATAAGATCTTTTGATCTTTCTAACTCAACCTCCAAATCTCTGATTTGTGCACTCTGGTCCTGTAGGAGGGAATTCAATATCCTTGTTTCATTTTCCTCATCGCTGTCCAAGTGAATGAGTTCAAATTCCCTCTTTTCTTCATGACTTCTTTCCTCTTCTTTCATTGTGTTCTTGCCTTTGTTATCCATGGGCTTCTTACCCTTGTATTTCATTTGCAGTTTACGCTTACTCCTCAATGATTTGGTGAACTTGACCTTCACTGTTTGAGTGACCTTGTCCTTTACTGGTTTTGAGGAGGAGTGCATGGCCCCTTGCCTTTCAGAGGTAGAAAACACATGCCTCCTACCTATTTGATAAGGGATGGTGAAAGGTGTCACAAACTTAACTTGCAAAATTTGATCATTTACCGCCCTAGGACTGTCCTTCTCTTCAAGAATGTTTTATGTGTGTATCTCCATGCTACTTTTCTGTTGGCAGTCCCTTTGACTATTAATTTCAACCTCTTTCATGCGCTCATCACTAGGAGGACCTTCAAAACTGCCATACTCTTTTTTTGCACTGTTAGATGCACCTATGTTTGACTCTCTTTCATCTTTAGGACTATCCACCTATTCACCTTTTTCACTGCTGTTTTCACTGCCAACATTCTTTGGATCTTTGCCATCATATCCGTGTTTATTGAAGAAAAATTTGAAATATGTTTTTGAGCTATCTTCATCAATTTTTTCACTGTCGTGACTACTTATTTCTTCTTTGACACTGTCTGCTATAGGGCTTTCAGTGTCATTTTCTTCACCTTGAGACCCAACACTTTGACCTCCTTTCTCATCATTTGTGTCACTGATTGCAACTTTGTTTTCTTCTTGGTTTACATCTTCATCCTTTCTGCTGTTTTGACTCTTTTCCTCTTGGCCATCTCCCTCTTCTTCATTTCCTTCTTCATCTTCATTATTTTCTTCCCTATCTTCATCACACTCTTTCTCACTATTTTGTTCATGATTAACACTACTTTCCTTAAGGCCTTCATTATCTTTTCCCTCACTATTTTTATCATCTCCATTATCTTAATTATTTTCTTCCTCATTTTCATCACACTCTTCCTCATCTTCCTCATGTTCATCACACTCTTCCTCACTTTCATCATCCTCTCTCTCACTGTTTTGTTCATTTTGATCATCATTTCTTTCTTCTTGATCATCGGTGCTCTCATTATGATCATCTCTGCTTTCTTCTTGATCATCTGTGCTCTCATCATGATCATCTCTGCTTTCTTCCTGATCATCAGTGCTTTCTTTATCATCATCTCTGATTTCTTCATGATCACTTTTCTTAGGGGAAGGTGTATGAAGAAGGTTTGCTTGGGAAAGTGATTCATGTGAGGAAGGTGAATCATGGTCAGTGGAGGGCGATGGAGGGGTATGAGGAAGGTTTTGAGAAGATGATGGCACATTTTGCAGCTAGATGGAGGATGAAGTGCTGAAGTCATCATGGGTGATAAAGATCTCCAAAGAAATGCCTTGTTGCCCTAATTGGTATGAGATAATCACCTTGATCAGAGAATGATGAAACATGCTTGAGATTTTCTGGGCTGTAGGCCTCTTTTTCATGATGGAGGACATTTTTTCAATGCTTTTGCAGAGATAGTAGGGCATGTTCAGTAGCTCAGTCCTGGTGAAATGCATGAGAAGTCTAATATTATAGGAATAGACTCTATAGGACCTACCCTCATAGGTAAATTATTTCATGATGATCTTCATGAGGGGGCCATACCTATCCAGTAGATGTGAGAAAGGAAAAATGGCTTCACATTTTTCTTGAAAACTAGATTTTAGGAACAAATGATAGTGTGTAAAGTCAAGTTGTTTCTGTTTAAACCACCTCTCTCCAATGGATAACATTCTAATGGCTTCAGAGATAACAGTGGGGGTCAACTCAAACCTCACCCCTGCTAGATTTATTTTATGCCGGTTAAGCCTTAGGGCAAATAACTTGGTCGAATGAGGGTGGCTTTAGATTTCTTGTACTTTTCTACAGAACTCAAAACACCATAAATCTTGGAAATAGGAAAGAATAGAAGGGGAGGCTGTTAGTTCTGTGGTGCTTATGGGTTCAAACATGTTGGGCTTCCCTCCCTTCTTATGCTATCTTCTTGGTCTTTGAGCCTCTTTTTTCAGGTCAACACTCTCCTCTTCAGACATGGTGTTCACTTTACCCCTTCCTCCAACTCTTTATACAGAAAGGTTTCTTTCTTGAGAAATGATGAAGAGAAGTGCTAAATGAGATATTGAGGCTTTTAAATAGGATTAGGAGACTTGGAAAAGTAGGTTGACCTCCCTTTCAATCTTGCTTCAAGTTTTCTTTGACATACATTTAGAGTTTAGTGGGCGTTTTTACCATTTGCAAAATCATGAGGAGATAGTATTCTTAGGAAAAATACTTTTGAAATTTTCTTTCATACAAAAAATGAAAATTGTGAGTTGTTTCGAGAAAATCTGGCACTTCTGCAAGTTTTTGGGTGCTACTGCACTTTTACGCTAGGAGTGTAGCACCTCGGCGACGGGAGTAGTTGTGAACGTGCAGCGTTGTCAGTGGGCGGGAGTTGCACATTCGAGTCGAGCGATGGAGGTAGTGTCTAGAGTGCAACACTTGGTCAGTGATGCACGCAGAAATGGAAGATGGTGGTAGTGGTAAGCGTGCAATGTCTATGGCTTGCGCGGGCTTTGCATGTTGGAGTCGGGCATCGGGGGGCGACTAATCCTACACATCGGGTGGGACTGGAAGAGCGTAGCATGGCTCAGCAGGTGCATAGCGTGCGGTAGAGAAATACATAGGGGACAACTACATTCGTGCAACATCCACCTATAGGTGCGCAAAACCTATAAAATTTTTCCCGAGCGTCTTCTGAAGCCGGAAAATTTGCACTCTGTTTTTCCAAAGTCGGAATGTGGGGGAAAAAGTTGTTGAAGTTATTTATACCATTCTTTTGAAAGAATTAAACTCTAAAAGCCCTTTTCCTAAAGTCTCATTTGCACTTTTTATTTTCCTCACTTTGACTGTCTTTTTAGTCTTTTAACCACTATCTTTTTGCAGCTTGGGTAGTTGTCTAGTTTTATGATGGCTTAAGCCTGCTATGCTTATGTGCAACACTATTTTTACCTCCATATCCTTTGAAACAAAATTTTGACTTGATTTCTGATTTGTGAGAAAACAGAGTTTGAAATGAGGCTCTCTTTTGTCAGTGAAAAGGTATGTAATGCCTTAAAATCCCTTCCTTTTGACCTTTTAAGAATTCAGAATTGATCCTTTTATTTAATGGAATTGATGGTTTTTTGTCTAACTGCTGAAAACAGTTGGGAATTCTTCTTTGACAATCTCTTTTGTTTGATGAATGAGGTTCTACCTGTCACTTACCATGACCATATTTGTACATTCTCCAATTTATGAACCTTCATGAAGTCTTTAGAAAAATAAACCTAGTTGTCCTCCAAGTCTTCAAAAAGAAAATTCTTTTGGACTTACGTCTTATGTCCAAAAAATCTGCTATGATTATTTGGAGAGTTGAAGAATCTTTCATCTTTTTGTAGTTCAAATACATTTCCACTCATGGAACATCTAATAGCTTTTAGTCTCTTTTTGCAGGAGTGTGGCAAAGGGCAACTATCCCTCTACCAGTTTTATGCTTTAAGGCCAAAAAACCTTTCCAATGATCTTTTTGCTTAAATGTACCATGCTGCTCATATGTCACTGAATTTTGAGATTTTCATAGATCTTGGTATGTGTAGCAATTTATTTCTTTTTATGATATCAAGACCTTTCCTGTAGCTTTCAGCTTGCTATACCTTTTCATCAACTGTTAATGACTTTTTAACTCTCTTAGGTGTCATTTTTCCATTTATATGATGAGATATTGATTTTCCCTACAACCTCCAGTTGATTGTACCTTTTAATAAACTTCCAATCACTTCATGAACCTTCTTAGGTGGCCCTTTTCACCTCTACTCTGATTTAGACTAATCTTCAAGGCATTCCTGTAGAAATTCTTAGATATAATAGTCTATTCTTTGTAGATTTTACTGTGGGTCTAGGAGGGCACCCTTGGAGGCTGCTTAAGTGCTCCTTTGAACTCATATTTGACTTCCTATGAAAACAATGGAATGAGAAAGATGATGGCGCATGATCTAGGGAAACCTAATTGAATTATTTGCAAGGTCTTAGAATGGGATTTTAAATGAAAGTTTGAAACAGGGTTTTGAATGAAGATATAGGGTTTTGACACTCTACCTATGCACCATCATCCAATATAGCTAGACATCCTTATTTTACTTTGAATGGATTTCTAGATAGACTTTTGACACCAACAGTGCTTGAGGCATTTGTGAGTAGGAGAAAAACTTAGTTTAACTTGGCTAAACAAATTGTGAGATAAGAGGGCTTAAGCATCAGAGCTAGAGGGCTATAAATAGAAGTAGCAATCATGGATAGAGTAAGGGACATTAGTCCAGGATGGGGTCTTATAGGATGATAGATTGACCATAGCAGACAAAATAGGAGGGATAGGGAAAATTTTCTTTTTGAGGAGATTTCTAGAAGACACAATGATTGTTGAATTTTGATTTCTAGAAATCTGAGACAAAGCTTTTAGTCATCTAAAACAGGTGAAAATTACTGATGACTAATAGGTTCAGTGATGCAGAAGATTGTATTAGTGATTCCCGGGTGTGTGTGAGATGTTTCAGACCTCATGAGGGGGTGGCCCTTTAGGTAACCCCCCACATGCTCGGATGAGCTCTCTACTACAGCCTTAGATGCAGCCCCATAGATTTTATGGTTTCGGCCTCAACCGCTTGTTGCGCCTTTTTTGTTTGCATGTATCATTCATATTTTTAGATCCCTTTCCTATTTTACAGGGCCTCTTTGGTTGTACTTATATCTCATGTACTTAGATATTACTGTATAAGTCATGGCTGTTTTCTAAGGTACAATATATATGTGGGATCCATTATCATGTTTTTCATCTGGCCCATGTTTATGCTAGCATGTAATATATAGTCTAGTCCAATGTTTGTTGGTTGCACCATTATTCTTTGTACTTTTTTCTCTCGGCGGGCATAGGTATGCCGCGCCCATCTCATTCAGATCAGGTACCCACTCATAAAAGAGACTTGTCACACCTGTAAGTCTTGCCTCCTTAGGGTCTTGTCCTCTGTTTCTTTATTCCACCCTATATTTTTTTCTCTCTGACTCCCCTCCCAGTGTCTAGTGATTGTATTCCTACAACGTACTTCGGTCATACGATTAGCTCCTAATGCTCGCACGTTAGGGGGCAATCTGTTACACAAATTTTTGGTCATCTAACCTGTTACTATTAGATGGACTAAAGTACACCATGTAACACCAATTTTACCATAGTAAAATTTCTTTCACTATGAAAAATAATTTAATAACCCATAGTTTATTAAGTTATTTTTGGTCTAAACAGGAAACCCCATAAGGAATAATTAAGTAAATCCTTATTTGTTTGATTTTTCTCTAGGGATAATTAATTAAACCATTGTTTTTTTAATATTCCTTGTCATATTTAACCCAAAATAGGAAAATTAATTAGATAAATCATTATTTATTTAATCATTACTTAACCACATTCTTAAAATAATAAATAATTTATTTATTTATTTATTATTTCTAATTAAATGGATTTGACCAAATTCAAATTCCTTTTCCCTCCAACAAAAATAATAAAATATTCCATAAAAGTTGGATCTATATTTGGTAATAATATTTTAATTATGCAACAATATCTAGAATAAATATTTTGTTATAAATATAAGGGTTTTCCATTCATTCACTACCTTTTGTTGCCTTATGAACGACCTTTGATTTATACTTTTGGTCTGACTTTGATCCTCCATCATTGTCATATTTTTCTATTTTTTTCTTGTGAGCTCCCTTTGAGTTCCATTTTTGTCCGATTTTTTAGCACCATCAAGAGAGAGATATCTTAGATCTGAAGCACTGAGGACATACAAGAACCCATCCCATTGAGGGGGACTGGTAACATCCTTCTATGTTCCCTTCATAGTTGTCATAATACAAAAAATTCTTTAAAGACCCTTGTCTTGTTCATTTGATGCATGTAGAAAATCTTGCTTAATTTTTGTTGTTTAATGTCTTTAATTGCATAGATATGGATTTTTATAGCATTTATTATGATCACTAACTGTAGATCTAAAGAAATTGATAGTCACATCTAAAGTGAGTTTTTTTCATATGCTTGCAATTGGAATTCACACTAACATCGATCTCTTATAAAACCCAAAGCCAGCCCCACCAATGAGCCACGCCATTTATCACATTTTTCATTATCGCAAGAATAATATTGACATCTCTTATCTATGGCATAATTATTCTCCGATCTCCGATATGACTATGCTCATATAACAGCTTTTCCATCGCAACAATTATATCGCGTCACAAAAATCAAATAAAGCTTTGTCTTAGTATATTCTGATGCGATAGATGTAGATATACGTCTCTCCACCACAGTCTTTTAATTATTATAGAAACACTTCATCGCATATCGACAAATTTGGAAGGCACATATTTCAAGTTATGCATGGAAAAGAAACTCAGAATGTGAAATATTCGTCAAGGCACTGACCTATACGGAAGACCATGTGAACACACGTTTTAATATTATGCCTCTCATTGGTCTATCTAGAATGAAATGCTTCTGCTTGTTATTTCTCTAAATTGCTACAAAGCAAGGAAATTTTTCATAAAAATGCTTGCGGTGAATGATCTTATCTGTGATTTTATCTATGCACGTTGTAAATATTATAATTTTCCAAGAAGAGTTGAACCATTACATCACACTTGCCAAATTATTTTCCCTTTATTAATATTCATTTCTTCCAAAGGGACTCAGAGCCTCTAATTGATGAATTTTTAATCCCAATCCTATGCTTTTCATTTTTCAATATTTTCCTCAGAATTTCAAAGTCGTTCGCTTCTCAGAATCTTGAGTTTGTGTTATATAAGAAAAAATTAAAACTAATTATAATATTTACTTCTTCGAGCTTCACATTTATTTTTCTCTCCTTTATCTTGTCCATCATATTTAACAAATAAAATGACCCTTATTTTATTATCTTCATTGGAATTTTATGGTTTCAGAATTTTGTAAAATTGATTTTCGCTTCAGAAAAGGATTTTGAGACATTTGACACTTGATTTATTCTCATATTTAAATCTTGAATCCCTCTCCTTGAAACTTATTTAAAGGTAAATATAAGTGCTCCTGCAATTATTTTTATAAAACTTCAAATTATCGAAATGAAAGTCATCACAGTTACTTTATAAAATCTTACAAAAAATTTATGTATGATACAAGAATGTTTGATGCATTAGAAATGTAACATTTCTACATCATACATTTATCAAGAATTAATTATCAAGAGTGTTCAATATTGTAAGTTTTGTTTGTTAAATTTACACAAAAAGATTTTGTTCCAAGATTTTGCTACCAATATTCTAAATATCGAGACTTCTTGTAACGAAGGTGAAATTTCATTAAAATTCTAAAACTAAATGTCGTCGAAAACCTTATCAAGAAATATTTTTATTTATCAAAGTTTTGTCCAATAGGGACTTTTGAAAAAATTGAGCTCTTACCTTTTGCTTTGATTTTCTTAGAAACTTAGAACTTTAGAATATCCGGTTAATAATCTTTGCATGTTTCTGATCATTAAATTTTGATATTTCACTATGTATACATGAAGTCTCATTTGATTATATTTTGAATATATATGCTACTTTCATGTTATCATGGTGGTCCAAAAAACTGGATGTATTTCAATCATAATTTTGCCAAATCCAAGTATTCATTCATAGGTATGAATCTTTGACTAAAGGGATATACATTCTTCATGTTATATTTACATGGAATTCTTTTACTCTTCTTTACAATCTACTTCATTGATAAGGAATTCGGCACAAGTAAAGATAATGTAACGATGGTTAATTCATATTTTAATTCTCTTTTTTTCTAAATTTATCTCCATATTTGTCATATAAATATTCAAGTCTTTTTCATAGACATAATCGCTACATTATTTAGGATTTTGAATCAACGTCAATATTTTGGGGCTGATATAAATTCAGAATGACAGAAGAAAAGAGAACATTCATCGTTGAAATTAATAAAGAAGCATATCTTCATCCTCATTTCTGATGGATTCGAATTATTTATGATTCCTTGAAACATGAAACGTCCATTTCTTCTAGTTTATTGCTTTCTTTAGTTTAGATTCAATAAATAATGATTTTGGGTCTATAAAATTTCAATCAATTCAACTTTTTCATGTTTCCAATTCTAATTAAAGAAATAAGTTAACTTGTATTGGAGAAAAACATCTTTCTTAGGTAAGGTTAAGTTCAATTCTCCAATGGTAAGTTTTATATGCCCACTTTCATTTATTTTCATTTCTTCACTTTTTGTTTTAGTTTTAGTTTTGTTAATTTTGAACTCTGTTTTTGGAGGTCTTCATAAGCTTTCACACCTCTACCATATAAGTTTTGATGTTCATTCTGTTTTACTTAGTTTGTTCTAAGATTCATAAAGAGAAGAAATAATGATCCTCGTCAAATTAGCTAAACTGGGGAGTTTTATGGACCTCTAGTTTCTGAACTTTTAAGCATTGTTTTTATTAGAAAATATTTAAGATGCTTTTATGCAGGTTTTGTCTTGAAGAAGGAAAATTTTCAACAGACAGAGACTTCTCATTCAATGTATTATCTATCATCAGTGTTATTCACCCTGTACATTTTGAGAGCCCCATTTATTAAAACTCTGCAAGAAAACAAAATTAAATCTCCACATAGGAATGAACATACATATGCTTATTTTTATCTCTTTTGCTAAGACATTCATATTAGTATTGTTGGAGTTTATCTTTTGAATTTGGATTTTTCTTTTACCTTTCGCCTTTTTCATTTTTATTTTTGTTGTTGAGTTGTTTTCTTACTTTACTTTAGGAATTGTTTTCCTTTTGTTATTATTTTGGTGACTCTGCCATGATTTATGCAAAAGGTCTTTTTCTTACGTAACAGTGATTGACATACATGGGAAATATTTTACTCTATCTATTTCAGTGAATTTCATTTATCATTAAAGGCATATATTTATGGAACCATAAAACCATGTTGCTTTAAATATTTTTCATGGAAGAACATAGATCCATTCTAAGTGATGGAGTTTACTTTGTCAAGGAAAGGATTCATTTGAGTTTAACACAATGAATCCTTCCCACCTTTCCACATAAAAAGCCTTTGATTGATAGTTATAGGGAAAGAATTTGGAGTAAACATTATGAAAGCATTATGTCCATTAAACATAAATATCTATTACAATCCCACCTCTTCCACTCAAATACATCATAAACTAAAATCTTGAAAACTTTCTTATCAAAAGGGTGACTAAAAGAGGAAGCATGGGAAATAAAAGTAAACCCGTTGGGGCAATGGACGCTCACTGGTAGTGGGGATAGGCTTGTATGGCATAAAAGACAACTTCACTGGGGTACAGTTCAGGCATGCTCACAGTGAAGCGATCTCAGAGACAAATCATAAAATGGATATATGCTTTATGGAAAACTCCTATCTCTACCTTCTTCAATTTTGCATATGTGGAAAGTTTAAAACAAATTTTTTCCAACTTTGGATTCATCACTTTTAATTAAGTCGGTTTTAAGTATTTATCTTTACAAACTCATATTACTTAATCTATTTATGTGGGACCCATGGAAATGTTTTACTATTGGAAGATTTTTTGATTTCCATTATTTTTAACCTTTGGGTAAATTAAAGCTCATTATCCTTAATCAAAGATAATTGGTTCTTTTCCTATGTGTTGCCATTTTTTTAGGGAAAATACAACACCCCCCAATTTTGAATTATTTACTTCAATAATGGGAACCCTTTTTATTAATTTTTGGCTAAGCACCTTTTATGATTTTCATTAAGTTAATTGTCCTACAATTTTGTCATTTTTTTCAATTTTATCGGATTTTCATTTTGATCATTTCATTGAATTCGATTTTTAGCAAGCTTTCCATCAATACTTATTTCACCTCATTTGGTCAGTCGGTTTATAAATGACACTTCTTTTAAGTTTGATCATTTTCTTGTCAGGGTGAAAAAAATGTATAAAGTGTATGATATTTCAATTTTTGCAGTTAAAATAGACATTCATTGTGAATATTAACTCCTAGTTAATTTTTACTAATTATTTCACTTTTCACTAACGGTACTATAAAATGACCCAATTAAATTGTACAACAGATAAAAAATGTTTCAAGATCTTGTTGATTTACTCCAATTTATTATTTTTAAAATAAATTGTCAAGCCTAGAATTTCAAAATTGAAAAATGGCTATAGTCAAATTTGTAGGATTGTTAATCCCACATGGACCCCATTTCTTATCACATCCTTCCTTCCAAAAAATGCGATATTTTTTTTTTTTACGATAAAATATCGCATATCACAAATTTTTTAAAGCACCTCAAACACGACCCTTTAAAAATTGCAATTGCGATTTAGAAAATGTGGGGGGTTAAAAATTTTATTACAAATTTTTTGGTCAAACTCCTTATGCCTCCCGCCTCCATGACCTCACTCCACCCTCCACCTCACCTCATCCTACCTCATGCTCACCTCACCCTCCGCTCATTTCCCTCCCCCATTTACTCTAACATTTTACGTGGAATTTGTTTTAATTTATTTTGGTTTTTGTACAGGATTGATTCTAATGGTTTGTTTAAATTAAAATATTAAAATATAATATTTATATTATAATATAATATAATTATAATTATAATTTATAATATAATTTGAATATAAATATAATATAATAATATTTTAAATAATTATTAAATTTTTCTTAATTATGTTTTTAATTAAATTTGTAAATAAATAAAATTAATAAAAGAACTACAATCAATTAGAATTAATTAAT
This sequence comes from Pinus albicaulis, assembly GCA_034641835.2. Lineage (NCBI taxonomy): Eukaryota > Viridiplantae > Streptophyta > Pinopsida > Pinales > Pinaceae > Pinus > Pinus albicaulis. Next base: position 221,902,011 of record CM076579.1, read on the forward strand.
TAATATTTTCAATCTAGTTTAGAATTATATTTTTAATAAAAATTCTGATTTTTAGCCCAAACAACAGAAATTTCAGAATTCTGGAAATTTTAATATACCAACTTTGTAAGCTCATAGGTTGAGTTTTACTTGGCCAAATGAGGCCTAAGACAACTCATTGTTGGAAATACTGGGGGGGGGTGTTGAACCAGTATTCCTTTCAATTAGAGCACTAGTTAATCTTCAATTATTATCAGTTTTTGAACAATGATAGTAGTAAACAAAAGGAACACAAATGCACATAGTTTTTAACGTGGAAACCCTCTCCAGGACAAAAACCACCTAATGATTTTCTAATAATTCTTTAATATTAAACTCCAATTGAAAATAAAGCTCCAACTTCCTAGAATCTAGAAAAGCATTCTTCTCCAGCTCCCATTGGATGGATGCTCCAATGCTCGTGATTCTTCAGTAGTCAACTGAACGGATTCCCCAACACCCAATGAGCTACAACTCACCCTAGCACCACCCTACCACCCTGTAGAAGAATAAAAGAAGAATGGACTCCCGTACTAGGGAAAATGGTCCACTTTACAATGATATAGAATGATGTAGAAGAATAAGACACACTAGACCATAACCCCAACTATGAAACAACCACCTAATGATGACCCTAGACCACTTGACACTGCCTCTTCAACTCTTGGTAGATAGACACTAGTACAATTTGTACAATAATGTATTTATAATGACTTAGTACAATGATACCTTTACAATGACTATATGCAGTGTTGCCTACTTGAAGACTTGATGTGATGAAATTATTGGTGCTATTATGCGCCTTGGTTTCTGCTCTTGTCATGCTACCCTCTGTTGCACCTTGCTTTGCTTTTCTTCCGTAGAAATTTTGGTCCTTTGCAGCCCTTGAAAACACATGATCTATCTTTTTCTTTTCCTTCCAGGAGCTCGATATTGAATCTGGTGTATCTCTGTTATTTCAGATCCCCAATATGTGATTTTTGATCCTATAGTAGTCCTCTGAGTCTTCTTTCCAATGCCACAGGTCTGACCCAATTTGGATTCTTCAAGAGAGAGTTACACCCAAATTCTCACAATGCCCTAATTATGGACTGTTTCAGCAGAGTTACTTGTACGACGTGCCACGTGTCTATGTTTCTTCATTTGGCTCTGAAATTTATAGCACAAAAACTACAATCTATGAACTATCTGCCACTTTTTACGGAATTCCAATCCGATACTCAGAGAGAGAGTTATGATTATTTTACCAAGGTCACTTCTTTGAGATGAATTTCAGGAGCCTGCAAAAACACTGACTTCCACAGATCATATCTCCGCAAATATTGCACATCTTGATCTTAAATTTTCACAGAAGCTTCCTCAAGAGTTCGGCTTTGCCTCATAAAAATTTTATCTTTTGAACCTTCATAGAAAAAATGATAGAGTGAAAATTCCACGATGACCTATTTCAGATAGCGAAATCCCTTGCATGAGGAGGATATGAGGATCAAAATTTATATAAATGCTTAGGTTGAGAGGGGCTTCAACAAGTGAAGGTGGGAGGGATTTTAGGAGCTTAAAAAATATTAATTATGACTTTTCAATGACCCATGCCACAACCCTATGGGGTTTTAGCCCAATAACTGGGGGTATAAACTTCAAATGTGAATATCTATCAAACCGTGAAGAATTATGTGGCATGCCATATATCAACGGAAACATATAGAAAAGTAGAAACCATAAAAAGCATTCTTGAACCAGAATATAGTAATTTGGTAGGTCAAAATTCCCATGCAATATTGGGTTAGCCCTTGGTGTTGCTTGGGTTGACATCAATGATAACCGCTGATCAACAATCTCGCCCTTTGGCATTGATGGAAACACAAGTACTACCCTTGCGATCATTGCACCTCTCCCTACAACATTCTCTCCCCCTTTGACATCAATGGAAAAAGGTAACTCCCCCTAAAACACAACCATCCTACGGACCTATACACACATCCACTCTCCCTGATACACAACCATCCTGCAGACCTGTAATCTAATGAGAACATGGGAGAATCCCAAGCTTCTGACGAAGATATTCAAATGCTTCACGAGGTAAAGGTTTAGTGAAGATATAAGCAATTTTTTCTTTTGTACAAACATAATCATATTTGATATTATTTTCAGTGACTTGTTCTTTAACAAAATGATATTTTATCGGAATGTGTTTTGTTTTTGAATGCATGACAGGATTGTTGGAGATGCTGATGGCACTAGTGTTGTCACAAAATATGGGAATAGGCTCACTGAATTGTACTTGAAGATCTTGAAAATTTTGTTTCATCCAAAGGATTTGAGTAAAACATGATGTTGCTGCAATGTATTATGCTTTCGCTGTAGATAACGAGATTGACATTTGATTTTTGCTCAACCATGATACAAGACAACCACCTAGATAGAATGTTGCTCCACTAGTACTCTTACAATCATCAATGCTTCTTGCCCAATATGCATTTTTAAAGGCTTGAATAATGAGATTGTTAACCCTAGTATACCACAAGCCATATTCTTATATGCCCTTTAGATATCGAAGAATTTTTTGACGATAATAATATGTGATTCTTTTGGTGCTGCTTGGAATCTTGCTACTTGTCCAAATTCTTGCATAACATCTGGCCGAGAGGTTGTTACATATAGAAGACTACCAATCATAGATCTATACAACCTCTGATCCACATCCTTAGATGAGTTGTCTATGCTCAATTTTCAACCTGTTACCATCAGAGTAAGGACGAGTTTGCAATCTTCCATTTTGATTTCCTGAGCATTTCCTTGATGTACTTGGCTTGACATATAAATATTCCTTTCTCTTGCTGAGATATTTGAAGCCCTACGAATTATGTCAGCTCACCAAGTAAAGACATCTCGAACTCACTTTGTACTTTGTAGAAAAGGTCTTACTTTGTCGATCATCATTGCTACCAAATATTATATCATCCACATATACCTCAACGATTGTTAAATCATCTTTATCTATTTGTACATAAATATTTCTATCAAAATTACCTTTCTTGAACCCTTGTTGATGTAGATATCCATCAAGATGAGCATACCATGCTCTAGGAGCCTGCTTGAGACCATATAGAGCCTTCTTTAACTTGCAAACATTGTCTTCTTTTTATGATTGAAGAAAAACTTCAGGTTGTTCGATGTAAACTTCTTCTTCTAATTCTCCATTCAGAAATGTTGACTTAGCATCCATTTGGTAGACTTTGATTTTTCTTGAACATGCATAGGCGAGAAACATTCGGATGCCTTCCATTCTGGCAACTGGTGAGAATGTTTCGTCGAAATCAATTCCTTCAACTTGTGCATAGCCTTTGCAAACCAATCTTGCTTTGTTTCTGGTAATTTGCCCATCTTCATTCAATTTGTTCCTGAACAACCATTTAGTCCTAATGACATTTTTATCTTTTGGTCATGGAACTAATTCCCAAGTGTTATTCTTCTCGATTTGATCCAATTCTTCATTCATATCTGCTACCCAATGTTCATTCTGGCTGGCTTCCTAAAAACTACTAGGCTCAAAGGTTGCTAGAAAAGCAATGTGATCTTGTTGTGATGAACAAAGCTGTCGACCTTCATTTATGTCACCAATGATTTGATTTGATGGATGGTTCTTTTGAATCCATTCTTTTGTTCTCCTTGGAGGAGCTTCTTGTTGTTGTTCTGGTATATCTTGATGATCATTATTTACTTCTTCCTCGTTGATAGTTGGTTCTTATTCTACAATTTTATCTATTACTTTTTCAGCCTCTGTCTTAAGTTTCAAAGATTATAGATCCTCATCATTATTCACTAGAACACCATCTTCGTCATATGTAACATTTATGCTCTTCACAATCTATTTTCGTCTTAGATTATAACATTTATAGGTCTTTCTTTTGCGTGAGTAACCAACAAAGATACCTTCATCAACGTGTGATTCAAACTTACCCAAATTTTGATCTTCTATTTTGATATAACATTTTCTTCCGAAGATTCTAAAATATTTTACATTAGCTGGTTTTCCTTTCCATAATTCATATGGAGTCTTGTTGCAATTATTTCTGAGAAGGCTTCGGTTGATATTGAAGACTGTCGTATCAATTGCTTGAACCGATAATTTTTCATCCAATTTTGAGTCCTTCAACATTGTTCTACCCATTTCCTGTATGGTTCTATTCTTTCTTTCAGCAACTCCATTTTGCTGAGGTGTTCGTGCTGTTGAAAATTGTCTTTTTATTTCATTTTCGTGATAGTATTGCTGAAATAATTTGGAAGTGAATTCTCCACCATTATTTGATCTTAGACACTTTATTTTCAAATCAGTTTCATTTTCAACCAACTCCTTGTAGATCTTAAAGCACTCAAATTCTTTAGATTTTTTCTTTAGGAAACTAACGGTTGTCATCCTGGTATAGTCATCGATCATTAACATGAAATATAATTCTCCATCTAAGCCTTTTGTTCTCACAAGAACACATAGATCAGTATGTATAAATTCCAATGGATGTGACACAAAGTGTTCTTTTGTTTTAAATTGGACTTTTGTCTTCTTGCCATGCCGACAGGCCTCACATAGTATGTTGGAAGGTTTTGATATTTTCGGCATTTCTCGTACTGCTTCCTTTTTTCTTATCCTGACAAGATTGACAAAGTTAATGTGACCCATTCGTTTGTGCCATAACCAGCTTTCATCTTCTTTAGCTAGTAGACATGCTTTAGTTGCTTCATCGAGAACATATATGTCGTTTGGATCTCGACTTGCTGTAGCCACAATTTTACCATACCTGCCTTTCCTGATTTCACATTTTGTGGAGTTGAATAGCATTATGTGTCCTTGATCACACATTTTTCCAACACTGAGTAGAGTGTGCTTCATGCTTTCAACCAATAGAACATTCTTGGCTATAACATATTTTCTTCCGAGAGTGACGGTACCTGATCCTATAACATTTGAAGATCCATCATTTCCAAAGGATACGCTTCCATCCTTCTTCTCTTTCAGAGATACAAATTTCATTCTATCTCCATTCATATGCGTTGAGCAACTACTGTCAACATACCACACATCTTTGTTGTTTTGAGCCTTGAGAGCGAGAGCACAATTATCAGTCTTCTTCTTCTTCCATGTTCGTTCATTCTGTGGCTTCGAAGATTCTTCTAGAGGATTTTCAAGTCTGTAGTCTCTGGCTATGTGTCCAAAGTTTTGACATTTCTAAAATTCCATATTATTTCTTAAATGTTCAAATATATTGATGTTTCGTTGAGCCCTGGGAGGTTCATTTTTGAAGGATCTCTTGGAATTGTATTGGTTCCTAGGGTACATGCGACATTCTACATCTTTATGACCAAATTTTCCACTTGAATAAAAATAGCCATGAAAAATATGTTGGTACCTAGATGGAAATCTTCGTCGAGGAATCGTCTTCCAAGGATGTGCTTCCGAATCTTGTCCAATGAAGTCTACATGTATGTCAGATCTCATAGGTTCATTGTATTTTGTTGTAGAAGGTCCTGCTTCTTATTCTTTGTAACTGAGGCCAGTTCTGTCATTGTAAGATCGTTGATTGTTGATGAGTTCTTCCAATTCCCTTAAGCTATTGGCATAGTTTTGGATAGCTTTTCCCTTCTTCACTTCCTTACGTAGCGAGACTAATTCGGCTTCTAATGCTTCCCTTTCTTGGTTGCTTTCTTCCAACTTCTTTTGAAGTGACTCTTCAATACATTTTTGTTCTTCAACTTCAATTTTGAGACCTTGAACTTGTTCTTCAAGAGTATTGGAATGGATCTTCTCAGCATTGAGCTCTTTTATAAGCTTGATTGCCTCCTTGTAAAATTATTCTATGGTCAACCATTCTTCTTCATTGTTTGATAGTTCTTGTTTATTATGCTTGGCCATACACAATAATTTATCATTGGCTTCTTCTTTGTTGTCACTTTCTTCATCGGATGATGAGCTATCTTCTTTAGAGAGAAAGTTCCTTTTGGATCCTTTATTTTTGCCTTGCTTGTTGAATTTCTTAAAGCCTTTCTTTCCTTTTGAGTTGCTATCACTTTTGTTCCGACATTTTGCTGAAAAATGCCCAACCTCACCACAACCGAAACATATCAATGGAAGTTTACCTTTGAATTTTCCCTTACCAATTTTTAGTTTTCTCGTAAAGTAAGCATATTCTTCATCATAAAGACCTTCTCCATCATCTCCCTTTTCTTCACACTTGCAGGTGCATGTCATTTCAATTGAAGGTTGTTTGTCCTTATTGGTTTTCTTAGATGAAACGAACACAGTTTCTAGATTTGAAGTACCCTCTTCTTCATCAAGTCACATTTCATAAGCTATGAGAACTCCATGTAATTCCTCTTTGCTAAGTTTGTCCAGATTTTCACTGTATTCTAAGACCGATACCTTTGGGTTGAATCTCCCTGGTAACTTTCTAAGAATCTTCCATATAATAGTCTTCTTGTCAAATGGCTCTCCCAATCCTTCCAGACTATTGGTTATTTCACCAACGTATTGGAATTATGTAGCAATGTTGAAATTCTCTTTCATTTTGAGTTGCTCAAATTTTTCTCTATAGATTTGAAGCTTTTCTTCTTTTACATTTGAGTCACCTGCATATATATTCTCAAGCTTGTCCCATACATTTTTGGTGGTTTTACAACCCAACACCTTGTGATAAGCAGATTCAATAAGTCCACTGATAATAATATTCTTTTCTTATGCATAATTTACCAAATTCTTCTTACCTTGTTCATCCGGGGTTGATGTAAATCCATTTTGAACAATGTCCCATACTTCGTAACCTTGTGCCAAGAGATAGACCTCCATTATTCCTTTCCAGAGTGCATCATTATTTTCATTGAACAGAGGTACACCATTCTTGGTATGCTCCATGACCTCCTTCCAGCTATTAAACTTCTATTGAAGGAACCAAGCTCTGATACCAATAGTTGGAAATACTGAGAGGGGGGGTGAAACAATATTCCTTTCAATTAGAGCATTAGTTAATCTTCAATTATTATCATTGTTTGTACAATGATAGCAGTAAAAAAAAATAACACAAATGCACATATTTTTTAAGGTGGAAACCCACTCCAAGACAAAAACCACCTAATGCTTTTCTAATAATTATTTAATATTCAACTCCAATTGAAAATAAAGCTCCAACTTCCTAGAATCTAGAAAAGCATACTTCTCTAGCTCCCACTGGATATATGCTCCAATGCCTGTGATTCTTCAGTAGTCAACTGAACGGATTCCCCAACACCTAATGAGCTACAACTAACCCTAGCACCACCCTACCACTTTGTAGAAGAATAAAAGAAGAATGGACTCCCGTACCAGGGAAAATGGTCCACTTTACAATGATATAGAATGATGTAGAAGAATAAGACACACTAGAACATAACCCCAACTATGACACAACCACCTAATGATGATCCTAGACCACCCGACACTGCCTCTTCAAATCTTGGTAGATAGACACTAGTACAATTTGTACAATAATGTATTTACAATGACTTAGTACAATGATACCTTTACAATGATTGTATGCAGTGCCGCCCACATGAAGACTTCATGTGGTGAACTTATTTCTGTTGTTATGCACCTTGGTTTCTGCTCTTGTCATGCTACCCTCTGCTGCACCTTGCTTTTCTTTGCTTCCCTAGAAATTTTGGTCCTTTGTAGCCCTTGAGAACACATGGTCTAGATTTTTCTTAGCCTTCTAGGAGCTCGATATTGAATCTAGTGTATCTCTATTATTTCAGATCCGAAATATCTTATTTTCAGTCCTATAGTATTCCTCTTAGTCATCTTTCCAATGCCATAGGTCTGACCCAATTTGGATTCTTAAAGAGAGATTTATACCCAATATCTCACAATGCCCTCATTATGGACTGTTTTTGCAGAGAAAAATTTTACGGCATGTTGCGCGCCCCTGTTTGTTCATTTGGCTCTAAAATTGACAGAAAAAACACTACAATCTGTGCACTATCTGCCTCTTTTTACAAAATTCTAATTTGATACTCAGAGAGAGAGTTATGATGATTTTACCAAGGTCACTTCTTTGGGATGAATTTCAGGAGCCTACAAAAACATTGACTTCCACAGATCATATCTCCAAAAAATTTGTGCACCTTGATCTAACGTTTTCATAGCAGCTTCCTCAGGATTTCGGCTTCGCCTCATAAAAATTTCAGCTTTTGAACCTGTTATCACTCAGGTTTTCCTTGAAGTTGTGGAAAAGGAAAGTATACCCGAGGTAACCACAAAACAACCTTCAGATGCAGAATCTAGCCAATCTGCATCCAGAGAGGGCTCTCTCTTTATAATTTATCTTTGTTCTTAGAAGGTTTTAGGTTAGTTATAGATCCAAGAGTTTGTTTGAAAATGGTGGAATTCGCCAACTAAAGGCAAGGTTGAATATTTTCAGGCCATTGGGCTATGGAGTCAAAGGATGGCTTTACTGGATTTCTATTCTACACACAAGATGGCTTTGCAGGGCAAGATAGCCAAACAGAGAACAATTTTTAGAATTTAAAGTGGATGGAATGGGTTTGAAGGGATGAAAGGCAGTTAAGAATCTTTCACCATGTTCAAAAGAAAGAAATGAAATGATTACAAATAAAGAGCAGTGAAGAATTCTTTATTATAGTAACCAAAATGTTTAAATTAGCGAAGCAAGAGCAATTAAGAATTCGTTGCTTATAACTAATTTAGAGGAAAACATCTAGAATAATCACAACTGAACTCAGAGTACAATCAAGTAAATTCTGAGTTATTCTTTTATGTCAAGTATTCAGAAATGTACACAATGATATTATAAACAAATATAAAACTTAAGACATAGGATAGAAAGACTTATTGAACTGCAGTCAGACACATGAATCCTGCAAAAAGTCCTGAGCTTCAAATTGTCATCCAGTAAGCCACAAATAAATTTCTACAAAACGCTTTTATTCCAAAAACATCAATGTCACAGCGAATTAGTAGAGTCCACCCTCAATACTCCAATTTAGGGAGTATTTATACAAATTCTAAACTAAAATATCTTGAAAAAAATATCAAAATTGGTTCACAAATCTCTCCAACTATTTTACATAAATAGAACTTAAGTAAAGGACACTTAAACTAATGCATCTATTTGGCACTATTTTGTATGGATAGGTGATGAAAAAGAGGAAAATTCTAATTCTATCCAACTCTTAGTTGATGATGAGGCATCCAAGTCACTAACTGCTTCCTTTCTTTGTGCATTCTGCTCCAACAATTCTGCAAACTTGGGGTCCAATGATATATTTTTATTTCTCAATCCGTAATAGATATGTCAAAAGTGAAAGAGGTTATTGTGGATTAATATGTTTTTGAGATAAAAATCTTTCAATTTCCTAAAATTCCTCTCCAGCTGTGTGTAATAGGCTCTGAAAAAGATGTGTAAAACAGAGTTTTACAGAGTCTAAAAAATAACTTGTAAAGATGTGCATGTATCTCTTAGCCTGAAATCACTGTGAACAAACGGAGATAGGTTTTTGTATATGGGTCCCTTAGAAACAAAAACCTCCTTCAGTTTTGTAAAATGTATTTCTAATTGGCCACAATATTCTCTGCAAAATGATGACTTAACAGGAATTTTCTGCGAAAAGTGCTTTCCAACATTATTTAATATTTCCAAAACCATAATAGCTGTTAGAAAAGTGAGAGAGGTTTTTGTAGATAGTCCTCTTAAGAACATAAACCTCCTTCAGTTTTTCAAAATTCATCTTGGATTGATCACAATAGTTTCTGTAAAACAATGACTAAAACATTAAATTTCTGCAAAAATGTTCCTTCTTGTTGTGTTTTTCATCTTTTCACTTTTTTGTTCTTTTAACTGTTTTACTTTCACTTTAGATAAAATTCAATGTTGGTGAAAGAATTTTCATCTCTTTTTACCATTTTACTGCATCTGTAATTACTTTTACTGTTTTACCTTTGACTTCTCTGTAACTTCATTTTAACTTTCACTCTGACTTTTACCTGATACACTTTAACCACTGATACTCTTTAACTGTTCTTTACTGTGTCCTTTTACCTTCAATGTGTAGTTTAGGTTTTTACTGTCTGTTTCAACAGTAAATCGTTTAATATCCTGTTTCCTTTGCTTGTCTTTCAACTGTATGTTTTATCTTGCATCTCTGTTTGAATAGATTTGACAACACTCTTGGAGTAAACAAGTCTTATGACTAGTATTAAGACTGTTTATCCAAGGATGCGGTCTTCTGATCACCTGTAAAACAAAACAAACTGTTAAGAAAGAATTGGCTTGCATGGGAGGTCGAAAAGGTTTCATTTGATTTTGAGAGGTCTATGGAGTGAATCTAGAATGATTTTTGAGAGGTAAACCATGCTCGAATTGGTTAATAAAGGCTTCAGGTGGCGCAGCTGGGTTACAAAGGGTTTTACTGCACAATCAAGTTAAAATGAGCAACACTAGGGTGTTTGAACAATGATTAAACAGGTACTGGTTATAGCAGATGAACTCTTGAACACTGGACGACGATTGTCTTCAGCAAAGTAACGATCAACAGACTTCACAGTTGATTTTTGAAATTTGGTTGCATGGGAGACTGTAGTCATTCACTATGTACAAAATAATGAAAAGACGCGGGTTTTTTGTTTTATTTGGCAAAGTCAAATGGGGGCGAATTTTTTATTAATTTATGGGATGACGTCTGCATGTACGGGAGGTGAGTCACGGGGGAACGGTGGTAAGCGGTTTATTCCGCACCGCGTTTGGAGGGAGGGTGGTTTTGGGCGGAGAGGCAGCGAATCCATAGAACAAGTGACGCGTGGCCACGACACTATTTGAAAACCACTTTTATTTCGCGCGTTAATTTTCTGACGGGGACAAATTAGCTGGATCGATGCGAGCCACATCTCAAGTGCCGATCTAACGTCGATTTTATTGTGGAGATGACGGAGGTTTAACAGGCGGAGGCCTGACGTAATTAACGTTAATTAATCATTTCGGGAGGTGTTTGATTGGCGGGGGTCGGTTATTAACTAATCTTAAGGATTAATTAATCCCTTGTACAGTGGATGGTCGGGGGTGAAAAATGCACGCGGGATGGTTATTTCCAAATTTTAGTTTTAATTAAACTTTGGGTTTATTTTTGTTTTAAACATATAAAACATGCGTTTAAAGTTTTTTCATATATATTTTATATTATATGATAAATAAACCAAGTCGATTTACTTACCATAGGGGGCAGGGATAATTATAAAGTTATTTTTTAGCCAAAAAGGGGGTATAATGTGGGTTTTGATTTGAAAAATTGGGAATAAAATACTTTTGGCTAAAATAGTTATGATACATGGGTTTTGGGGATATTATTATAAAAGGAATTATATATAATAGGAAAAGGTGATTTCATGAGGAGTTAATATATAAGTTAGAGTTAATATGACAGAGGACAAGGTAAACTCAAAATACTTAAATATAACTAAGAAAGTGAAGATTTAAAAGTAAATTGCATTATAATACTTTCATCACTTAGAATTTAAGGAGCCTAAGAAAGTCTGAGCCTAAGAAAACATCGATTTCCACAGATCATATTCCAAAATGAGTAATCTTGGGCGATCTAACATTTTCATAGCAAATTAAGGATTTCATTACCATAAAATTTCAGCTTTTGAACTCCGTTTATCACTCAAAGTTTTCCTTGGAAGGAAAAGGAAAGTATACCCGAGGTAACCACAAACCAACCTTCGGATGCAGAATCTAGCCAATCTGCATTCAGAGAGGGCTCTCTCTTTATGATTTATCTTTGTTCTTAGAAGGTTTTAGGCTAGTTATAGATCCAAGAGTTTTGTTTGAAAATGGTGGAATCCACAAACTAGGGGCAAGGTTGAAAATTTTCAGTCCATTGGGCTATGGAGTCAAAGGATGGCTTTACTGGATTTCTATTCTACACACAAGATGGCTTTACAGGGCAAGATAGCCAAACAAAGAACAATCCTTAAAATTTTAAAGTGGATGGAATGGGTTTGAAGGGATGAAAGGCAGTAAAGAATCTTTCACCATGTTCAAAAGAAAGAAATGAAATGATTACAAATAAAGAGAAGTGAAGAATTCTTTATTATAGTAACCAAAATGTTTAAATTAGCGAATCAAGAGCAATTAAGAATTCATTGCTTATAACTAATTTAGAGGAAAACATCTAGAATAATCACAACTGAACTCAGAGTACAATCAAGTAAATTCTGAGTTATTCGTTTATGTCAAGTATTCAGAAATGTACACAATGATATTATAAACAAATATAAAACTTAAGACATAGGATAGAAAGACTTATTGAACTGCAGTCAGACACATGAATCCTGCAAAAAGTCCCGAGCTTCAAATTGTCATCCAGTAAGCCACAAATAAATTTCTCCAAAAAAAATTTTATTCCAAAAACATCAATTACACAGCGAAGTAGTAGAATCCACCCTCAATACTCCAATTGAGGGAGTATTTATACAAATTCTAAACTAAAATATCTTGAAAAAAATATCAAAATTGGTTCACAACTCTCTCCAACTATTTTACATAAATAGAACTTAAGTAAAGTACACTCAAACTAATGCATATATTTGGCACTATTTTTTATGGATAGGTGATGAAAAAGAGGAGAATTGGAATTTGATCCAACTCTTAGTTGATGATGAGGCATCCAAGTCACTAACTGCTTCCTTTCTTTGTGCATTCTGCTCCAACAATTCTGCAAACTTGGGGTCCAATGATATCTTTTTATTTCTCAATCCGTAATAGATATGTCAAAAGTGAAAGAGGTTATTGTGGATTAATATGTTGGTGAGATAAAACTCTTTCAATTTCCTAAAATTCCTCTCCAGCTGTGTGTAATAGGCTCTGCAAAAAGATGTGTAATTTTACAGAGTCTAAAAAATAACTTGTAAATATGTGCATGTATCTCTCAGCCTGAAATTACTGTGAACAAACGGAGATAGGTTTTTGTAGATGGGTCCCTTAGGAACAAAAACCTCCTTCAGTTTTGTAAAATGTATTTCTAATTGGCCACAATATTCTCTGCAAAATAATGACTTAACAAGAATTTTCTGCAAAAAGTGCTTTCCAACATTGTTTAATATTTCCAAAACAATAATAGCTGTTAGAAACGTGAGAAAGGTTTTTGTAGACGGTCCTCTTAAGAACATAAACCTCCTTCAGTTTTTCAAAATTCATCTTGGATTGATCACAATAGTTTCTGCAAAACAATGACTAAAACATTAAATTTCTGCAAAAATGTTCCTTCTTGTTGTGTTTTTCATCTTTTCACTTTTTTGTTCTTTTAACTGTTTTACTTTCACTTTAGTTAAAATTCAATGTTGGTGAAAGTATTTTCATCTCTTTTTACCATTTTACTCCCTCTATAATTACTTTTACTGTTTTACCTTTGACTGCTCTGTAACTTCATTTTAACTTTCACTCTGACTTTTACCTGATACACTTTAACCACTGATACTCTTTAACTGTTCTTTACTGTGTCCTTTTACCTTCAATGTGTAGTTTAGGTTTATACTGTCTGTTTCAATAGTAAATAATTTAATATCCTGTTTCCTTTGCTTGTATTTCAACTGTATGTTTTATCTTCCATATCTGTTTGAATATATTTGATAACACTCTTGGAGTAAACAAGTCTTATGACTAGTATTAAGACTATTTATCCAAGGATGCGGTCTTCTGATCACCTGTAAAACAAAACAAACTGTTAATAAGGCATTGGTTTGCATGGGAGGTCGAAAAGGTTTCATTTGACTTTGAGAGGTCTGTGGAGTGAATCTAGAATGTTTTTTGAGAGGTAAACCATGCTCGAATTGGTTAACAGAGGCTTCAGGTGGCGCAGTAGGGTTACAAAGGGTTTTACTGCACAATCAAGTTAAAATGAGCAACACTAGGGTGTTTGAACAGTGATTAAACAGGTACTGGTTATAGCAGATGAACTCTTGAACACTGAACTGTGATTTTCTTCAGCAAAGTAACGATCAGCAGACTTCACAGTTGATTTTTGAAATTTGGTTGCATGGGAGATTGTAGTCATTCACTGTGTACAAAATAATGAAAAGACGCGGGTTTTTGTTTTATTTGGCAAAGTCAAATGGGGGCGAATTTTTTATTAATTTATGGGATGACGTCAGCATGTACGGGAGGTGAGTCACAGGGGAACGGTGGTAAGCGGTTTATTCCGCACCGCGTTTGGAGGGAGGGTGGTTTTGGGCGGAGAGGCAGCGAATCCATAGAACAAGTGACGCGTGGCTACCATACACTATTTGGAAACCACTTCCATTTCGGGGCTTCGCTAATTTTTCGATCAGTGACTACCAATGGATTGATCCGGAAGCCGCTGATCTTCAAGGCCGATCCAACCCGCCTGACGATGTGAGACATGACGAGGTTTAACAAATCTGGGCCCGACGTAATTAACGTTAATTAATTTCATTTCTGGAGGTGTTCGACATGAGTTCGTTATTAACTAATCTTAAGGATTAATTAATCCCTTGTACAAAGGATGGCCTGGGTGAAAATGTACGCGGGATGGTTATTTGAAAGTTTAATTAAAACTAAACTTTGGGTTTATTTTTGTTTTAAACATATAAAACATACGTTTAAAGTTTTTTCATATATATTTTATATTATATGATAAATAAACCAAGTCGATTTACTTACCATAGGGGGCGGGGATAATTATAAAGTTATTTTTTAGCCAAAAAGGGGGTATAATGTGGGTTTTGATTTGAAAAATTGGAAATAAAATACTTTTGGCTAAAATAGTTATAATACATGGGTTTTGGGGATATTATTATAAAAGGAATTATATATAATAGGAAAAGGTGATTTCATTAGGAGTTAATATATAAGTTAGAGTTAATATGACAGAGGACAAGGTAAACTCAAAATACTTAAATATAACTAAGAAAGTGAAGATTTAAAAGTAAATTGCATTATAATACTTTCATCACTTAGACTTAGAATAAAAAGTAATTTTGAGGGCTTTTCATGAGATAATATATGATTTTCCTAAGAAAAATAGGATTTTACTTAGGAAAATATTTTTGAAAGGTGAATGAATGTGATAATGAATGTTTTTAAGTACTTAGGTCTTTTCAATTATTGGGCCGAGGGTCCGGTCCCTCCAAAAGTCAAGGAAATGTCTTGAGCCCCTTTAATCTTCAAATACCTTAGTGCTTAGGGAAATTAGTGAATTCTTTAGGAAAAAATGAAAGGGGAAGTTAATGATTTTGACTTTGCTCTGCTTTAAAATTCTTTCAGTGAAATATCTGCATTTTTCACTTGTGATGAAAGTAAAATATTTCACACATTTGAAGCCATCATTCATCACATGTAATTCTGCAACATCATCTACCTACCCTACCTACTTTACTCTACTATTTTCTCTTCTTTATTAGGGTGCCCTTAGACTGGCAAACCCTTATCAATCTTCTTTTCCTTTTACATGAAAAATCTATCTATTTCTACACTTATTACATCCAAGGGCTCAGATTAAACTGTTGAGCACCTTTTATTAACTCTACCTATCTACTTATCTGCCAAGATTAAACTGTTTGGTCAGATATTTATTCTCTATTCTATAACATGAAATTGAAAAATGAATGAGTCAAGTTTAAACAGTTTGACTCTTCATAAATTGTGGCAAAAGTTTGACAAGCTGCACACAATTTTGTTTATTACATTAGAGCAAAAAGTAGTGGCATTTAGACTTGCACACTTTCCTTGGCCTTTCTTTTGATGGGGTTCGTTTTCTTTCCCTTTTTTGGCCAATTTTATTCTTTTACCCTTTGATTTTTCTTTTAGGGTATACCCTCTTTACATTTTTTAAATTTTTTGATTTTTTGATTTTTTAAGAATATGGAACACCTTTGCAACAAGAAAAAGGTTTGAACATATTTCATAGTTCATCAAGTCAATCATGAAAAATGACACCTATTGGTATAGGAGTCTAACACTGGCTCCACTTGGGGATGGCTTTTCCTGGTGAAAAGTCAAGAACAACAGGTCAGTTGTCCTCATCCATCGACCTTGGTGAACCAGTAAATGTCTTCTATCTTTTGCAAACTGAAATCTAATCTGAAACCAAAACAACACACAAAAATTTTCAAACCAACTTAATGAAAAACTAGTTGAAAATTGAAAACTAAAAAAAAAATGCTCAAAATTCTGAGCTTATTAGCACTCATCTACCTACTCAATCTATTGTTCAACTGCTAGTTAGGTAAAATGAAATAGCCAATGCAACCATTCAAGCATTATGTACTTTGATAGATTTTGTTGCATTTTCTTGTGGATTATCAAAATTGTACTTCTGCAACCTATTAGAAACTTGTCAACAAATGAGAGGATAAGGAAACACTTGATTTCCTTTGTTGACTCTAGAAACTGTACAAAAGGATATTCCAAAATATATACACTGATGTTTAACTGATCTGAACAACTGTACATCTATTCTAGATGGCCTCCATGCCATGAATCTGAAATGTTATTTTCGTCTTTATCTCCCTGCAAACTTTCAAATAAGATTTGTGATGATATTCCTACTGATTGTAATGTTTGACTGTTGAAACCTTTATCATCTTCATTCTAAAAATCATAGTTAGTTACTAGAGGAATTCTTTGAATGCCTTCAATATTCAACATATCTGCTATCGGATCCTGAAAAACTTGGGAAAATGGCTGCAACCTATAGCATATAGGTTTCCATGAGACTTCACAAACTTCAATAAGTTTCTCATCCTTTTCATTAAACATGTTATACCACATTTCCTTTAAACACTAAAATGATTCAAAAAATAGTGGTATGAAACTTTCTTGTGTCATTTGATCATTTATTTCAATAGGAACTGATAACCGCAATTGTGAAACTAAAAAATCTTGATCAATAGTTTCATTATCTTCTTTATTGTCGATCACAATTCCTAAAGATTGCTGATTATTAATGGCATGATAGTTGTCTCTAATGAACTGAAATGAAGAAAAACAAAGAGGTAAAGAGCCTTCACTTATTTCCACATTTTCTACTTTTTCTTCCTCACTCTCATGGCTGATCTGTACTGGCTGATCATTGTCTTCAATCTGTTGAAACTGAGTTTCTTCATCCCACAAACTAGCTTCTGATTGCTTTGTAAAGCTATCTTGAGTTTGGAGAACATAACTATCATCATAATGATCATACTTAGGAAAATCATCAAAAGAAGGAATGTCATCAAACATACACATTAGATCAACAAATTCCTCTTCCTCATATTGATTTGTAAATGCATTTTCTGATCTATGATAATTTGAATTAAGAGGAATTTTTTCATGGCTATCAACCTCTTCTATTTCTTCATGGTGATTTTGAATAAAAAATTCTTCTTTCATAGTGATCTCATGTGTTATTTCATCTAATTTTCTTACCAAAAAGCTGAGTTTTACCTCTGCAATGTGTTTCTTTTCCTCTTCTTCTGCTTTCAACTTTTCTTGTTTGATTTGGAGATTAACTTCCACATCAACCGCAATGTTCTGCATCTGTACAAGTGTTTTTGGATCCCTTTCTCTTAATCGAAATTCTATTTCTGGATCAAAGGCACTTGGATAATGCAAGAGAGCTGAATCATGAGGAGGTCTAATATTTTCTGGAAATGAATAATAAACTTGATTAAATCTGTCAGAAAATTGTTGTGTTATTTCATTTGGATGTCTTTTTAATTGATTATATTCTTCCATGATCACAAAATGATTAACTTTCATTATCCATCTATCAAGGAAAAGTTTGATAAACTGTTGGAAATTTGAGATGCTAGCATTAGACAGATTTTTGAACCAACTCTTTATCCTATTTTGCAAAGAAAGAGAAAAAAGTATGATTTTAACATCATCTTCATCAATCTCAAATAAATCCAAATAATTTTCAAAACCTTGAATATGTTTTTGGGCAGTGATACCATTCCCTCCATCAAATCTAGGAAGATACTTGTAGTATTTTTTAGGAAAATCATGGAGTATAGGAGGTAAAATAAGGGGTTTATATCTATCTGGAACTTTGTATGGTACAGGGATATGTACAGGGATTGTAAGATCAGTCTTGATTATTTGAGGCTTCTTAATTGGAAAATGATCATCATTAGATTCATAAGAAAGCTGCTCAAAGAAATTAGGAGAATTATTACTTACAATCTTCAAAGGAAAATAGCTAAAAACTAATCTAAGATCTTCTATAAAATACAATATACATTGAAAAAATTTATTAATGAGAAAGAACATAATTTCTTGGATTAAGATCCAAGTTGAAAGCCTGATCTTTCCATATTGTCCTTTGAGGTTCATTCCTCCAGTGGAGTCTTGATTGTGAGATTGATTTTGGAGTCGCCAGGTGGATGATTTTAACCTTTGTGTGTCTGATCACTGTCCACCATCATAGATCAGATCTGAACCTATAAAACAATTTTGAAGAAAAGTTAGCTCTTCAGGAAACCAAACTTTGAGTATTTTATGATTATTTTGTTTTTTTAATGAATTTTCAAAACAACTTCTATAATTTCTTTAAGAGGTTTCAGATATTGGATTTAAATTTTCTTAGAGATTTATTGAACTAGAGAAACTGATTGAATGTTTGAAACCAAAGTTCAGTTTATAAGATAGACCAGAGATAGACTGAAGCAGCATTTATTTACTATGCAATTGCAGAGCAAAAGCAGTTCAAAGGCTACCTGGCTGATCTTCAGGCTCTTTCTGTAGCTTATAAGCAAACAATAGTAACAATTAAAATGATTCAGATCCCCAGTATGGTCGCCACTATGTTATCACTCAAGTTTTCCTTGAAGTTGTGGAAAAGGAAAGTATACCCGAGGTAACCACAAACCAACCTTCAGATGCAGAATCTAGCCAATCTGCATCCAGAGAGGGCTCTCTCTTTATGATTTATCTTTGTTCTCAGAAAGTTTTAGGCTAGTTATAAATCCAAGAGTTTGTTTGGAAATGGTGGAATCCGCCAACTAAGGGCTAGGTTGAATATTTTTAGGCCATTAGGCTATGGAGTCAAAGGATGGCTTTACTGGATTAATCTTCTACACACAAGATGGCTTTGCAGGGCAAGATAGCCAAACATAGAACAATTTTTAGGAATTAAAGTGGATGGGATGGGTTTGAAGGGATGAAAGGCAGTTAAGAATCTTTCACCATGTTCAAAAGAAAGAAATGAGATGATTACAAATAAAGAGCAGTGAAGAATTCTTTACTATAGTAACCAAAATGTTTAAATTAGCGAAGCAAGAGCAATTAAGAATTCGTTGCTTATAACTAATTTAGAGGAAAACATTTAGAATAATCACAACTGAACTCAGAGTACAATTAAGTAAATTTTGAGTTATTCTTTTATGTCAAGTATTCAGAAATGGACACAATGATATTATAAACAAATATAAAACTTAAGACATAGGATAGAAAGACTTATTGAACTGCAGTCAGACACATGAATCCTGCAAAAAGTCTCAAGCTTCAAATTGTCATCCAGTAAGCCACAAATAAATTTCTGCAAAACGATTTTATTCCAAAAACATCAATGTCACAGCGAAGTAGTAGAATCCACCCTCAATACTCCAATTGAGGGAGTATTTATACAAATTCTAAACTAAAATATCTTGAAAAAAATATCAAAATTGGTTCACAAATCTCTCCGACTATTTTACATAAATAGAACTTAAGTAAAGGACACTCAAACTAATGCATCTATTTGGCACTATTTTTTATGGATAGGTGATGAAAAATAGGAGAATTTGAATTTGATCCAACTCTTAGTTGATGATGAGGCATCCAAGTCACTAACTGCTTCCTTTCTTTGTGCATTCTGCTCCAACAATTCTGCAAACTTGGGGTCCAATGATATCTTTTTATTTCTCAATCCATAATAGATATGTCAAAAGTGAAAGATGTTATTGTGGATTAATATGTTGGTGAGATAAAAATCTTTCAATTTCCTAAAATTCCTCTCCAGCTGTGTGTAATAGGCTCTGCAAAAAGATGTGTAAAACAGAGTTTTATAGAGTCTGAAAAATAACTTGTAAATATGTGCATGTATCTCTCAGCCTGAAATCAGTGTGAACAAACTGAGATAGGTTTTTGTAGCTGGTTACCTTAGGAAAAAAAAATCCTTCAGTTTTGTAAAATGTATTTCTAATTAGCCACAATATTCTCTGCAAAATGATGACTTAACAGGAATTTTCTGCAAAACGTGCTTTCCAACATTGTTTAATATTTCCAAAACCATAATAGCTGTTAGAAACATGAGAGAGGTTTTTTTAGATCGTCCTCTTAAGAACATAAACCTCCTTCAGTTTTTCAAAATTCATCTTGGATTGATCACAATAGTTTCTGCAAAACAATGAATAAAACATTAAATTTCTGCAAAAATGTTCCTTCTTGTTGTGTTTTTCATCTTTTCACTTTTTTGTTCTTTTAACTGTTTTACTTTCACTTTAGATAAAATTCAATGTTGGTGAAAGAATTTTCATCTCTTTTTACCATTTTACTGCCTCTGTAATTACTTTTACTGTTTTACCTTTGACTGCTTTGTAACTTCATTTTAACTTTCACTCTGACTTTTACCTAATACACTTTAACCACTGATACTCTTTAACTGTTCTTTACTGTGTCTTTTTACCTTCAATGTGTAGTTTAGGTTTTTATTGTCTGTTTCAACAGTAAATCGTTTAATATCCTGTTTCCTTTGCTTGTCTTTCAACTGTATTTTTTATCTTCCATCTCTGTTTGAATAGATTTGACAACACTCTTGGAGTAAACAAGTCTTATGACTAGTATTAAGACTGTTTATCTAAGAATGCGGTCTTCTGATCACCTGTAAAACAAAACAAACCGTTAAGAAAGAATTGGTTTGCATGGGAGGTCAAAAAGGTTTCATTTGATTTTGAGAGGTCTGTGGAGTGAATCTAGAATGATTTTTGAGAGGTAAACCATGCTCGAATTGGTTAATAGAGGCTTCAGGTGGCGCAGCTGGGTTAAAAAGGGTTTTACTGCACAATCAAGTTAAAATGAGCAACACTAGGGTGTTTGAACAGTCATTAAACAGGTACTGGTTATAGCAGATGAACTCTTGAACACTGGACTGCGATTTTCTTCAGCAAAGTAACGATCAGCAGACTTCACAGTTGATTTTTGAAATTTGGTTGCATGGGAGACTGTAGTCGTTCACTATGTACAAAATAACGAAAAGATGCGGGTTTTTTGTTTTATTCAGCAAATTCAAATGGGGGCGAATTTTTTTTTAATTTATGGGATGACGTCTGCATGTACGGGAGGTGAGTCACGGGGGAATGGTGGTAAGCGGTTTATTCCGCACCGCGTTTGGAGGGAGGGTGGTTTTGGGCGGAGAGGCAGCGAATCCATAGAACAAGTGACGCGTGGCCACGACATATTTGAAAACCAATTTTATTTCGCACGTTAATTTTTGGATCGGGGACGGCCAGCGGAATTGATGCGAGCCGTTGATCTTGGGCGGGTCGATCCAATGGTTTGACGGGACAGGGAGATGACGGAGGTTTAACAAACGGGGGCCTGACGTAATTAACGTTAATTAATCATTTCGGGAGGTGTTTGATTGGCGGGGGTCGGTTATTAACTAATCTTAAGGATTAATTAATCCCTTGTACAGTGGATGGTCGAGGTGAAAAATGCACGCGGGATGGTTATTTCCAAAGTTTAGTTTTAATTAAAATTTGTGTTTATTTTTGTTTTAAACATATAAAACATACGTTTAAAGTTTTTTCATATATATTTTATATTATATGATAAATAAACCAAGTCGATTTACCTACCATAGGGGGCGGGGATAATTATAAAGTTATTTTTTAGCCAAAAAGGGGGTATAATGTGGGTTTTGATTTGAAAAATTGGGAATAAAATACTTTTGGCTAAAATAGTTATAACACATGGGTTTTGGGGATATTATTATAAAAGGAATTATATATAATAGGAAAAGGTGATTTCATGAGGAGTTAATATATAAGTTAGAGTTAATATGACAGAGGACAAGGTAAACTCAAAATACTTAAATATAACTAAGAAAGTGAAGATTTAAAAGTAAATTGCATTATAATACTTTCATCACTTAGACTTAGAATAAAAAGTAATTTTGAGGGCTTTTCATGAGATAATATATGATTTTCCTAAGAAAAATAGGATTTTACTTAGGAAAAGATTTTTTGAAAGGTGGATGAATGCTATGAAGAATGACTTCAAGTACTAAGGCTTTTCCAATTATTGGGCCGAGGGTCCGGTCCCTCAAAAAGTCAAGGAAATGCCTTGAACCCCTTTAATCTTCAAATTCCTTAGCACTTAGGGGAAATTAGTAAATTGTTAGGTAAAAAGTGAGATGGGAAGTTAATGATTTTGACCTTGCTTTGTTCTAAAATTCTGCCAATGTAGTGTTCTGCCTTTGCACTTGGTGATGAAAGTAAAAGATTACAAACATTTTAAAGCCAGCATTCATCACATGAGAATTTGCAATGCCATCTACCTACCCTATCTACTTTCTCTACCATTTTCTCTTCTTTATTAGGGTGCGCTTAGACTGGAAAACCCTTATCAATCTTCTTTTCCTTTTACATGGAAAATCTATCTATTTCTACACTTATTACATCCAAGGGCTCAGCTTAAACTGTTGAGCACCTTTTATTAACTCTACCTATCTACTTATCTGCCAAGATTAAACTGTTTGGTCAGATATTTATTCTCTATTCTACAACATGAAATTGAAAAATGAACTAGCCAAGCTTAAACAGTTTGACTATTTATGAATTGTGGCATAAAATACAAGTTGCACACAATTTGTTTATTACATCAGAGTAAAAAGTAGTGGCATTTAGACTTGCACACTTTCCTTGGCCTTTATTTTTGATGGGGTTCATTTCTTTTACTTTTTGGCCATTTTTATTCTTTTTACCCTTTGATTTTTCTTTTAGGGTATACCCTCTTTACATTTTTTAATTTTTTTGATTTTTTGATTTTTTTGAAAATATGGAACACCTTTGCAACAAGAAAAGGTTTGAACATATTGCATAGTTCATCAAGTCAATCATGAAAAATGACACCTATTGGTATAGGAGTCTAACAGAACCTTTGTAGAAAACAAGTTAGAGCGAAAATGCCATGATGACCTGTTTCAGATAGTGAAATCCCTTGCATGAGGAGGATATGAGGATCAAAATTTATATAAATGCTTAGGTAGAGAGGGGATTCAACAAGTGAACGTGGGAGGGATTTTAGGAGGTTAAAAAATATTAATTATGACTTTTCAATGACCCATGCCACAACCCTATGGGGTTTTAGCCCAATAACTGGGGGTATAAACTTCAAACATGAATATCTCTCAAACCGTGAAGAATTACGTGGTGTGCCATATATCAACAGAAACATCTCGGCAAGTAGAAAACATCAAAAGCATTCTTGAACCAGAATATTGTAATTTGGTAGGTCAAAATTCCCATGCAATATTGGGTTAGCCCCTGGTGCTGCTTGGGTTGACATCAATGACAACCACTGATCAACACTCATTGGAAAGATAAAATCATGGAGAACATCTTTGAAGTGGTTTCATTATCATATTTGATCATTAATGGGTCTAAAATTTAGTAGAAGAGAAAGCTACGAATTTTTAAACAAAATCAATTTCTAAGTTTAATTTTTTGCATTCTCATTTATCCATAGCTTCTTCTGAGTGTAGATCCATTCACCTATGTTCTCCTTGGCCAAATAAATTATCACACGCATCAATATAAATCTCACATTTTCTTTTAAATTATTTATTTAATTAAGCTTTGATTGGATTTGTTTTAATTCCAGAATTAGTATTTTGTTTTCAATTTGCATTTTAATTAAATTATTGATTGGTTTTTGCGGAGAAACTATTTGAAGAGATAAGAAGAATAAGATCTCAATCAATGATAAGGCTCAAACAATTGAAGAATATGATTTTGAACCAATGAAAATTTATTGAACATAACCACTCTTCATCGACTTTTTATTGAGGAATTATTTTGTAAATAATATAAATAGAAAATTGTAGAATGTAATGATGGATCCTCTTATCTGCAATTCATGAATTCTTGAAGGCACCATATTTTAGAGTATTTGGAGTTGTAGGGTAGAGGAGAGAAAACTCAGATATGGGGATTATTGAATATTTTTCATTTGCATGCTGCATTATTTATGGAGAACGAAGTTTGTACTATTGCAGCTTTTGTTTTAAAAGCATAAGTCCAAGCATTGTAAATGAATGTTGGAGACAAGAGCCAGAGAAATGGATTCAATAAATTGGTATTTATAATACTATTTTTTTTAAATACTAGTTTCATTTTATGATGGAAATAATGTGTCATTTTATTCACATTTGTGCATTCTTTTTTATGAGTAGTGTGTCTCAATTATATGTTATTATTTAACTCTTCTCTTATGGATTGAATTCTGATTTATGAGTAACTATTTACTCAGAAATATGTCTTTTAATATTGATTTAACAAACAATGTTACGTTCTGAACTATTTCCTCATATTATTATTTAATTATTTGAATTACTGATTTAACAATCAATATCATTTTTATGAACTATTTCCTAGATATTGTTGGTTGATTATCTTAGTTAAGAGGTCTCTAAATAGAATGTGTTTTGGAATTCATAATGTCAATTAATTAAACTATTTCATTAGCTTAATCTTCATTATAGGCCAGGCATATTTAAATCCCAATCATTTGAATATATTTCTTTCGGTTGGATTAGATCTATATATGCCTAATTGAGATAGGATTAGGATAAA
This sequence comes from Pinus albicaulis, assembly GCA_034641835.2. NCBI lineage: Eukaryota > Viridiplantae > Streptophyta > Pinopsida > Pinales > Pinaceae > Pinus > Pinus albicaulis. The sequence goes on from CM076579.1 coordinate 221,926,900, forward strand.
GTTCCTTTTTCTTGCATTTCAAAATAATTTTTCATTTATATTTAATTCCACATTACTAGAAGTCCTCTTTCCAAAGAGAAAATTTTTTATTTTGGGCTTGGTTGAGCCCCAAATTAGTGTAAGTATCACTTTCTTTCCTGAGCAGTAAGATGGATGATATGATGTCTCTTCTGCATTGGTATACCAATGTTATATTTTAAGCCATTGGATATTGAGAGAAGGTAATTGGACCTAGTTAAACCAATCAGAACCACCATTCCAAATGGAAAAGGAAATGCTTTAAAGTTTCGACCCAGTGGTCATCCACACATGTTGTTGCAACGAATTTCGAGGCTTCAACAGAACCTCAAAATGGGAGATAATGAAAGAGTTAAAGATTTTAACCAAATATTTAATCATTTTTTGAAAATGTTTCTCGCTGAAGTACAATTGTACGATGCCATCATTAAATATTATTATATAGTTGCCTTGCCAACAAGAATTTTTTGTTTGTGAAAATAGCTGCAAAGAATACTTTAGCCTTAAAATTTAAATAATTATTGTTGTTTAAAAGGATTTTCATTATTTTGGAGTCATTTAAGACCCTGACTCGATCCAAAAGACTCCAAGGAAACTGATAAGAAAACCCAAGCCTCTTCCAACAAAGCTAAGGAGAAATACTCTTTCAATATGGAAAGCTTAACGAAGTCTTTAAAGATTCTCATGAATGAAATATTAGAGTTAAATAGAAGGTCAGGTGAAGCATCCACCACTAGTAGCAAGTCTTTTAGGCATCCTTTCTTTAAAAAGAAGAAAAACTCACTGACCAAATCTGCTCAAAGTTCTAATGTGGCGTTCAATGTTGAAATTTTGGGAAGGTTTAAGTTTTTCAATTTTCATCAAGAGAAAAATTTAGAAAAGACATTCCCATAGTTCAATCATAATATGAACACTATGATGGCTAATCTAGCTTATAACTTGTTATCAGAATAATAACTCGAGTAGAGTGAAGAAGCAAATGAACCTGGCATGACCGAAGAAAGTTTGGGTGCTCGACACTCAATGAATATTTTTAATGAAATATACAATGATGATAAGAAAAGTGTTGATCAAATGTTAGTAAGTAAATCTCATCCCCAGTAGTCAGTTGGCCGTTATAATTTGAGTAGCAAGGGACCTATTTCTGAGTAGGAAATTAATAAGAAATTGTTGTGCAAAATTATACCACTGTCCAATCCATATTAGAATTCACAGAAGGAGTCGGGAAGTGCTCCTTCCAATAACACTTCCACAAAAAAAAATAACAAGTGCAACACTCTTGAAGCCTCGAATAAAGCTACACCACTTGATTCGTTAGCACAAAATGTTAATATGAAAAGTATCGATTACAACGTTGTCTACGATATGAAAAGAGCTTGGGACAACATTTCAATATTTGATCTTACAAATATAATAGGTCAATGAGAATTGGTTATGCCAGCACTCTCATCATATTCTTTGGCAATTAAATAAGCTTATGCGTCTCACGTAATGTCTAGTAACTCTCGCGATATTATCGAATATGTAGTTAATGCTATAAATTTGAGTTCTAACACTCTGCCCTCTACTTCTTTTAAATTTCAATTTTTTAAATTATAATGTCCATAATTTTTTGGCTGATTCTGGTGCATCCACGAATTTTATTCCATTATTTTTCGCTAATAAAACTAATGCTAAATGGGATAAAACTGATGCACAAATCATAAAATTGGACAAATCATTTTTCAAGGCCATTGGTGAACTCAAAAATGTTATCATTCATTTTTCAATGACCATAGAGCTCGCCATTCTATAAATATTGTAATTGTGGACATTCCTGAAGCCTACGGTCTATTATTAATCAGAGTTTGGTCCAGTAAATTATAGGGGTAATTTTCAACTGACTAGACACATTTATGGCTTCCATACAAGGGAAGAAAAAACCATATTCGAGTAGAAAGAGAGACTTACATGAAACGTATTGTGACACAAATTGAGGGAAAAAATGAACCAATGGGCTTTGCAGTTGTTGTTTTCGGAAATTTTTTTCTAGAACTCGCTCCTCAAAATCCAACTAGTGCAAATGACTTTTGTACAATAGATGTAAATAGTAGTAATATAGGACATAGCCCTAGTATCGCTAATACTTTGATATTGTATTTTGATTTTTCGAAAACATTGGATGGATATGGAGCTTTTTATATTTTAGTAGACCCACAACAGAAAAAAAAATACATTTGATATCTTCCTACTTGTAGTTTGAGTGCACCAACAATGTTGTTGAATAAGAGGTACTCATTTTGGGTTTGAAGAAATCTATTGACCTCAAAGTTAAAGCGATGAAAGGAATAAGTGACACATAAATTTCCATACGATAGGTAAGAAATACAATACATTGTGTGTCACCTAATATGAGGAATCATCAACAAGATCTATGGTATTTAATTTCAAAATTCCAAGCTTTTAATATTGTTTTTGTTCCTCAAATTTTCCATGCTAGTGTTGATAGGTTAGAAAATGCTGCTATTAGGTTATGACCTTTAAAGAATGGATTTTCTATTGAAATTACTTATAGGCCATCCCTTCTTGATAATATAACTAATTTTCAGATTTTTAGTGATGAAAAGTAGATAACGGTCTTTATGGTGAATGGTGACATATTCAAAGATGCAACTATTAACGAAGACAAACATGAGAAAGATTTGTACGATTTATCTCAAGAAAGAAAAGGAAATCATATTGATGAAAAAATGGCCTCATATCTGAGCACAGGTTCGCTTAGAACCCACATGATCTATTCCTTTTCCCTAATAGGCGCTTCCTTCAATTACTGCTAATCTCTCTATCGAGACCTAAATCCCTTATAAAATCAAATTACTATGGGAGTAGCTGGAGGGACAACCAACACCCAAGTTATAACAACCAAGCTCTTTCCTTTGTTATGTGATGTTAATTTAACAGCCCCTAGAGTCAACAATGTTTCATACAGTAGTGGCCCTTATGGAAGAAGCCTCACCATAATGTACGAGCCCGGTGTTCAAAAATATAGGGCATTAGGGTTAGGATATTTCTCTTTGATTATAACTTCTTGCGAATTATTCTAACTTCTTTAGATTAGGATGAGTCTCTTTAGTTATATCAGTATATTATTCTTCTTTATAAAACAACTACCAAAGCATAAAAAATAAAGAGGTTCGAGAGTCAGGATATAGGTGATCAACCAGGGAAAAAACCTCTCCAACTTGAGAGGAAAACCCGAATGAATTCTTCTTCTCATAAATAATTCAATTGACAAATACCAAGACCATGACCTAGACCCTTGAAACAATGACCTCTCCAAGACCAAGTCACATGCCTTTTTTATTCAACTTATTTCTTATTCCTTGAGTCAACGACGATCAAGCTTATTCCTTCTCTTACTAGCTTGACTATCCTTCAAATTTTGGTTTCCCGGATCAGATCTGTAGCTCTCGGCCCTATTGCAGAAATGCTAGCATGTGTGGTTGACCATATTTTGAACCTTTATCTTATTCGTTTGGATGGTATGTTTTCTTATTATAATTCGGCTTTTATTCTTGTTTATTTTCTTCCTTGTTTCAATTTCTTTGACAACAACAAGACCATCAACCTCTTTCCTATAGTATATGGTTCTTCCTTCCTTTGCACCTATGGAGGTATTAACCCTAAAATAGACCCAAAAACAATGCCATAATCTTCACTCTTCCTATCCTTCTCTTCACTAGTTATGAGGCTCCTTTCCTTGTGATATTTTCACTTCTTCTTATTTCAGACTTGCTTGACTGAATTCTTGTATTCGAATGAAGTCTGAGATGCCTATATATAGTGGTTAGTGTATCCAAAATAATTCTGAATAGGTGCCTAGGCCGACATGTCCTACTACAAAAATCTTTAGGCGGACTTCAAGGTGACCTTGTGACATGCTCTTGGAGGGTTCATATATTTTCTTTTACTGAATTACATGCCCAAATGGGTATTTAATATTTTACATTAAATCAATAGAAATTATGATAAACCTTATAACTCACAATGGGAGCTTCAACTAAAAATAAATTTCCTTTATCATGAAACCCATGATTCAAGCATTACAACAATAATTTTATTTTCTTCTTTACATCAATTAAATAAAATCACAATTACACATGTCCTAATGAAGACCGAACCTAGTTACATTTTTCAAGACCCCCTTCTAACTAGGGAGGTATTCATAATCCATACGAGGTACTTGATCATTCTCAATCTAAATAATTTTCATAAGAAGAGTCAAATTGGTAGCCAATATTTTTAGTATCATATAAACCATCATTGTCACATAGCAAGGAATTGACTAATATATCTATCTCTCCACAATATCAGAGAACAGTGATGGCGATACCAATGATGTATATGTACCCTCATTAGTGTCTCTACCATAACAGAAACCACCTGGGTTCTGAAAGTGTGTTCCACCAAGAGTATTCGTATCTTGGATTCTGAATCCACAAAGAATATCGATCCTCTACGACTACTCTTGTATTGGATTCCCTAACTCATCCTCAATGAGTATCAAATTCCATATGTTTAGCTAGTCCTCCAATCTGTCTTTTCCAAGTGAATACAAGAATGATGTGTCTATCTCTCCTCATGGCCTTCACTAAGACTTATGATTATTAGTCCCAGCCAAGTCCATGACACATGAATTAGAGAAACATATCTGTCACTTCCTCTTAAACATGGATGAAAAACCTATTCCATAAAAGGAATGTACCCAAGCTCCCTCTTAATTAGGAACTTGTCCAAACTCCCTCTTGACAAGGGAATTCCTTTCAACATCTCTTTAGGTGGAAATTATGGGACAACTAGCTGCTTGTAGAGATCCTTCCTTTGATGTCATGAATTTATTCTTTGTCATAGAGTCTACAACTTTCAGGACTTCCTTATAGGGCACAAACCATCCAGCACTTTCATCCATGAGTCATGTCATTATTTATTTCATTGGAAAGTGATTCATTAGTCCATGTTACGTCCCTATATTACTAGTTTAGTCACTTATTGTTATTAGTGTAGCCCCCTTATTGTTTTTGTTGTACCCCTATAACCCCAATATTGTTATTATTATGTCCTTATATTTTTATTGTTAGGTCGGCTAGGATTATATTGTGGGCTCATGGACTCCAATATATAGAAGGAGGTTTTGGTCATTTGTATCATCCAAGAATTTTTCATTTATGTAATGTATTGGAGGTTTCCCCCTCAAAGTGGCTAATTTATAAGGTGTTGATCTCTCTTTTCTTCTATTTTTGGAGTTGGTTTCATAACATTTGGTATCAGATCTTTGGATTCTATGGTTTCACTGCTCCAAACAAGTCATCGTGGCAATTTCACTATAACATTTTTTCTACGAAGTTTCAGAACTTGAATTTTTTAAAGTGCGAATTAAAAATTCCAAGGAACATCGTCACACAATTTCATAGCTTGGTTCACAATAATTTCAGAGATATGATCTGTGAAAGTTATGGATTTTTGCAGGCTCCCCAATTTAACCTAAACAGGTCATCGTGACATTTTCTCTAAAAATATTTTTCTACGAGGTATCAGAAGCCGATATCTTCACAGACAAAGCCAAAATCCTAGAGAACCTCCTTTAAATATTTCAGATATTGGTTTGCAACAGTTTAGAGATATGACCTGTGGAATTTCGAATTTTTTCAGGCTTTTGAATTTCATCTCAAAGAGGTGACAGTGGAAAAAAATTCATAACTCTCTCTCTCTGAGCATCCAATTGATATTTTGTAAAACATGGATGCAAGTACACATAATTTAATTTTCATTATATCAATTTCAGATCCAAAGGAGGAAACAACGACATGTGGAAAGTCATACAAGTTTTCTCTACTGAACCAGTCCATAATTAGGTCATTGTGGGAGATTGGGCATAACTTTGTCTTGAAGAATCAAAATCAGGTCAGAATTGTGGCATTCAAAAGATGATTCAGAGGGATACTTCAGGGCTGAATTTTAGATATTGAAGATCTGACATCACAAAGATATTTCAGTTTCAATATTGAGCTCCTCAAAAGCAAGAAAAAAGTATGTATTTTTTCGAATTGCATAAGTTTCGTTTGAAAAAAAAAAATAGTTGAATTTATTCCAAGGGAATATTGGAGAACAGATATCAGTATTGGGTTCTAAAATGCCCCCTAAAAATAATTCAACACCCGTTAAGCCTTCAAAAGGCTCTACTATGACTCATGAAGACGAAGAAATAGAACATGAGATATCAAAATTACAAGAGCAAGTGCACCAAATTTCGCTATCGGAAGGAGCAACAAAAAGTGAAATGGTTGTTTTGAAGAAAGGTGTGGAAACTAATATGGATGGTTTGAAGAAAGATGTGGAATCTAAGATGAATGGTTTGGAAGCTAATATGGAAGGCATGGAAGTGGGCATGGAAGCTAAGATGGATGAAAAAATGGAAAACATGAAGAATGATATAAAAGTAGACTTCCAAGGTTTGGTAAAGTTGATACAAGAAATGATTCCTAATGGTGAAAATATAGTAGAGGAAACTCATGATGAGAACAAAATAAATGTTAATCATGATTTCATAAACTCTAATATTGGATGGAAGAACCACCATATTCCAAAGATGTATATGAGGAAGTTTGATGGCAAGGATCCCGTAACATGGATACTACAGATGGAGCAATATTTTGATCTCAATAATGTGAAAAACACACAAAAGGTACGCATTGCAACTTTACAATTAGAAAAAAATACATTTGTATGCTATCGATGGCTTCGCTCCTATAAAAAAATTGTCACTTGGTCAATTTTTACGGAGGAAATGATAACACATTATGAGGATACAAAAAGCAACACCTTCTTTAGCCAATTGATAAATCTCAAACAAAAGTGTTTAGTGGCGGAGCACATTCAGGACTTCCAAAAATTGAATATAAGGGTAGCTGATATTCCAGAGAAACAAAGAATTGATGTCTTCATAGGGACTTTAAATAATAACATCCAACATGAAGTTCATGTTTGCGAACCTGATTCATTGGAAAAGACATTCACGTTGGCAAGAAAAATTGAATGTAAAATTATGGCAACAAGGAATCCTACCACTGAAATATATAAAGATGGAAGTGTTGCTACTCCTAGACTTCCACAACCTACAAGGTTGACACCACAACAATTGGAAGAAAAAAAAGAAAAATGGCTTTGCTAAAGCTGCGATAGCAAATACAGTAAATGTCATAAGTGTGCTGAGAAGAAATTATTTTACATAGATTGTGAAGAGGAAGAAGAAAGTGAACAAGAATCTTCAAAAGAAGAGGATATACACCAGGAACCAACCCTAGAAGAGGAAGAAATGAGTCCGACCATATCATGTAATGCATTGGAAGGAATTACCAATCCTCAAACTCTCAATATAGAAGGACATGTCAATAAGAAAGAGATAAGAGTGTTGATTGATTTGGGTAGTACCCATAATTTTATTCTTTGTAAGGTAGCCAAGGAATTGAATTGTTTCCTATACCCTGCGCCAGAATGTCAAGTGATGGGTGCAAATGGAGGAACTATAAATTACTCTGAAAAATGCCATAATATCAAGCTAACCATGGGGGAATATGTATTGAATAGTCCAATGCTTTCCATTCCTATTGGAGGTGCTGATGTTGTACTAGGAGTACCATGGTTATAGTCTTTGGGGACGATAGCTTTTAATTGTCAATAAATTTTCCTGAATTTTTTTTCAAAAGGAAAGGAAGTCGAATTACGGGGTATCACAGGGAAGACAGGAAATATAAGAAGCTCTAATGTCATGAAAAAGCTCATGAATAAAGAACAACGAGGCACAATTTCACAATTATGCTCATTAGAAGTTCCAACATAAAAATCATCTATTTCTGTAGATCTCCAAAAAGTCTTGGACAATCATTCCAAGGTGTTTGAAACTCCCAAAGGAATCCACCTATTCATGATCATGATCATGCTATTCATTTGATTCCGGGAAGTGTTCCCCCAAACATCAGGACTTATAGATATCCTTATGTCCAAAAGAGCTAAATTGAACGTATGCTTCTAGAATTGTTAGAGGCTGGTATAATTCAACATAGTCAAAGTTCTTTCTCTACTCTAGTAGTATTGGTGCACAAGAAGGATGGATCATGGCGCCTATGTCTAGATTATAGGGAGCTCAATAAGCTCACCATTAAATATAAATTTCCCATTCATGTGATTCATGAATTATTGGATAAATTACATGGAGCAATTTATTTTACCAAGTTGGATTTTCATTTAGGATATCATCAAATTAGAATGAAGACTGAAGATATTCTGAAAACATCATTTCGAACTCATGAGGGTCATTATGAATTTTTGGTCATTCCTTTTGGCCTTACCAATTCACCTTCTACATTTCAAGGGTTGATGAATTCCATTTTAAAACCATTCCTTAGAAAATTTGTGCTAGTATTTTTTGATGATATACTAATCTACAACAGGTCTTGGAAGGATCATGTTCAACATGTTGACAGGGTGCTCAAACTATTGGAGGAGGAAAAATTATAGGCAAAATCATCCAAATGTTTATTTGGAGTACAAGAGGTGGAATATATGGGTCATATTGTATCTCATGAGGGTGTTAAGGTAGACCCTAACAAAATTAAAGCCATTAAGGAATGGAAATTCCCCAAAACCATAAAGTTGTTGCGAGGATTTCTCGGTTTAACAGGGTATTATGGCAAGTTTGTTAAGAATTATGGGAGAATAGCAACACCTATAACAACATTATTGAAGAAAGATGAATTTTCATGGACTCTTGAAGCAACTAAGGCCTTTGAACATCTTAAAAAGGCAATGTGACTAGCACCGGTCTTAGCTACATGAGACTTCACAAAAACCTTTATTTTGGAATGTGATGCCTCAGGACATGGAATTGGTGCTGTTTTAATGCAAGAAGGAAGACCCATTTCTTTTGAAAGTTTTCCAATCAAAGGAAAGTATTTACAGATAGCTATTTATGAGAAGGAAAGGTTAGCAATACTACATGCACTAAATAAATGGTGACCTTACCTAATGGGAAGACACTTCAAGGTAAAAACTGATCATGATAGTCTTAAACACTTTTTGGAACAAAGAATTTCTTCAGAAGAGCAACAAAAATGGGTCACAAAGATGTTGGGTTATGACTTTGAAATAATCTACAAAAAAGGGAAGCTAAATGTTGTTGCAAATGCACTCTTAAGAAAGAATTAAGAGGTGGAAGCATTGCTTTGTGCCATTTCTATTATCCAACTAGATTGGATAACCGAAGCAAGGGATGAATGGAAGAGGGACAAAGAAGTGTTGACACTCATTCAAAAGTTGCAGCAAGATCCTAGTACATATGATACATTTATTTGGAAAAATGATTCCTTATGGTACAAAGATCACTTATATCCTTGTAAGAATTCCCCACTAAAACAAAAGATTCTTTTGGAATTGGACGCTTCTCCTTTAGAAGGATACTCAGGATTTTTAAAAACTTACCATAGGGTGAAGAAAGATTTTTTTTGGGATGGCCTTAAATTGGATATTCAAAAGTTTGTGGTGGAATTTTTGGTTTTCCAGCAAAATAAAGTTGAGATAATTAAGACCCTGGGTCTTCTACAACCTTTATCCATTCCAAGTTAACGTTGGGAGGAGATTTTAATGGATTTTATCATAGGTTTACCTAAGTCCAAAGAAAATAATGTCATGATGGTGGTAGTTGATAGACTTACCAAGTATGCACACTTTTGTGCATTATCTCATCCATTTAAAGCAAGTACAGTTGCTATTACATTTATGGACATAATTCAAAAGCTACATGGAAACCCAAAGGTTATTACGAGCGACAGATATCCCATTTTTACTGGAATTTTTTGGACAGAGTTATTTTCTTGTTTGGGTACTCAATTAGCTCATATCTCATCTTATCATCCTCAATCCGACGGTAAAAATGAGATAGTGAATAAATTTTTGGAAGGATATTTTCTTTTTTTTTGTATCTAATAAACAAACACAATGGGTGAAGTGGTTACCTCTCACTGAATCGTGGTATAACACTTCCTTCAATACTGCAGCAAAAATGACCCCATTTATGGCACTTTATGGATATCATCCACCATCCATCACATCATCTTTAAGAGAAAACTCTAAGGTTCAACCAGTGGAAGATCACATCGAGCATCAAGAAGAAGTTCTAAAACTCTTAAAGGATAACCTAAATGTGGCACAAAATCAAATGAAGCAATAGGTAGATCAACATCGCAGTGAGAGAAGTTTTGATGTAAGAGAATGGGTATTTTTACGGCTACAACCATACAAACAAATGTCCCTCAAGCAAGCTAACAAGGATAATAAATTATCGCCAAAGTACTATGGTCCTTGCAAGGTGTTGCAAAAAATTGGTACTATGGCATACAAATTGGAGCTTCCTACTTCTTCAAGAGTGCATCCAGTTTTCCATGTTTCATGCTTAAACAAGGTTATAGGTGAAAATATTCTAGTTCAAACAATATTGTCAGAACTTGATGAGGAAGGAAAAATCATATGGGAACCTGAAGCGGTCATGGAAACAAGAACTCGACAGCTATGAAATCGATCAATTTCAGAGTATCTCATCAAGTGGAAGAACTTATCCACTGAAGATTCTACATGGGAGGATAAGAAATTTATACAGAAGCACGCAAAGCTACTCAAGCGTTGAGGACAACACTTTTTTGAGGGAGAGGGGCATGTTACATCCCTATATTACTAGTTTAGTCTCTTATTGTTATTAGTGTAGCACCCTTATTGTTATTGTTGTACCCCTGTAACCCAAATATTGTTATTATTTATCCCTTACATTTTTATTTTTAGGTCGGTTAGGGTTATATTGTGGGCCCATGGACTTCTATATATAGAAGGAGGTTTTGGTAATTTGTATCATCCAAGAAATTTTCATTTATTTATTGCATTGGAGGTTCCCCCCTAGAAGTGGCTGATTTCTAAGGTGTTGATCTCTCTTTTCTTCTATTTTTAGAGCTGGTTTCATAACATTCCATATCTAGCCTTCCTTTATGACATGTTTCCTGAAGGATATTTCATGTTGCACCATGGTGATCAGCCTTGGAAGACGTCCACAATTCTTCCCTTGGCATCCTTTCATAAGCCCATCCAGATATTATTCAAACATTAAATCAAAATTACCTTTGTGATGGTATTTCATCATGACATATTCTGGTTTGCATGAGCATCCTACATACATACTGACACATCTCAAAAAGGTATATACTATCAAGGGTCTCTTTATTTTTTAGACTTCATTAGAGTCTTCATAAATTTCATGGAGATATCATAGTAAGATATTTTAGTCCTTGGATGTTGATTTCCTTCTTCATAGTCGCATATACCACAATCTCTTCCCTTCTTTCTTCACACAATTTTCCTCCAAGGAAATTTCAATATATGTTCTTCCAATTATTGTCAACCACATCATATTTCATATAAGGACATATTTATTTTATTTTATCTAGTTAATGTGTTATTTAGGCCTTCATGTATCCTTTCAAAGGAGGATATCCTTTCTTTTTATCATTCTCTCAAGATATACCATTTTTCCATGTTACTTGAAACCATATGACATGACTCTAGTTTATCAAATACAAGAATACATACCTCATTTCCAGTTAGGTCATATAGAATTCCTTAAACAACTTCCTTGATTGAAATATATTCCATTGCTTGATATGATTCACCTATTGTGTCATCATACCATCATCTCATGAATTCCCTAAGCTAGATTTCGTAATGAAACAATTGCTTCCTTTTAATCGGTGAACCTTCTGATGAAATTCCAATAGATGATCTTAAGTATCCTCATCCAAAAAATGCTTCCCTTTGACTAAAGTATGATTATTTTTGTACTAGATAAATTTTTGTCCTTCTCATAAGTACCACTTATGCTTTTAATCATGTTACCAAGAGCTATATTCTTCCATAGGTGGCTTCCATAAACGTTTATTCCAACTATAATTCATGCTTCTCTATGATGATGTCATCAGCTCTAAATTTAAATGCTTTTATGATGCATTATATATTACTACTTGAATATTCATGATGGAAATAACTAAAAACAAAAACTTTAAAATAACTAGGCGAGGAATACTATCTCAATCATAGTAGAGATCTTTTTACTTCCTCTTTCTTGGACTTCTTCTTTTCAACTTCCTCTATTTCTTCGATGATATGGGATTATTCTCTTCCCTTTTTGTTAATTTCCTTCTTGAGCTTAGGATAATCTATCCTTTAATGCCCATATTCTTGAAATCTATGAATTTAATCTTAGGCATGTTCTTCTACATTTTCTGAGGACGGAACTTTCCAAAAATTCCTTTTCACTTTGTCATTATAGCATATGCTTGACTTTTATCATTTGATCCCACATCGGTCTTTTCCTTTAAATTATTTCCTTCAATATTTCATAGTTACCATAGATCCTTGAATGGAGTAGCTTCTTTCTTCCCATAAATTCTTAAAGGAAAGTTACCCCACCCCTTTGGTAGTCCATTTAGTATTACAGTGGTCATCTCCTTGTCAAACATTAGTTCTCTTAGATATTGAAGTTGATCCCTTATCTCAGATACCCTCATAAAGTATAAGGATATTCCTTATTCCTTTCATATACTTGTTTTTTGGAGTTCTTGTCTTAATGATATAACTTCTTCTAAAATTCTTACATAAAATAATTCTACCAGTTTTTGATATATTTCTTTTAAAGTTTCAGTTTTGATACATATGGAATGAGGGTATCCTTGATGGATTCCAAGTGAATCCTTTGAGCCCTTACTTCCCCTTTCAGAAATATTTCAAGTGATTGAGAATCTTCCTTTGGAGGTTTTATGGTTTAATCCTTTACATGATCCATAACCTCATTTTCAATGAGATTCGGGTTTTCCCTTTTCTTCCATGAAAGAAAGTTCGAAGCCCAAATCAATTTGTTTCTTTCCTTGCAAAAATGCATTTCGACAGATTCAGATGTAGACATAAATATGCGTACTTGTTAAGATGTTTCTTCTACCTTTTGCCTCATGTAATTTGATGATGATATATATAATATAAAAATTCTTCTTGACGAAGATATTTCTCTTCAAAAGTGATACTTGATTCAAATAGAGAGATGACTTTAGATCCTTTGATGATGATGTACTTGTTGATAATGATTGATGATGACTCCTTGATGCCTTGATGCTACTTCAATGGTCTTCTTCAAGGATAAGGTTTTCCTTTAGAGATGAAACTCAACGAGAGAGACATTGCCTCTGGAAACATTTGATGAGAATGTCATTTAACTGGCTTATCTGGGATGATATTATTCAAGTATATTTATTCAACTTGATTAGGGTCTTTGTGGTATTTTGATGATGACTTGAGGATCCCAAGACCTCTTTTAGTGAATAATTTTTCTTTCATCTATGGTTCTGACACTTTTTTGTAGATCTTGAGTTTTTTGATGATCTTCTATATTTTATTTGATGTCCTTTTAGAGTTTCAACCCTTAAATTCATGAGTGTCTCTTGATAAGATGTCATTACTTCATTTTTTCACCTTAGCTCTGATACCATGTTGATAAATCTAGGGCATTAGGGTTAGGAGATTTATCTTTGATGAAAACAACATGTGAATTATTTTTATGTATATAGATTAGGATATTCTCTTTATTTAGATTATTATAGTATTCTTATTCACCAAAAAAATATGAAAGCATAAACAATAGAGATACAAGAGACACAGGATATAGGTGATCAACCAGGGGAAATAGCTCTCCAACCTGATAGGAAAACCCAAATAAATTCTTCTTCTTTTAAAGACTTCATACCAAGACCGTGACCTAAACCCTTGACATAATGACCTCTCCAAGACCAAGACACAATCCTTCTTGATTCAACTTATTTCTTCTTCCTTGAGTCAATGTTGATCAAGATTCTTCCTTCTCATAGTAACTCGACTATCCTTCATATTTTGGATCCCTGGATCAGATCTGCAGCTTTGCACCCTACAACAGAAACCCTAACACATGTGGTTGACCATATTTTGAACCTCGATATTCTTCACTTGGATGGTATGACTTCTTATTGTAATTCGACTTGTAATATTCCTTATTTTCTCCCTTGTTTCGGCTTCTTGGACAACAACAATACCTTATACCTTTCCCCTACAATAGATGTTTCATCCTTCATTCGCATGTGTGGAGGTGTTAGGCCTAAAACAAACCCAAAAACAATGCCAAAATATTCTCTCTTCCTTTCCTTGTCTTCGCTAGTTATGGGGCTCCTTTATTTCTGATCTTCACACTTCTTCTTATTGTAGAATTGATTGACTGAATTCTTTTCTTCAAATTAAAGTCAAGCCACTACTATATATTGGTGATTGTATCCAAAATAAGTCGACTTGAATAGGTGCCTAGGTCATCATGTCCTACTAGAAACATCTTTAGGGAAAATTCAATGTTACCTTGTGACATGGTATTGGAGGGTTTCATGGTATGGGTCTTCCATATTTTACATTGACTCAATAGAATTTATGATAAACCTAATAGCTCACAATGGGATATTAAACTAAAAATAAAATTCCTTAATCATGAAACCCATGATTCAAGCATTAAAAAAATAATTTTATTTTCTTCTTTACATTAATTTCATAAAATAACAGTTACACATTTCTTTATGAAGACCAAACCTAGTTACATTTTTCAACACCCAGCACACAGACCTTGACTCTTAATTATAAAAATCTTATGGGAATTCCCTTCTGGGAATTGATTCCAGCACAACCCAGTCCACACCTTTTAAACCTATGTCTGCAGCCCCTTTTATTTGTTAACAACTCCTCAAGGCCCATTATATAAAACCCATGCCTAAGGAATGGATTCCTTTATTCGACACTCCTTATATCATTCAATGATATCAGTCCTTAGAATTATGCACTTTCTTAGAATTTGATATCCTCTCCTTTCTAAAATATCATCTCTTCGGCTCTTTGAAATATATGTAAATTCAATTCAATAGAGTTCAGAGATTCTAGAGTTTTGATCTCGAATCTAGAGTATCAACTCTCATTTTTTATGGAAATTTGTTTAAATTAGGCTTACGAGATCCCAACCTCTGATATGGACCACTCCATCTAACAAAGGTAATCTCGCCTATGCTTCGATAACACCTGATATATCTAGGGAATGGAAAATATTTGTGTCACTATCACTTGACAATATTAGATCTCAGAACTTCTAAGAAGTTATATTTTGAATACTTACGAGATTATGGATCTATTAGGTCTGGTCTTTATCTCATAGTTTATTAATAAATTCCACCTTTTCCCAAAAATTGATGAAATTTCCGCCAAAGTGGAATATTTTCTAAGTGTTGGGTTCTCCAGGATTAATGTCACTTCAAAATTCAAACTCATTATGGCCCTCCCTGTTGTTATGAAATAAACATGTTATATTTTTATATCTCCTCTTAACCATCACACTTCTAATGTGCTACTCTTATCAGATTGGATCCTTCTAGAATGCACTATAACACATTTTTGTATCCCTCCTACATATGAGAAAGGACATCCTTCCTAAGCTTAAAATAACACCACTCTCTTGGCTCACATACATGGCATACACTTAGTTGATGAAATAAAATATGCATTTTCATCCATTGAATGTTCGATTCCAATAAAAATATATATTTACAAGGATTTAAAAATATTGTAATCACCAAATTGAGTCTTGTTGCGCTGCTTCAATGATCAACTTGGAGTAACTATTTCAAACCACTTGTAACTGGAAATTAGACTTTACAGTTTGAGAGGGATCTCTCAGAAGGATAATGGATATTCAATGAACAACTTGAAAGAAAATGGCTAACTATGAATTGGATTGATTTTTTTTTTGTGTAGGTGAAAGATGTATAAGGTTTACTACCATTGGGCTTATAGAGTCAATATGAAAACTAAGTCACAAGACAATCTATCTCATGGAAGCTGAGGCAATTGTGTTCTTATAAAACCAAACATGAAGGATATAACATCAAGCTATATGCATACATGAAGTTGGAGCATGTCACCATGAATTCCAAGTGATTATACATAAGAAAACTAATAAAACATGACAAAATAGTAGACTAGGTGTATAAATAGAAGTTGGAGCATGTTATCATGAATTCCAAGTGATAATACAAATAGAAAACTAAGGAGAAAGTAGAAGGCTGATATAAGAAACATACATAAGAACACATAGATGAATCTCAGGTCTCCAATAAGCTACTGCAACTGTATATTATTGATAGACAAAGATTACAAGCATAGTGCCTTCATAACATCTCCCAACCATTTCTAACTATAAAACAAAGTCCTTTATAGAATGAGGACTCATACAAATGATATGCCACCTTGATAGTTTCTAATTCCCACCTCATAGACCTATTTCAAACATGATTCTATCACTTGGAGACTTCCTAGGGATATTTCTGTTTTTGAGAGTTTGAATACAAAAAGGACTCTTCCTTCATTAATAGTTCAACAAACCAGATTAATAACCATTATCAACTACAAAAAACTAATTTTATGAGTGTACTAGAGTGATGATTTGTCATTATTCCATGTGGATGCTGAGTTGGACCTCCTCCAAGTTGAATTTTTACAATTTTCTCATAAATCTGGTTAGTGAAAATTCTGAAACATAGGCTTCAAAGATGAGTGTATAATTTCCAAACCCTGATGGCTTTGAATAAATTGAGTGAGGTTTTTGTAGAGGGACCTGTGCTGAAGAAAAACCTCTTTCATATTTCCAAAATAATGTTTCATTTGATCATACACCTTAAAAAACAATTCGCTATGAAAATAGGGTAGTTTTGTAGCGTGCTTTCGTAGCGTCCAAAAATAACTTTTGCACTAAAAATTTCTACTCTTTGGCTGTTCCAGGGTGTCCATCATCACCTAAAACCTCATCAATACCATTTTATCTCCTTGAAAGCCACAAAAAGTGATCTTAAAAGAAAAAATACAGCTATAGGTGTTTTCGTAGCGTTTTCCTAGCTTTAAGCCTAGGATATGCTACGAAACTGTGGAAAACTATGCAATTTCCAGATTTTGACTTTGCCTCCGAAAAGTAACCTCCAACTGTTGAAAATTGGTCTTCAAGATTCCATTAAATTATTAAAACATAATCAAATTCAATTTAATATTCTTGAGGTTTTTCCTCTTCAAAAAACATCCTTTTCACCTTTAGCAAGTTTATTCATCACTAAAATAACTCAGTTTTTTCTAAAAACATAGGGTTCAAAGATGAGATATTTTCTCCTTTTCCTTGATATCTATTGCAAAAATGAAGGAGGGTTTTTTAGGTCCGTATGTCTTGAAGAAAAACCTCTCCTGTGTTTTTGAAAAACATCTCTAGTTATCCAAAATCTGCATTCTAAAAACATGTATAAAACAGGAAAATTATGCATTCTGACAATAGAAAACCCACTTTTCGTAGCGTAATTAGTGTATTTATGGGAAGTTTCACTATGAAAGTAAGGATTCTTGGCTAAAGTGACCTTTTCGGATTTAAATTATTGGGAAATGAAAACTAACAACAAATTATGACTGATGAGACATGATGTGACATATATGGATGTGATTCTGAGACGAAATGAGGATGGTATTGAAACTTAGGATAGGTTAAATATGAAAAAATGAAATCTCCTATTTCAATTTGAAAAAGTTTTAAGGTGTCCTTACCATTTTGAGGAGTGAAATATATGACCATGTCAAGTAATGAATCACAAAATTATGAGTGATAACAAATACCATATTGGCCCAATTTACAAAGAAGCCAATTTTGGCCTCAAACCAGTTATTTGCTCTCACAAGCCTCTCACTTGTCTCCTCTCGAAGTCTATTATAATTATATAAAATATGTTTATACACAAAGGTATTTAAACCAAAATTGGTTTCAGATCCAATGATTTCTCCTAGATCCACAAAATTCTCAACTAGACTCTCTAACATAGAGCATGAATCTACCAACAATATAACCATCCATTATTATCTATAACTCCCATACAATTGTCGAGATCTCTATGAAAGAGAGATACAATTACATTTTTCCACACTTTTATAAAAATGGTCATGATACATAGGTTAAGGAAATCAAAATAAATACTTAAAACAATCTTAGGGAACCAACTCTGATGGTAATGAAAATACCCCTACTCTAGTCAAAATGAATTTTGAAAAACAATTCATGGTATAATGCAGGAGCATCTTAACTCCAAGTCAAAATTAATTTTGACTAGAGTGGGGGTATTTTCATAACCAAGGGAGTTGGTTCCCTAAGATTGTTTTAATTATTTATTTTTAGTACATTAACCTATGTATCATGAAAATTTGTATAAAAGTGTGGAAAAATGTAATTGTATCTCTCTTATATATATATTGAAAACTATGTGAGAGTTAGAGAGAATATTGAATGGTTAGATTGTTAGTAGATTCATAGCCGAAGTTAGAGAGTCTAGTTGAGGATTTTGTGGATCTAGGAGAAATTATTGGATCTGAAACCAGTTTTGGTTTCAATCCATTTTTTAATACACATATTTTATGTAATTAGAATCGACTTGGATAGGATACAAGTGAGAGGCTTGTGAGAGCCAAGAATTGGTTTGAGGCTAGAATGGGTTTATTTGTAAATTAGGACAATAGGTTCTTTTTAAATCCTTGTAAATATATATATTTTAATGAAATAAAACATTGAATGGATTATGTGTGGAGGATTTTGTCTTGAATCGAATGTAAATGCATCTTTTATTTGATCAAATAAGTGTATTCCCTATATGTGAGTCAAGAGAGTGGTGTTATTTTAAGATTAGGAAGGATGACCTTTCTCATATGTGGGAGGCATACAACAATGTGGTTATATCACATTCTAAATGGATCGAATCTGATTATATTAGCAAAATGGAAGTGTAATGTCCAAGAGGAGAAATTAAAACATAAAATTTTGATTATATAAGAGCATAGATGGCCAAAAGGAGGTGGAATTTTTAATTTTAATTAAGCCTGGAGAAGCCAATACTTAGAAAACATTTCACTTTTGAGGAAAGGTCGTCAATTTTTGGGAAATGGTGGAGTTTACTCTAACATACCCAAAGACAAATACCATACCTCGTAAATCCAGAATATCGTTAATATTAGAAATCAAACTTCTTAGAAGTTTCGAGATCTGAGATCATCAACTAACGGTGACATAAATATTTTCCATTCCTCGTATCTCTCAGGTGTTGTGGAACCATCGAAAAAATTCCCTTTGTTAAATGGATTGGGCCATATTAGAGGTCGGGATCTTGTAAGCCTAATTTAAATGAAATTTCCATAAATAACAAGAGCTAATACTTGAGATCCAAGATTGAAAGGATGGAATCTCAAAACTCTTTGGAATTGATTTTAAATAAATTTATGACAACTAAAGAGCCCAAATTGCATACATGCATGGATCCGAAATTATGAGAAAGGGAGGAATTCTAAGGAACAAGATTGTAGAATAGTATGAGGAGCGCTGAATAAAGGAATCCATTGTTGAGGCATGGGGTTCTTAGAATGAGCCTCGAGGAGCTGTTAATGAAAAGAGACTGCAAAGAGAGGTTGAAAAGGTGTGGAGTGGGCCATGCTGGAACCAATTGTTGAAACTTTTTCATAAATAAGAGTCAAGGTCCAGGTGACAGGCTCATATGTTATAGTGAGGTCACTTCCATAAGGGCCACCATTATATGGAAAATTGTTGACTCCGTGGGCTATTAAATTAAGACAAAAGAATAAAGGAAAGAGCTTGGGTGTTATATGTGTGTGTGTGTGTGTGTGTGTGTGTGTGTGCTTGTGTGTGTTTGTGTGTGTACACATAGCTAACTTGCGTAGATTTTGGTTGTTCCTTCCAGCTCATCCCACTCTAAATTTATTTTATAAGGATTTATGTCTCGATAGAGAAATTAGAAGAGATTGAAGGAAGCGTCTATTTAGGAAAAAGCTTAGGCTGCGAGGGTTCTGTTAGCACTGCAATTTTTCCAAAGATTTTCAAAGTCTGCTCATCATTCTCCAAGGAATCAATCTGCCTTTTCAATTTGATTATAAGATGAAAGTGTCGCTTTCAAAGTGTAGTGGTGAGAGAATTTCATTTCTACCTTCATTCATTTCATTTTCCCTCTTTCACCTTTCATTTTCCCAAAAAACCCAAAGTAAAGGCTCTCATTTCCCTTTTCAAAACCCCTTTTTAACTCATAAAATCCAATTTTTATAGTTCAAAAAGCAGCTGCACACACCCATGAACAACCACATCATATTTCCTTTTTAACTTACCATATATTTATTTATCGCAATTTTTACCCACACTGCAACAAAACCTTGGTTATATCATATATTATATGATATAACTTACCCCACTTAATAAACACTATGGACCCCTTACCTTTCATCGCAATCAACTCTTCACATTTTTAACTCCCATTCATGTTACAATTGCCATCTCCTACAAAACCCCCAAAATGTGACTTTCAGTATGGTATGGGACCCATACTTCCCTTTTATATGCCTCAATATTTTATAAAGCCTTTTTTTTTTACTTTGGGCGTGTTTTTATCATATTACGATGACTTAATGAAGTTTTCACTTTCTTCTTTGAAAATCCGTTTAAGGGCCCCACCTACCTTTTCGCATCACATTTTCGCAAATTTCACTTACCGCATTCACTTTCGCTCCCTCAAAACTTCTGATTTGTGATTTGCGGGTGGTCCCACCATCTTTCATGACACGTCCCTTCATTCACAGCGCATATCGCACTTTTCTAGTTCAACGTTTAGCTCCCATGTTTCATAATAAAACTTATGATGTGCGATCTGTAGGCGACCGATTGTTTGTTATGCCACATCACCTCTGCTCTCATCGCACATCGCACTTTGTGATTTTTAACATTTAACTATTTTGTCTCATAACAAAACTTGTGATGTGTGATTTGCGATTGGTACCACTTCTTAGCCTCGTCATCACCCCATCGCAAATATCATGTTCTCCTCTTTGTGTCTTAAGTTTAAATTCTCCGACCCCGATTTGCAATTACGATATATGTCTAAAATTTTTTCTCCTCCCGCTTATCATTCATTCTGCTCCACCTCTCCCCTATCAATTAAATATTTTTCAAAGGGTTTCTTTGTAATTTCTCATAAAATGAACCTCTACCATTCTATCCAAAACATTTCAGGTTTTCCACCATTACAAAGGGTTTTCCACCAAAGAAGGAAAGGAATAGCAGAACAGTAGTAGAGTTTCTCTGAAACAGTTTTCTACCACTACTCTTAGCACCAACACGTTTCTACAAGGTACCAGGTATCATTTAAGGAACAACCACATGCCATTTTCACTGTTGTTTACACTTTTTGTGGAGTTGGTTGCACCAGAATAGAAGAGGAGTCTTCCCATAGGCTTCCACATCATACAAACCACTCCGAATTGTTAGCCTTAATGTTGTTTATTTTCATTATGTCATGGCACTCCATATTAAAGTTTTAGATAAGCCTCACCTCTTGCATGAGGTTGTAATGACTGTTGAAATAGATTTACCTTTTTCTATGGAAGATGAAAATATCATATTTTGTATATATATGCCAAACTAATATGAAGTCAAGGTCGGTTAGTGGTTGTTGAATTTTGAATTATATGAACTGTAATGTTTTTTACAATGAAATGGAATGATACTACTGAGGACTTATTACCAATTTTTTGTGTGTATTATCTACTTTACTTGTGTTTCCATATCTCCTTTCTTCCAGATCCAGTTTGAAAATCATCATACTGTTATGTGTTTTTATTGGTCTCTTAAGCTTGTTATGTGTTTTATCAATTTTTGTTATTCTCACACAATGAGCATTACTGATAAAATATATAGTATAATAGTGGAAGAGCATCACACATGATAGTTAATATTCATGATATTTCAGTGAGAATCTTGTCATAATTTAGAACTGCTACTTTTGTGAATTTCTACTAAATCAGTAGAATTATGTTTTACAGACCTACTGATGCTTCTCTCATCTTACTGTTTCTTGTCCTCATAGACTACAAAATTTCACCTTGGTACCACATCAAGTTACAATAACCGCATTAGTAGAACTATGGATTTTACCGAAATCTCTCTTCAATGAATCAAAGTTTATACCATCTTCCAATCCCATAAAACAAAACATTAAAATTGCCTTAGAGTTTAATATGTGTCTAGTCAGGATCTTGTTGCAGTCCATGTGCTGATTCCAGCGCCAACATCTTTTGGTGCGTCTACTGGGAGACGAAGGCCTTGTAACAAAGTATTATCCCATGTCTATTGTTATTAATTGTTCATAATTAGTTCTTGATGGTGAATAGGAATTGGTGGCCTGAAGAATACTACAAATTTGTTCACCTAGTGACTCCACGAAGAGGAAGAGGGGTTTCAAGACCTCTTTCTACAAGGAGAAATCAGAGATCTCCAACTGTGACTCTAGTTGCTGATGCAGAGAAAATTATCAAAGATGCTAAAGGAAAATAGAGATCATTTGAAGCGACATCTTAGTGAGTGAAGAAGGTACACAAAAAGTACATTCCAAAGAAAAAGGTACCTCTATCTACTTTAGAATCTAAAGAGGCTTCAATTTCAAAAGATTTTGTTGACAAATATCAAGTGGAAGCTACTCCTCTAGAAAATAAAGTGAATGTTGTTAACCTAGGCTCAACTAAATGTTTTTCTTACTCATCACCTAGTAAATCTGAATAAGTGTTGTTCTAGTAAAAGAAGGAGAAACTGAATTTGTAAGTGTTGAAAAGAGGTCAGAAGAGTTTCTACTGACCGAAGCATAATTAAACCAAGTATTGGCTATTGCACCTTTCCTTGATAGCGATATTTTGAATGAAGAATATTTCAAGACTATTTTAAATTTCCTTTAGACTCATCCTGAATACCAGTCTCTTGTCACCCCTCAGCAAGGATATTTTCCTTTCTCTCCAAATCCAACTGTTGGGTCATCTTCATCTCATCCACTTGAAGAGGCTGTACCTGAAGGTCTTACTTTTCATTTATCTAATTTCCTCGCTCAGAAAAATAAAGCTGAATTAACTCCATCCCCTCAAGAGACAACATTAAATTTTGATTCTTCTACTGAAGGAGAAGTCAAGACATCCTTTTTTCGTCTTTTTGGAAACCCACTCTTCTTAGTTCCAAAGCTTGAAAAATCATCTCAAGACCCTCAATTCTGCTATCTTAAATTAGAATCAGAATTCATCAATTGTAATTCCTATTTCTAAAACAACTACATCAATTGTACATAATCAAAATATTTCTCAACCTGCTCTTACAAGGATTCAATAGATAGTGGCTACGAGATATGCGCTACTTGTTCTCCCTCAACATGTGCATGCACTTCCCCAAGGATATTACTTGAATATCTTCCAAAATACACTAGGGAGGGAGAAGGAGTTTCTGCTGAGGAACATTTAGTGGCTTTCTATAGTTATGCTGACAATGAGAATATTGAACATGAAGATGTCTGGTCAATACTTTTTGTTCAGAGCTTGGATGGTGAAGCTCGAAAATGGTTTAGAAGTTTGGCTCCAAATTCAATTACAGTAATTGATGAATTAGAAGAGAATTTTGTGAAGCATTGGGGTGATAGGAAATGCTATGTTCATTATCTCACAAAATTTGGAACTCTAAAGAAAAAGGCAGATGAGACTTTAGCTGATTTTACTAAAAGGTTTAATAAGATTTATCAGAAAATTCCTAAAGAGATTAAACCTACTGAAACCACACCTATGATAAATTATGCAAATGCTTTAGATTTTGAGTTTTCTTTATGGTTGAGGGCTGAAATATCACAGACACTAAAAACTATGCAAAAGGCTACAATTGGAGTGCAGTCTAATCTCATGGCTTCTAATAAATTAAAAATGGAGGAAGAAAAGGTAGCAAAAGACAAAAATAACATGAAAGAAGAAAATCCTTCTTCTTCTAAATCACTTTCAGCAGAAGAAAAGATCGATCAAATGTCCAATTTGATCAAGTAACTTTCCTCTAAGATGTCAAAATTAGAGGTAGAAAATAAACCAACTCCAAGAGCCAATCAAAATGAAGCTAATAGAAATCAGGCTCCCTTCAAGAGACATTTTCAGCCTCAACAAATCTTACAATGCCCAAGGAATACTGATGATCAAAATTTTCAGCCTCCTTTGAATAATTTTGCTAAATAAGAACAACAAGGAAATGAGGAAGAAAATGAAGAAATAAACCATGTGGGAGAAACTTCACAGTCAAGATGTTTGACATTGCAGAAATATGAAGATAGATCAAGAATTTTTTTGTTTTATGATGATATGAATGCTCCAATTGATGCAAAGAATGGTAAAAAACAACAAGAAGTTCAAAATGGAAACTACCCTTTGAGGTCAAAAGGTCATGTTCAGCATCCTCAACAAAAATCACATTTAGATAAACAAGCTGCTAAACAGAAGGCCAAGGTAAATGAGGTTCCTCCACCTCAAAATTCTGCTCCAATTGTCAAAATTACAACAAAAAATAAGGAATTAGTCCCAATTTATTTTAGTTTAAAATTTGAATTGAATAAAATCAAAATTCCAGTTCCACTCCTCGAATTATTGAAAAATCCAGCATATAAAGAGTCTTTTAAGAGTCTGTTGCAACCTCATCTCACCCCTGATTCAGTCAACGTTGAGGATGAGCATCCCACCATTTATTTATGTTGTCATGTACAAGACAAAAATGATGATAACTCACCTCCTTTCTACCTATCACTCAATATACATGACAAATTTCTGCATTACTGTCTATTATATTCTGGAGCTTCCCACAATCTCATGCTAAAGAAAGTGATGGATAAATTGGGATTAGAGATCACCAAGAAATACCATGACCTTTACACTCTTGACTCAAAAAAATTCAAGTGCCTAGGAGTGACTAAGGATTTGGTTTTTTCCCTTACCTAGCTACCTATGAAGAGCTTAGTGATGGACATTGTGGTTGCCAACGTTCCTTCTAAATTTGGGACGTTAATTTCAAGATTTTGGTCTAAGAAATTGGGAGGTGCCCTCCAAATGGACATGTCATATGCTACCATCCAAATATTTGTAGGGGAATTTAGAAGGTTGTATAGGGAAACTCAAATGGCCTACATTATTAGTAATCAAGACAATCCATCAAACCATCCCATATTGATCCGAATGTGATCAAATAAAGTGCTTAAGCAGTTTGATTAGTTTGCCCTTTAGATTGATTGTTAACTGAAGTATGCTTTAATGAAAGATGAGATAAACTAGCAGCAATAAATGATTAAACAACAACAATAATCAGAGAGAAGAAGAAGCAAACAATTTGATGATGGAGTTTGTCCTTCCTGGACTACATCTCCGGGTCCGCTTTTAAGTGGGCATATGTTTTTATTAGGATTCATATTGAAGAATATTTACATTGAAATGGAATAGAATGAATATTCTCATAGGCACTTATGAACCATATAAACATAAATTACTCTTCGTTGCCTTTCCGACGCCTGTCTCCATACTCAATTCTGACACCCGATGGCTCAGCAATGCTGCAAACAAAACTGCCTATATCCTTTTGAAACTGAACTCAAAATACACAATGTCTTCCAAATATCGAAGATGAACTTCATGAGAATTGTCATGGCTTAAATAAGCTGCATCGAACCTATGAATTCCAATTTTAGCATTTGGTTGAGGATTTTAAGTGATAAAGGGTCTCGGTCCTATCATTTTCATAACCCTAGGGATTAATTTAATACACCGTAGCACTGTTTTAAATTAAAAATCCCATTTTTGAATTATATATTAAAATCACATCTCGACGGTTAGGCTAACTGGGCAGAGGATGAAAACTACTGGCATGTGAGGAGGGATATTTTGTGATGGTTGCGATGGCTCTAGCAGTCATGGTTACATCTGACGGTTCCGACTTACCCTTAGCCACATACCTGTCACATGTTACAACTCTGTCGCAAACATCGCGGTTTATAACGGTGGTTATAACTTCAGATTTAAACAACTCTACCACGGTCTAATTAAGACCAGTCACATGGTTTGAGAATCCTGACATGGTTTAAAACACATGATTATCTAGTGCTATTTTGTTTTAAATATAGTTTTATAACAATGTATTAACCCACCGAACCTTATAATAAGATATTACATCATCATTTTAACCTAAAATTCACCTTCTCATCCACATGAAAACCATAACATTGAAGGACCAAAACTGGAAAAACTGTGTGTATGAAGACTTAACTGGTCATCGAACTGTTGAAGTTGAATGGACCTTTCTGCTACATTGTACTAATCAAGATCCTCCTCGATCAATCCTCTCCACTTAGAAAATTTTTGGAACACAAAAGCTTGATTTTAGGCTGATAATAACTAAGAATACAACTCTCTCACTTTCATCTTGACTTTGATGAAATACAACCATACTTATTCATTGACCTGAAACTGATGCTTATCATGGTGCAATTTGAAACTAACTTGACTCAATGTTTGTCATGGGCTTGATTGTAAGCTTGATACAAATAGGCTACAAATTCATCCCATATCTTAGGAAGTTTACTGCAGTTACCTTGAAGAATATGTATCTCAGTTCTCTTCACCATTTCCATCTGTCCTTGAACCAAATCCATGCTGCCCCATGGTTGCAAAGGAACTGGAAGTGGCATGTGCAAACCAATATTTCGATTGCATGGCTTGCTTGTTGAACACATTACACATACCTTTATGTACTTCATAATTGTTTCATACATATGAGGCTAGTAACAATACCTTTGACTTTGTGCTATAGTCTTGCTTATGCTGAAATATCCTGCAATCCGAGAAAGATGAACTTCTCGAATAACCTGCACTCTTTCAATCTGAGCATTATGAGTTAGTGATTTATAAGCATCTTTGAAATCATCATCAGTGCTATACTATTCTACATAAATTTCATGAACCAATGAACTTTTATGCAATACTACTGAAGCATTAAAAGAAAATATATCAACTATTTTACTTGTTAAACCTTCCCTGTCCTTAATTACTAAGTTAATTTGCTGAAGAAATCCCATCCAACTATAGTGAGATTGTTGCAACTTAGTATATGGCTGAAAGTATTGAAGCATCTGATAATCTATGTGAATCACTGTTTCCATTGCATAACCTTTAACATATGTTTTAACTTCATATGGTTGTTGGTGATCTATCAATGCTGTGAAATTTTTCTGCTTAAATGAATCAACTTTAAAATCGACACTTATTCCCCATATCTAGTTTGATTATGAGCCAAAATTATGGGTGAACTGTATGGAGATGAACTGGGTCACATTAATTCTTTTCCAACCTTCCCTAGAATTTTTTTCTTTATTTCTTTATTCTCTATAACTGAATTGTGATACATTTCATTATTAGAGGCATCATACATCATCTGCATCTCATGTGATATTTCCTTTTTATGAAGTAGACATTTTGGTTCTTTGACTAGATCTTGAAATGAATCTACCTTTTTAACAAAATTACCTTCATACTGAATTTCAAAACCTGAACAAGTATCAATAAGATCCTTATGTTGCTATTTTAACAACATGAATATGCATCTCTTACTTGAACTTATTAAGCACTTCATCTGATTAGCATTAATTAAATTTAAGTGATATTTATTTTTATGTGCCCAAATGATGTACTTAATCCCATGTTTCCTGATATGATACACATGCTTTGTTTTATAAAATACTTCATCGTGGTCATAGAGATAAGGGCTTCCTAAAACAATTACACATACATCTAACGGTATCACATCTAGCTCCAATTCATCGATATAGTTAGCTATGATTGCAAATTTTAACTGACACTGTTTGGTAACATGAATTTGACTTCATTCCTTTAACCACCCTAAAGAATATGGCTTTGGATGATTATGCTTTTTTAAACCCAATTTTTTAACCAATGACTCAGAAATCAAATTTTCCTATGATCCCATATAGAACAATGTATCTATCTTAGTATGCTTTGAAGTTACCCTTATATGAAATAACTCAATTATTTTATTTTCATTCTGTTGTTTTATATTTGAAGAAGCAGAAGTACTAGCATCAGAAATTTTACCTGTTGTAACCATAGCAGAGATTTTACCTTCATCACCTGAATTGGATCCCAAGTCCAAGCCTTTTTGGACTGTTGTTTCAACCTTCTTTTCACCCTTCTTCGATTGAAACTTCTTCGGCTTCAGTTCCGGATGAAGTTTCCAACACCTAGCTTCATCATGGCCGATCCTTTGGCAATGTGTAGACGTAGGGCTTTGATCTTCCTTTTGAGTTGTGGCAGTCTTCTTTCCCTTGGACATACCCTTCTTCTTTTTTTCTTCTGTTTCCAATTGATTGGATGTATTTGGTGTAAACTTGAATGGTCTACTAGCTGATTTGACATGAATATATTGAACACAAACTTCATCAAAATCATTAGGATTGAACATTAATAATGTATTCTGCAAATATGAATGCCAACTGCCAATATACTTCAACAAAGTTTCTTTTGTGTCCAAAGAAATGACGAGTGCTAATGCTTTCTTTCTGAATACCTGTGTGAACTCTTGAACACTCTGTCCCTTACCTTGTCGCAAGCATTGGAAATCAATTACAGCTTTTTGTGTGTGACCCAACGGATAGAATTGTTTCTTTAGAGCTTTAATAAACTTAGTCGATGAG
Organism: Pinus albicaulis; assembly: GCA_034641835.2. NCBI lineage: Eukaryota > Viridiplantae > Streptophyta > Pinopsida > Pinales > Pinaceae > Pinus > Pinus albicaulis. Next base: position 221,955,702 of record CM076579.1, read on the forward strand.
GTGATAACTTTTCCCTTACACTTTAAATCTATCTGTGTCTTACTGTCCTAGCAGATCAAAGCAATACCCCCCATCCTAAGAGAAGCTAATTGGATGTTTGTCTTATCACCAGTAATATCTTAAATACGACAATAGACTTCTAATTTTTTTACCCAATTATATAGTTTCTCAAGGTTTAATTCTCCATCATACACAAATAATTCGAACTTAACATCAAGTTTCAATAATGGACTCTTAGGTTTCTTTTCTTTTTCTGATTCATAACTAGAAGTAGAAGAGGAAGAATAAGATGATGGAGATGACGGAGGAGAAGGAGACTTATATGCCTTGCCTTTACCCTTTTCCTTCTTTGATACCTTCGATGATGAGGCTGCATCTCTTTCCTTCTTGTCTTCATATAATTCAGCCAAAATTTGTTGCATGTTTAGAAACATCTGCTAGATTTTATTCTCATCCATGGGTTTCTTTTCAGTAGCTTCAGGAGTATCAATGGTCTCAGTCCCTGTCATCATTGATTGATGAACGAATTTCCGCTTTCCGATCTCTGGCTCAAATTCCTCAAGCTCACATTTCCCACGTTTCAATCCCAACCTGGTTAACATCCACTGACAAACAAACTAAAAAGCACAACCTGCTCTGATACCAAAATGATCCGAATGTGATCGAATAAAGTGCTTAAGCAGTTTGATTAGTTTGTCCTTTTTATTGATTGTTAACTGAAGTATGATTTAATGAAATACGACATAAACCAAAAGCAATAAATGATTAAATAACAACAATAATCAGAGAGAAGAAGAAGAAAAATTGTTGATGACGGAGTTCGTCCCTCTTGGACTACATCTCTAGGTCCGCTTTTAAGTGGGCATCCATTTTTATTAGGATTGATCTTAAATAATATTTACACTGAAATGGAACAGAATGACTGTGATTTTAGGCACTTTTGAACCATATAAACAGAAATTACTCTTCCTCGCCTTTCCAACGCCCATATCTGTGCTCAATTCCGACACTCGACAGCTGAGCAATGCTACAAACAAAATTGCCTATGTCCTTCTAAAACTGAACTCGAAATACACAATGTCTTCCAAATATCGAAGATGAACTTCATGAGAATTTCCATGGCTTAAACAAGCTGCATCAAACCTCTAAATTCTAATTTTATCATTTGGTTGGGGATTTTAAGTGGTAAAGGGTCTTGGTCCTATCATTTGCATAACCCTAGGGATTAAGTTAATACACAATATCACTATTTTAAATTCAAAAACGGAATTTTGAACTATATATTAAAATCATAGCCCGATGGTTAGGCTAACCAAGCAGAGGATGAAAACTTCCAGCATGTGAGCAGGGATATTTTCCAATTTTTTCGGTGGCTCCAGCTGTCACAGTTACATCTGGCGGTTCCAGCTTACCCTTAGCTGCATACCTGTCACATGTTACAACTCCGTCGCAAACGTCGCGGTTTATAACGATGAGTATAACTTCAGATTTAAACAACTCCCCCGCGGTCTAATTAAGACCAGTCACATGGTTTGAGAATCCCGACACGGTTTAAACCACGCAGTTATCTAGCGCTGTTTTTTTTTTAAATATAGTTTTATAACAATGTATTAACCCACCGAACCTTGTAATAAGGTGTTGTATCATAGGTTTTAATACATGTTTTAATATATGGATTTTATACTTTTCCTATGGTTTCAACATAGTTTTAGGACTTAGGAATAGGATTTAAGACTTAGGTTATCACTTAGGTTTATAGATAGGTTTTAATGCCTTAGGATATAGACTTAGGGATTTTTACATAATTTTTAGATCCTTATTACTAGGATTAGACCTTAGTATTAGGTCTTAGCACTTAGGATATTACATAATCATTTTAGCCCAAAATTCACCTTCTCATCCACATGAAAACCATAACATTGAAGGACCAAAATTGGCGAAATTGCGTGTATGAAGATTGAACTGGTCATTGAACTGCTGAATTTGATTGGACCTTTCTGCCGCACTGTACTAATTAACATCCACTTGGATCACATATATGCTGAATAAAAGGAATTGGGGTCATGAAATTTGCACCTTGTTGCTGATGACAATGATTTCCAACCTGAATTAAGTGAAAAACAACACTTTCAAAGTGCAAATGAGAAGTATTCAGAAGGAGGACAGATCTGGAAATTGTACTTTGATAGAGCTTCTTCAACAGAAGGATCGGGAGTCGGTGTAGTCCTCATTTCTCCTACTCAACATAAGGTAACCATATCATACAAACTGGAATTTGCTACCACTAACAACACTACTGAGTATGAAGCATTTCTGCTGGGTATAAAGGCAACGAAAGATTTGGGAGTGAAATAACTAGTTGCCTTTGGTGATTTAGAGTTGGTGCTTAAGAAGGTGACATATAATTACCAAGTGAAAAATTTCAAATTGAAGAATTATAGGAATGAATTTTGGGATTTGATTGAATATTACTTTTCAGCATTTAATATAAATTTTGTCACTAGAGAAGAAAATCAAATTTTTGATTCACTAGCTATCGCTGCTAGTAATTTCAAAGTTCCTTTAGATGTCAAGGCAGTCTATGATGTTCAAATAAAAAACAGACCTTCAATTCTTGATAACATCAAGCATTGTCAAGTGCTTGAGGATGACATGTAGATTCAAATTTTTTTAGAGTGTGTAGAATAGTTTGCAGATATACAAGTTGATGATGAGAAGGAAATTGTTGAAAACCAAAATAGCAACCCTTTTAAGAAAACTATGGCTGGGAAAAACATTATAGATCTAAAAGCTAACTTTATTCCTAAGGGTTTGGTTCCTTTAGAAATATTGTTTGATAATAATGATGTTTTTCTCAATCCTGAAAGTCACCTTTTGTTGTCCAAGAAGGTAAGTTATTGGGACATATTGTAACAGAAAGTGGCATCTTTATTAATCCAGGAAGAGTAGAAGCTATTGAGAAGATTGGTTTCCAAGAAATAAAAATGAATTGCAGTCTTTTTTAGGGAAAATCAATTTTCTGAGGAGTTTTGTTCCTAAATTTGCAGAGTTGATCAAGAATATAAATGTTTTACTAAAAAAAGATGCAAAATTTAAGTGGTGAGATGAAGCAAAGAATTATTTTTTAGGAATTAAGTCCACTTTGACTGAAGCACTAGTTTTGGTTATTTTTTATTTTGAAAAGGATTTTCTGATTTTTTTATATGCTTCAAAAGAAATAATTGCAACTGTATTATTACAGAAGAACAAGGAATGTTTTGAGCAGCCAATTTAATTTTTCAGTCATGCTTTAAGGGATGTTGAATTAAAGTACAACTTGACTGAAAAATAGGCATATGCACTAGTTAAGGCTTTAAAGTATTTTCGAGTTTATGTGCTACATTAAAAAATAATTTCTTTTGTGTCTAATATCACTGTTAAAGATGTGTTGCTACAGCTAGATAGATATGGAAAGAGAGGACGGTGGCTAACCAAGATTCTGGAATTTGATGCTGAAATCAAACCAACTAAATTGATAAAGGGTTAGGGATTGGCTCGCTTGATGGCTGAATCTAATTGCAAAGATTTAAATCTGAATGTAGAGGCAGCCGAAGGAGAAGATGGAGAAGGTATTGCTAATTATGCTGAAATATTCAATTCAGATTGGTACAAGGATATAGTTTACTTCTTGTTAAATTTCAATTGTCCACCCGAAATGGAGAAGTCTAAAAGGAGAGATTTTAAATTGAGAGCTGTGAAGTACTGCATTTTGGAAGACCATATTTACTAGAAATATCCTATTGCAGTATTGTTAATATGTGTAGATGAAGTAGAATCCCAGATGATTATGACAAAGATACATCCAGGAGTATGCGAAGGGCATTTATATTGGAAAGCCACTGGAAATAAAATCTTAAGAGCTGGCTATTGTTGGCCAACTCTTTTCTCTGATGTATTTTCCAAAGTTAGGATCTGCGTTGATGTCAGAAATTTGCTGGTAAACAGAAATTTCTACCATTACCTCTCATTCCTATTTCAGTAGATGTTCCTTTCTAGCAGTGGGGCCTAGACTTCATCGGTGAAATTCATCCACCTTCATTAGGAAAACATAGATGGATTCTTATAGCTACAAACTATTTCACTAAATGGATTGAAGCTGTACCAACCAGAAATTCAACTGATACGATAATTATTAAATTTATGTTGGAAAATATTATGTCAAGGTTTGGTTGTCCACAAAAATTAGTAACTGATAATGCAATGGCCTTTAAGTATGTTAATATGTACAACTTTTGTCAGCAATGTGGGATTGAATTGACTCATTCCACGCCTTATTACACTCAAGGTAATGGATTGGCTGAGTCATCCAATAAAATTTTGGTAAGGATTATTAAGAAAATGCTGGCTGAAAATAAGAGGAATTGGGACACTTAACTGATACATGCCTTGTGGGCGGATAGAGTAAGTGGTAAAAAATCAATTGGAATGTCTCCATTTCAGCTTGTATATGGTACTCATGCTGTAATGCCTTTGTAATTAGCTCTTCTTGTGACGAAGTTCCTACAATATGAAGTTGATGATGAAAACCCTGTCCAAAGGAGAATGCTATAGTGATAGAGGCACACCAAATTAGAGAATCATTGCTGGAAAAAGTTCATAAGTATCAAGCTAATGTCAAATCTATTTTTGATAAAAGAGAAAATCAACAATTGTTTTAGGAGAATGATTTGGTGCTGCGCCAGGATGCTAGGTGAGAAGACCATTGAAAGCATGGTAAGTTAGACAATCTCTGGTTTGGGCCATTTAAAATTGCTGAAGTTTTGGAGAATAATAATTTTCTGCTCAAACATCTGGATGATGATCAGCTGGCTAGAGGCCCAATCAACGGTCATTTTCTTTAAAGGTTCTTTATTTAGTAAAGTCAGTTGAGTCACTTCATTGTAAATATCCAGTGTGATGTGTCAATAAACTCCATGCCCAATGGTACTTATGTTTGTATATATGGTCAGTCTTGAGTCCAGTGAGTCAATGGTCAGTCCTAGTGTTAATTTTCAAGAAGTGTTCTGAGTTTCAAAAGTTTTTAAGGCACTGAGTCTACAGTCCTTGAAGACTCACATGGAGGACTTCATCCCCAATAGGAGCCACTGTTAGCACTGCAATTTTTTCAAAGTCTGGTCATCATTCTCTAAGGAGTCAGTCTACTTTTCCAGTTTGATTATAAGATGAAAGTGTCGCTGTCAAAGTGTAGTGGTGAGAGAATTTAATTTCTACCTTCATTTCCCTCTTTCACCTTTCATTTTCCCAAAAAACCCAAAGTACAACCTCTCATTTCCATATTCAAAACCCCTTTTTAACTCATAAAATCAAATTTTTATAGTTAAAAAAGAAGCTCCGCACACCCATCAACAACCATATCATATTTCCCTTTTAACTTCCCATATATATCTTTTATCGCAATTTTTACCCACACCACAATAAAAACTTGGTTATATCATATATTATATGATATAACTTATTGCACTTAATAAATATTGTGGACCCCTTACCTTTCATCGTAATCGGCTCTTCACAGTTTTAACTTCCATTCACGTTACAATTTCCATCTACTAGAAAACCCACGAAATGTGATTTGCAGTATGGTCTGGGTCCAATACTTCCCTTCATACGCCTCAAATACGTTATAAAGCCCTTTTTTTTTCTCCGGGCATATTTTAATCATATTACCATCACTTCACAAAGTTTTCACTTTCTACATTGAAAAGATGTTTAAAGGGCCCCACCTACCTTTTCGCATCGCATTTTCACAAATTTCACTTACTGAATTCACTTCCACTCCCTCAAAACTTCCAATTTACATATTGTGGGCAGTCCCACCATCTGTCATGACACGTCCCTCCATTCACATCACATATTGCACTTCACCAGTTTTAACATTTAGCTCCCATGTTTCATAATAAAACTTTCGATGTGAAATTTGCGGGCGACCCCATTGTTTTTTATGCCACGTCACCTCCATTCTCATCACACATTGCACTTCACGAGTTTTAACATTTAACTCTTGTGTCTCAGAAAAAAATTTGCAATGCACGATCTGCAACTAGTCCCACTTCTTTGCCACATCATAACCCCATCGCAAATCGCATTTTATGCCGTTTGTGTCTTAAGTTTAAACACTTCGACCCCGATTTGCGATTGCCATATATGTCTAAAATTTTTCTCCTCCCGCTTATCATTCATTCTGCTCCACCTCTCCCCTATCAATTAAACCTTTTTCAAAGGGTTTATTTGTAATATACCATAAAAATAACCTCTGCCATTCTATCTGTTATCATAAAATTGCACCTGATAGGCTGCTAATCAAACAAATTCATGTAATTTTTTTAGACCAACTTGTAACTAAAGTTTAGCCTCTTCAGTCTGAGAGGGCTCTCTCAAAGGGGTTAATGATATTGAATAAAGATGAATCTAGATGGCTAACTCTACTTGGAAAACAACTTGCTTATGATGTGTATAGGTTGAAAAGAGAATAATTCTACAATCATTAGGCTTATGGAGTCAAAAAATTCAGTGATTCAGTAGTAAGTTCAATTGACATGGAATTTGAGGCAGGCGAGAGTTTTTAGCAGAGGAAAAGCACACATGAAAATATGAAATAACACAGTCAATTCATCTACAAAGAAAGTCAGAGCATTACATGAATGAATTCTAAGTATTAAAGATGAAAACCCTTGTAAATGGTACACATATAAAATATAGATCAAGTAAGCACTAAAAAATCCATGAGAATCTCAGGTTGGTCAAGTAAAAGTTCTATGTATTGCTAAAAATAGTCAATTTACATAAAGCTGCAGTATTGCTAAGAAGTCTCCAACCCCTTACAAATTAAAATCTCTACCCTTTAATAGACTTGTTACATGATGAGATGATCTACCTTCTGGCTATATTCATCAAAATTTTGCTAATGACACCTTGCATAACAAGAAAACATATACTTTAATGAGAAAATGACAACTATTCTATTTGGAAGTCCTTTTCCTAATAAGACTGAAACTGTTCATTATTACATCAACTACCTTATCTCCTAATATTAGTTACATCTTTGACAACTATTCCTTCACATGTTTGAATAAGGTGTGATGGAACTCATCACTACATGACATATTAATTAGCCTCCTCTAAATATGGAAGCCAACCCTACTTTTTAGGAAAACTGGTCCTTATCTTCAACGCATGGTTTGGCTGATGATTTGTCTTCATCTTCTAGTCCTCAAGTCTTGGATAACTGCTAACATAGTCGTTTGACCCTTTGAAAGTATCCACCTATCCAAAACTGCACAAAAACCTCTGATAAAGCTTCAAAACAACATGCCACGAAAGTATGACAGTTTCGTAGCATACTTTCAAAGCATTACAAAAATGCCCATTTCCATTAACTTTTCTGATTATTTCCTTATACATTGGATTCCTCATGTCTTGAAATATCCTCCATGTGATTTCCTCCTCTTTGAAGCTCCCCAAAATTTTTCAAAAGGAAAAAATAAAGCTACAGTGGTTTCGTAGTGTTTTCCTAGGTTCAAGCCTAGGAAACACTACGAAACTGCTGAAAAGTGTGTTATTTCCTGGTTTTTGTCTAGCTTCAAAAATGTGTCTTTCAACTATAAAACATTTGTTTCCAACATGCCATTTACATTAAAAAATAGAAACCAGCTCAAACTAGGAGTCTTTAGGTGTTTTTTCCTCATTGATGATGAGTTGAGCTATTGGCTCCTCAACTACTGTCATTTTTAGACCTTTCTTCTCCAACTCCTCATGGATTAGCTCTAGCTATTCTTGGAGGTATTTAACCTGATCCTTCATCTTCTTGTTGGTATATTTTAAGTGCATGTTCATTCTCATGACATGTTTCACCTCTTTCCTCAATGGCATGGTCTATTTGATTAATTGTTGTGTATTATCTAGTGTCTTGGAAACATTGTCAACCTGTTCTTCCCAAACCTCTTTCATCTTTTCAAATTGAACCTTTTGGGCATTGTGTTTCCTTTATTCTTTATTCATAACTACAATTTCATGGTTAGCTAAATTTAACTATTCCTCAAGGAGTTCAAACTCTGTTTTTTCAATTAATTTTTCTTTTCCCTTCTTTGGCTTGTTAACTGTATATTTTTCTGCAGGAGATGAAAGATCAATAATGTCTTGTGGTGGCTTCACAATATCAGTAGTTGGATGAACTTATTTGCTACTCTCAAAAAATTTTCTAGCATGCCTTGTCATGGGATTTATTGCCTAGAACATAAAACCTGCATCTTCACCTTCAAACTCTAGCTTCTTTGCAGATTTAGCTTTCTTAAGTTTCTGTCCACCTTCCTCTATATCCTCAACTTGGACTATAGGAGTCTCTTCAATATCAATGGCATGTAGTATGTCTTCTAAATTTCCTTTAGCTACTATTTTGTCTTCTACAACCACTATTTTGTCTTCTAAAGCCACTTTTTGACTCCTTGTAATCCTTTTTCTTCCTTTTTTACTAATAACTTGTTTTTGTTTTGTGGGTTTGATCACTTTTGATTTTTGTTTTGCAAGTGGAACATTAGGTGTATCAAAACTTTGCAATTGCTTTGTTTCCATCATGACTGGTTTACTTTTCTCTACTCTTGCTAGTTCACTTGGTTCTACCACTACAGGTGATGGGATACCCCTAGGTTTACGAGTTCTTGTAGGAGTAAGGGTATCCAATTCAAAACCACTAACAGATAAGAAAGAAGACTAGTCTCTGCCTAGTCTTTGGAGCTCATCTAAAACCAGAAATTTTATTAAACCATGATGAAAAAATGAAGTTTCACTTCCTTCGGATTTTTCTTGGACCTCATTTTCCATTTTTGCTAAACTTATGTGTAAATAGAAAGGCAGATCAAGAGATATCTTACTAGCAAAGTGTAGGAGAAGCTTGAAATGGTAAGAATATAATTTATGGTATCTCCCTTCACAAGTGAAATATTTCTGGATGATAAGAAGAAACTTTGAGTAGTTATCCTTCATGCATCTCCTTGGAATGGCATTTGTAAGGTCCATTTCACTGTTTTCTGGCATGATAAAATATTTCTACTCCTCCATGTTGAATTTGAACCCGTTGAACCACTTCTATTGTCCCCTTGGAATCCATGTTGCTACTACAATGACCTCTGGCATAATGGTAAGATTAAGCATCCCCAATTTAGTAGTTCCACTAAAATTTAGAGAAAATTCTTTGGAAACCTGTACATGGCAGCCTTGTAGTCTTTCACAAAACTGTAAACATTCTGTCCTTCTAAAGACTTCTACAGTTGTTGGGTCTTCATTGATCAGATTCATATATGGTGGCTCATACCTTAGACATTGGCCACCCTTATTTTTCTTTATTTTTTCAGCCATAGTTTCTTTAGTGTCTTCTCAACGTCGCTTGATTGTTTTCCGCCTCACTTAATAATTCTCTGCCTTGCTTAATCGCTAATATCTGCAACCTTTGAAAATACCAGCCACAATTTTGGCTTAATGAAATTCTTTCTAGAGCTCAATATCACGCAAAGAAGGAATGAAGAATGAGAAATGACTTAATTTGGAAAGATTTTGAGGTTTGATGTCTACTCATAACAAAATGATGACTCATACATGCCTAAAATTATGATGATGACTTCAGCCCTAACCATGTACCTTTATATTTACCCTAACTGACTCGAATGGTATCTAACTTATCCTTTTCAAATGATTTTATGACACCTAAAAACTAATTTGACATGACAGACAGGAAACCTCACCTTCGTAGCATTCTTAGTGTATTTTTGGGTGTTTTCTCTATGAAAGTATTAGCGGTTTCATAGCAAAAAGTGAAATTTCTCAGTTTATTTCGCTACGAAACTGTGGTTTCTTGGCTAAAATGACCATTTCGGTACTAAAACCTTGGGAAATGAAAAATGTCAGAAAATTATGAGTGATGTGACATGAGGGGATTTGAAAGTGAGTGGGTTTAGACCTTAGGGTAAGCTTAATAAGAAAAATTAAAAATTTTCATTGACAAAGTAATAAAAAATGAACCCTACAACCCTACCTTTGACACATGAACCTATATGAATTTGTCAAATGATTCTTCATTTTTTTGAGTGACAACACTATCCAAAAAGTTTTGGGTTTTCTGCCATTACAAAGGGTTTTTCGCCAAAGAAGGAAAGGAACAGCGGAAAAATGACATAGTTTCTTTAAAACAATTTTCTACCACTACTCTTAGCACCGACATGTTTCTACAAGGTACCAGGCATCATTCAAGGAACAAACACACGCCATTTTCACTATTTTTTACACTTTGTGTGGAGTTGGTTGCACCAGAATATAAGAGGAGTCTTACCATATACTTCCACATCATACAAACTACTCTGAATTGTTAGCCTTAATGTTGTTTATTTTCATTATGTCATGGCACTCTGTATTAAAGTTTTAGATAAGCCAAGCACCTCTTGCATGAGGTTGTAATGATTGTTGAAACATATTTACCGTTTTTTGTCAAAGAAGATAGTATCATATTTTGTATATATATGCCAAGCTAATATGAAGTCAGGGTTGGTTGGTGGTTATTGAATTTTGACTTATATGAACTGTAATTTTTCTTGTCAATGAAATGGAATGATACTACTGAGGACTTATTACCAATTTGCTGTGTGTATTTTCTATTTTACTTGTGTTTCCATATCTCCCTTCTTCCAGTTCCATTTTTCAAATCATCATACTATTATGTGTTTTTATTAGTCTCTTAAGCTTGTCATGTGTTTTATCAATTTTTGTTAGTCTCACACAGTGAGAATTCCTGGTAAAATATATACTATAACAGTGGAAGAGCATCACTCATGATAGTTAATCTTCATGATATTTCAGTGAGAATATTGTCAGACTAGAAATAACTTTCTCTCAATGGAATATTTTCAAACTACTACTTTTGTGAATTTCTACTAAATCAATAGACTTTTGTTTTATAGACCCATTGATTCTTCTATTATCTTACGATTTTCTCTCCTCATAGAATAAAAAATTGCACCTTTCTACCACATCAAGTTATAATACCCTAATTAGTATAACTATGGATTTGATCGAAATCTCTCTTCAGTGAATCAGAGTTTGTACCATCTTCCAATCCCATAAAACAAAACATTAAAATTGCCTTAGATTTTAAGATGTGTCTCAGGGTCAGGCGCTTGCTTTAGTCCAAGTGCTGATTCCAGTGCCAACAAGTTCTAAGTGAACCTGCGTTCGAATACGAGGTCGAGTTTGCATCACACATGCCCAAGGGTGTGGTGCCATTAGAATAGTTTTATGACCTACACAATTTCTTCAAGGGGCCCATTAATGAAAATAATCATATCTCCATTATGTCACATTAACAAGTAAATATTGGTACATAAGACGATCTGAAGTATGTAAATAGCGGTACCTTTTGTGCACCTCAAGGGAGACAATATTTTATTTGCCTCTTTAAATAGTATCGATATGTATTTGTGTGGACGTACAATGATCTTAAGACTTATGATACATGGATAACCAAACATGTCATTCCCATTAAAGAATGGGTAAAGCCTTTCCAAAAGAATCTGAGAAAATTTCATCCCGCATTTGAACCCCTCTTACAAAAAGAGTTAAGAAAATTGTTGGATGCTCAGATCATATTTAGGTTTCGTCATTCAACATGGGTCTCCAATCTAGTTCTAGTCAGGAATAAGTTTTGGGAGATACATATTTGTGTTGATTTTCACAATTTGAATTAGGCCTAGGAAAAAGATAATTATCTAGTGTTGTCAATGGAAAAAAAAATTGTAAATAGTATCCGGGTTTGAAATGTTTTCGTTACTTGACGGTTTCTTGGGATACAACCGGGTTCTAGTGACAGAACCCAACATGAACAAAACTACATTTAGAACCAAGTGGGGTACACTTTCCTTCAAAAGAATTCCTTTTTGACTTTTTAACATAGGTGCTAATTTTCAACATGCTATGGACATTTCATTTTGTGGTTTTATTGGACAGAGCGTTCTCGTTTACTTAGATGATGTAATGGTTTTTCTAAGAATATATTTGATCATTTTCATCATCTAAAGTGAATTTTAGAGCGATGTCGCAAATAAAATATATCTCTTAATCATAAGAAGAGAATTTTCATAGTGTCCCATGGAAATATCTTGGGCCACATCATCGCAAAGAGTGGGATTAAAGTAGACCATGAATTTGTCAAAACTATCACTCATACTCCCTTCCTAGTGAACATGAAATTTATGTAGTCCTTCTTATGGAAAATCAATCTTCTTCGCATGTTCATCTTATACTACGAACAAACAGTTAAATCGTTATAGGTGAAGATAAATAAGGATGTGATATACAAGTTTCATAAAGGGGAAAATGATGCCTTCACCCGTATTAAGCAAGAAATCAAAGAATCCCCAACACTATACAATCCAAGCTTTGGAAAATATTTCCTATTCTACACTTTCTCTTTTTATACTTCTCTTGTTGTCTTTCTTATGCAAAATGATGATTAATATAATTAATGACCTATATCATTAATGAGAACTATATTACAAGGACTTGAACTAAATTACCCCTCCATTGATAAAAAATCATATGCAATGTACAAGGTGGTAAAAAAATTTAGGCCTTATCTTTTGAAGAAACATGTTATTATAATTGTGTCTCACCCAACTGTTACATCGTTGTTGGTTCAACAAGAGCTGGGTGAAAGAAAAGAGAACTAGATGAAAATATTACAAGAGAATCATCTTCAGTTCAATCTAGTTCACACAATAAAGGGCCATCTTCTATCCCAGTTAGTAGTAGAAGTCACAAGTTCACCAGAAGATGTCTCTTCTAAATGGGAGAAGGAAAGTCAAATGTATAACATTGAACAAGCTACTCCCACTGAAAAATCAACCTCTTAGTATGCATATGTGTGAAAATATATTGAGCATGGTACCCTACCCTCACATTTATCAGTGATACATAAGAGGGCTAATAGACTTAAATATCTATCATATCATTTGGTACATAGAGTGATTTTCAAGAAGCACCAAAATGGGTTCCTGCCTAGATGTATGGAAGCACCTGATTCAGAAAGGGTATTGTGTGACCTCCACGATGGACTAACCAGAGGGAACTTCGCATGTTATACTACTATAAATAATACTGTGGATGAGTTACTATTGGCCCACACTTTACAAGGATGCTCATGCTTATTCCCACAAATATTTAGTTTTTCTATTATGAAACCAACTCCAAAAATAGAAGAAAAGAGATATCAACGCCTTAGAAATCAGGCACTTCGAGGGGGAAACATCCTTTACATTACATAAATGAATAATTCTTGGATGATAAAAATGAAAAAACCTCCTTTCTATATATAGGAGTCCATGGGGTCACAATATAATCTTATCTGACCTAACAATACTAATGTAAGGGAACAATAATAACATTATGGGGGTTACAGGGGTACAACAATAACCGTTAAGGGGGCTACACTAACAAAAATAAGGGAATACACTAGTAATATAGGGACCTAACATGCCCCTCTCCTTAAAAAAAGTGTTTTCCTCAATGCTTGAGTAGCTATGAATGCTTATGTACAAAATTCTCATCCTCCCATGTAGAATCTTCAGTGGGTAATTTCTTCCACTTGATGAGATACTCTGAAATTGATTGATTTCGTAGCTGTTGAATTCTTGTTTCTGTGACTGCTTTAGGTTCCAATGATTTTCCTTCCTCATAAAGTTCTGGAAATATTGTTTGAACATAAATTTTGTCACCTCTAACCATTTTTAAGCATGAAACATGGAAAATTGGATGCACTCGAGAAGAAGTAGGAAGCTCCAATTTGTATGCCATAGTACCAATATTTTGCAACACCGTGTAAGGACCATAATACTTTGGTGATAGTTTATTATCTTTCTTAGCTTGCTTGATCGACGTTTGTTTGTATGTTTGTAGCCGTAAAAATACCTAGTCTCCTACATCAAAACTTCTCTCGATGCGATGTTGATATGCCTATTGTTTCATTTGATTTTGTGCCAAATTTAGGTTATCCTTTAAGAGTTGGAGAACTTGTTATTGATGCTCGATGTGATCTTCTAGTTCTTGAAGCTTAGAATTTTATCTTAAAGAATATGTGATGGACAGTGGATGATATCCATAAAGTGCCATAAATGGGGTCATTTTTTCTACAGTATGGAAGGAAATTTTATACCACTATTCAGCTAGAGGTAACCACTTGACCAATTGTGTTTGTTTATTAGATATAAAAAAATGAAAATATCCTTCCAAATTTTTTTTCACTATCTCAGTTTTCCCATCGGATTGAGGATGATAAGATGAGCTATGAGCTAGTTCAGTACCCAAACAAGAAAATAATTTCGTCCAAAAATTTTTAGTAAAAATGGGATTTCTGTCTCTTACTGTTAGTGTGAATTCTAATCGCAAGTGTACGAAAAAAGTTCACTTTAGCTGTGCATAAAAAATAACCCTAATATCAACGATGGTTGTCAATTTCCTTAGATCTACAGTTAGTGATCAGAATAAATGCTACAAAAATCCAGATCTATGCAGTTAAAGACACTAAACAACAAATAATAAGCAAGAGTTACTCCATGCATCCAATGAACAAGATAAGAATTTTTAAATAATTTTTTGTATTATGACACTTGGGAAGGTAACATAGAAAGATGTTACCAGTCCCCATCAATGGGATGGGTTTTTGGATGTCCTCAATGCTTCAGATCTAAGATCTCTCTCTCTTGATGGTGCAGTAAACCTAGACAAAAATGGAACTCAAAGGGAGTTCACAAGCAAAAAGTAGAAAAATATGACAATGATGGAGAATCAAAGTCAGACCAAAAGTATAGATCAAGAGTGACCTCTAGGCAAAAAAAGGTAGTATATGAATGGAAAAACTCTTCTATTTATAACAAAATATTGAATTAGTCTAGATATTGGTGCATAATTAAAATATTATTAACCAAATCTAGATCCAAATTTTATGGAATATTTTATTATTTTTGTTGGAGGGAAAAATAATTTGAATTTGGTAAAATTCATTTTTTTTATAAATAATAAATAAAATAATTATTTATTTATTATTTTAAGAATGTGATCGCGTAATAATTAAATAAATAGTGATTTATTAAATTATTTATAAATGATTTAGTCAATTATAACAAGGAATATTATTTAAATAATAATTATGAGAAAATAATAAGATAAATAATGATTTATCTAATTAATTTTCCTGTTTTTGGTTAAATATGACCAGGAATATTAATTAAATAGTGGTTTAATTAATCATCCCTTGAGGAAAATCAAACAAATAGGGATTTATTCAATTATTCCTCATGGGGTTTCCTCTTTAGACTAGAAACAACTTAATAACTTATGGATTATTAAGTTATTTTTCATAGTGAAAGTAATTTTACTATGGTAAAATTGGTCGTACATGGTGTACTCGGGTCCATCTAATAGTAACAGGTTTGATGACCAAAAATTGGTGTAATAGATTTCCCCCCAACGTGCGAGCGTTAGGAGATAATCTTGTGATCGAAGTACGTTGTAAGAACTCAATCACTAGACACCAAAGGGGAGTCAGAGAGAGAGAAATATAAGGTAGAGTGAAGCGAGAGAGGACAAGACCCTGAGGAGGTGAGACTTATAGGTGTGAAAAGTCTCCTTTATGAGTGATTACCTGTTCTACATGAGGCAGGGGAGGCATACCTATTCTCACCAAGATAACAAAGTACAAATAATAATGATGCATCCAACAAACAAGGGACTAAAATATATAGTACAAGCTGACATAAACATGGTCCAGATAAAAAAATGATAAAGGATCCCACATAAATATTGTGCCTGGGGAAATAGCCAGGACTTATAAAATAATATTTGAGTACATGAGATATAAGTACAACCAAAGAGGCCCTGTAAAACAAGAAAGGGCTCTAAAAATCTGAATGATAAATGCAAACTAAAAGGTGTTACAAGCAGTTGAGGCTGAAACCATAAAATATTTGGAGTTGCATCCAAGGCTGTAGTAGATAGGTCATATGAGCATGTAAGGGCTACCTGAAGGGCCACCCCTTCATGAGGTTTGAAGCATCTTACATGCACCCAAGGAATCACTGGTACAATCTGTTGCATTATTGAACCATCAAGTATATATATCTCGATCATGCCATAGGGAGTTGGAGCTGAGAAACAATCAAGTCAAAGAGAAATAAAGGGTCCCTTTGCCTGATCCAAGGCACCGAATAAGAATGGAAGATGGAACCAAGGTACACAACCCTCTGGACCTGTATTTTGGAATGAATAAGATTATGTCGACAGAAGGAGGTCCACCATAGGCGAGGAAATAAGGGATCCTCAACTAAGGCATGAGCGATAATAGTGGAGCGATTGACACCAAGGATGATGGTGGAATGGGGGGTACTGAGTAGCGGGATGATGACTTCCCTTGTTAGAACATAAAGGGCATGGATGACTTGGCAGCTACTGACTCAACTCTGGAGGGGATAGGTGACAGTATGACTGAAGGAAAAAATGTGTGACACGAGAGAGGAACAAAGAAATGAAGGATGGAGGACTGTGGTGAGATACAAAGGGACTTGGGACAGACTCCATGGATGCAATGATGACTCAACTTGGATGCTCTAAATAAGGCTGAATCGATGATGTTGTCAAACATAATAGGCCCGGTGGGGACCATAAAGATAGGAGTACAAGATGGTTACTCGCGAAAAAAATTGACACGAGCGTGGAAAAGTATGAAGGCAAGGTGGTGCCCCAAAGACAAGTGTTGCAAGTGAAGAAATTCAATTTTGAGGAGTGGTTAATTGACCTTTCTTGGAAAAACTACGTTTGGGTGAAGTATCAAATAATCAAAAATCAAAGGATACCCATTTGAGAGCTCGGTGAGAGCTTTCCAATGGTGTAGATGGTTTTTAAAACCAAGATACAGTTTGTTCATAGTTGGCAAAAGAAATATCTAGGGTTTCTCTTTTAATGAGGAATTTTCCCTCGAATATGATTCCTTTGCAAGTGTAGCTACAGTGAATGTAGAGAGTAGAAAAGGCCTTAAATATTGCAGTGATCATAGCCGAAAAACCGACTATTGGAATCTAGATCCATCAATTGTAGGTAAGAGGCCTAACCATACTCTTTCAATTGCATGGACTAACGATTTAGATAGGCACCCAGAGCTCAGGAAAATACTGGTCAGACTTTTTGGGGTTTGTTCTGCGACCTGGGTAGTAGGTACTGGTGAAAAATTTGTGACCTGTCCCAGGAAATGGCTTGAAAAGTGTGACCTATCAGAGAAAGGGGTTTTCAGCACTTTTTTTGGCTGAGATTTTGGATTTTATGGTTATGATGCAGTATTTCCTTTCTGTATGCTGACAAACATGATGGTTTTGTGCAGATATGGCAGACTTGAGGATCAACTAGAGAGAGAGATACCGGGATGCATTATGTTATGATATCTGAGGCGATCCTCTAATTCGCACCATATTATCTAGGTTTGGGGTCCTCAAATTGTTGAGAACCCATTAATGAGGGCAGGAGAGCCCTTAATTTTCTAAGGATGGCCTTAATGCTTCTTGGAAGGATGGTCCTGATGAAAAACCAATGTAAGAAAATAATATGAGAATGAACTACTAGAGAAGGTGTGGAATCATCCCTACCCACCGAGTCAAATAGAGGGACCAAGTGGTAAACATGGTATCACAAAAAGTAGAATATTTGAAGATAGGGTATTAAAAATCTACGATATATGGCTCGCCAAAGAGGCCGGTAGGTGAAATGTAGTATTCCAAAAATTTAGCCTTCAACTAAATGGAATATTATAGTTTTTTTTATCACTAGGTAGGTGAATAAGTGGGTAGGGGGGCCCATAAATCTCCTTATAAGGAATAATAACACTCCTAATGTGAAAGGAGGAAGAAAAAGTAGCTGGATTAAGCACCTTTTGGTGTGAATTGGAGGGGATACATGTTGAATAGGTCAACTTTGACCAAATCAACATCACATTAGAGTAGCAGCACTACACCTTGAATGTATGGCCCATGATTGGTGGTTTTATAGTTCAGCTTCATTTCATCATGCAAGTGTAAATACTTATGCAGGGTTCACTAAGAATATAGTGAAAAGATTTGATATTAAACATTGTGAAACATCTTTTGTTGAACCCAAAAATTCAAAACCTTTGCATGTGTTGGAGGGATCTATGTTACCAACTCCACTCCATATTTCTATTGAAGGGGATAAAAACATGCATAATACCTTGTCAAGGGCAAGATCTCCACTTCTTGAAGAGCCCTCTTCTATATATTAATACATGGATAGTTATCCTTCAAGGGAAGACCAAGATATAGGGTCTCTCATTTATGGTGAGGTATTCTCAAATATTGATGAAGAGGATGAGAAAATAAGAGCTAATAGCGATGTGCCACCAGGAGAAGATCCATCACCACATGGAGGTGGAAAGGGAGTCATTGCTTCCATTAGAGGAGCCCTTGTGTCTTTGCAAGGAGTTCCAAATGATCTAACATGTGGGGACCAAAGCACAATCCCGGAGCAGCATGTATCAGTTTTTGTAGATTACGAGACTTGGCAGATGGAAGAAGGAGAAGAAAAGAAGGATCAACATCAAGGGATGATGAGCATTAACCATTCTCTATTTTAGGAGCTTTCTTCACAGAATAAGGAGACCATATTGCACAGTGGAAGGAGGGACAAATCAGTCCACTCATATATATAGTTTTCTTTAGATCTTGATGTATCACTACATCGAGGCATTCGACCTAGGAGGCCACTAGATCTAGAGTTGGTGAGAGACATCTTACTATTTGGTTCACCACTGTTAGATCTCAGAGGGGTGAATACCTTGGAGGGGCCTAGTACAGTGAAGAGAGTCTGGGATAGACTCAAGAAGGAGGGATACAATCTCCCATTTTTAGTATTACCCACTTTCACTACATATTCTACGCTGACAGAAGTTGTTGCAGTGATGGAGGATGGCACCACCATGGTGCAAGGAAGTTGCTCCATGGATTTGGAGAAACAAAGGGTACTTCCCTTGAGGAAGGAATCCTCCATATATTGGAATAGATGGAGGCCACTCATGCTTACATTTCCCAAGATCGGGAGGTTATTTTTGGATGGTAGCTTCTCATGGGAGGCCAACTTCCAAATACCACCACTTCTAGTTGAGCATGAGCAGCTGCATAATGGGCATGGTATCACTTTGGAGGATGAATTTGGCATGAGGGATGTCACAGTAAAAGACAATAGCATGTGGGGAGCTTCACATTTCAAATCTTCACCGTTGTCTCTTAGGAGGATTGATCCATATTGGAGGTCTCAACTTTTGGTAGACTACTCCAAGGATCTTGGTGATTGCATGATTCTTGATGACTCAGAGGGAGATGATAGATAAATGGTGGATGATGGGGTCATATATTCTTATGGAATATTCTTCTTGACTATAGCTTCTAAGATCGAGGAGAATATGTTACATGCAGCACATGTGGACTTTCTTTCCGTGCACTTTGATGGATATCATTCCATGATGGAGGATTTCACTTGGGAGGGAATCTAACAGGATGTATATCAAAATATGGAGATATGCATATCCCATATGATGATGGATAGGTTGTCACAACCACTTCCCTACTCAATGAGAGTGAGGGAGAACTTTCATTTGAGCCATTTCAGCTCAATGACCAAAGTACATAGTAGAGGATGTACATTTATGCATTATGATTTGTAATCCTTTAGTTTTTGTGAGCAGCATATTGTACCAAGGAGGATCATTCCTTCTTGTATATTGTATTTTGATGTACTTGAGGCCATTTGCATCAATGATGTTGGCCATGCTATTGGTGGTTTGTGGGATATGCCACATGATTCTTGGTGTGCACCATTGACACCAAATTTTACTTTTATGATCCCATCTTGTAGGATGATTGTGGTAGAAAAAAAGTGGCTGAAAAGACACTTGTTATACTTTTTTTGAGGTAGGTAGTGGATGAACTGTGCTGGTTCCACATGTGTGACTATGATCCACCTCCCGGTTGTCATATGGCAACTTGTTTTTATTTGTTTTTGCTTCAATATATTGATGATGTTCTTATTATTATGGAAATATTTGCTGGGAGGATGGCACAAGAGTTGGAGGTGCCCATTGGGAGTATGATTCTCCATACTTCATATGTTGCATTTTTTAGGAGAAACAATGGGCAAGCCATGATTTCCACACTACATCTCTTACCTTCATGTGGGAGGAGCCATTTGGAGAACTTGAGTTCTTGGGAGAGGCACTTCATGGATGTTTTGATTGGTGGGGTAACTTGGGACATTATTTGAGACCATAATATTTCATCCCAAGATCAGCAGAAGCCCCATACATATCATAAATGGAGAGAGAAACAACATGGGTGGAAAAATATAATCTCTCCACACAGCCCCAATACATTGCATGAACCGGGGGTTGAGGATTTCTTTGATGAGCTACCTAGGATGGCTCATTTCATTTGAATGATAGCATGGGTATGGGGGTCTCTTATTGGGATGGATATCCCCAATTTTCATTATATCACTTACCTTGAAGAGGTCATTGGATAGCAAGAAGGTTTCCACTTACACCTTCCACCTTCTCATGATGTGAGCTATTTGGTTTTGCATACTAGGAGGAACCACTGGGGGGGAAGATTTATTGCAGATTATTTTGAGCAGTGGTGAGGACTATTTTATGAGGAGGCTACAAGAGGAGGGAGGGAGAATTTTTCCATATCCTCGCATTTTCTTGAGGACACACAACATTTTTGTCCAGGGGAGGACTATAATATTCCAAAAGTTTATCCTTCAGCTAAATGGAATATTATAGTTTGCTTTATCACTAGGTAGTTGAATAAGTGGGTAGGGAGGCCCATAAATATCCTTAGAAGGAATAATAACACTCCTAATGTGAAAGGAGGAAGAATAATTAGTTGGATTAAGCACCTTTGGGTGTGAATTGGAGGGGATGCATGTTGAATAGGTCAAATTTGACCAAATCAACAACGTTGTCATGGAGGAGTGACATTTATGATGAGACAACACAGTTTTAGTGGAGGAAAACTTGCATGAGATTAGTGTAATTTATGGATGGGACCCAATATGAGAATTATGACACACTATATATGGAGGGGATGGTAGCCATTTTTCTTAATGTTTAGATTATTATTTTGATATTGGTCTGTTTAGAATTTGCATCCTTTAGCTGTTTAGCGGGGTTTGCTGTGCTTTTTAGCACAAGAGTGTTCCTCATCGAGAATTCCTACCTTATCCTCAAGGAAGGAGAGGTTCATTGGACTGAATTTCCTCATTTTGGTATTCTTTCCAAGCTACCCCCTTCAGGTACAATGTAGTTTATGTTTAGAGTTGGGTTGTGTTGCGGGGTGCAACAAAGGAGGATCACATAGGGCCAATTCTGGCTTGTTTTTTAGTGGAGAGGTAGCCTATCCATTGGAGGATCAGCAAGGAGGGACCTTGGGAATATTTATTTATTTTTTGCATCATTCCAACAATTTACCATCCCTTACAGTGCAGTTTCATTCTAGATCTGCGTTATTTTTAGTGGCAGTTGCTGAGAGGGTTCATTAAGCTCATCAGGAGGATCTATTTATGAATAGAGGGATCAACCTTATATTGAGAAATACCATTGGAGGAGGACATTATCATTTCATATCTATCATAGTCTCATTCTATTTAGTTCCATATTGCAGTGACATATCAATCCTAGGGTTATTTGTCACATTGTATACTTTTGGTATTTCTGGCAATATTTTATGGGTTGGCTAGAAATCATGTATTAGAGCCCATATATCCCTTTCTAAGCATTTATTTTGTATATATAGACCTTAATCCATCAATGTATGTTTACAACAGAAACTACACTAATATAGACAATGTTGTTACTACTTTTCGGCATTTTATACAATAGCAACAACTCATGTGCTTATTGATATGATCATGGGAGGCTTGCTCTTATTGCTTGAGTGACTTGAACCTTAAGATATTTTTGTATATTGTTGCTAACATCTCAATAAAATGATGGTTTCATATTGATCCCTCTTATGATATGTTCATATTTGTCGTGTTTTACATTATTATGTCTTGTATTTCTACTATTTTCATTTTGGAATATTACATGAAACTATCCAAGGAATGGGAGGACAATCGACCATATCTAGATTGATGGGGTCTTGGCTGAGACTTATGGTAATCATATGAGAAGATGGCCAAGGGTGGCATCATGCCCCTAAGCACTGGACACTACCCCCAAGCATATGTGATGGAGGGGATTGATCTATTATGTAGAGGTGGGAATGATGCCCCTAGCCAGAGGAGTTTATGGAGCACCATATATGGTGTCACTATAAGAAAGAGTGTCTTTAGAGATAATGAATTGGTGCTCACTGAGAAAATATAGAGGTTGGTCAACAAAAATGTCTAAGGGACTAGGTTGTTGATGTAAGATGAAGGAATGATGAGGGGGGTCATCCTTCGAGTGATCCGAAGTAATATGAGACTCTATAGGTTCTTCTAAATGGGGAAGAATAATGGTACTAGATTCGACACTAGAATTGTGGAGAATTTCTTCTCTTAGACTCTCAAATATGGCTGCCCTGTTACCCAAACATTTCATGTCAATGTAATGGCTACAAGGTGTATGTGGTTCGAATGCATGGGTTTTATGTAAGGGGGGACAGATAAAGTTAGGGGTGGTAAATTTTTCCATAATGTCATCATCGTAATAGAATATGGGGTGGCTGGTGGAAGAAATACCACCTAATGCAGTGAAGCTATCTAACTCTTCATCATGAGAAGAAACATTCACATGCGCATCATCATGGAGGGTGACAAAAAAACAAGTAGATGAAGGATCCACCGATGTTGAGCTAAAGGTGATCACTGAAGGGAGGTCCGGAAAAATAGAAGGGTAGCCTCAGAGGGGTCTTGCAACATGGATCTCATAGATGATGACAGGTAGAGGATAGTGGCCGAAGATTCTGTCATCTGGACATCGAGAAGGGAATGTCAATGTGAGTGGATGGGTTATATAGTTCGACCAAAGCATAACGTGTGAGTAAAGGAGAGTCAAACTCATGGTGGTCGGCCTCATACTAGTGAACTACGTCCAAAGAGGTGTAGTAATCTGCAAGTCGGGGATAGAGGTCAGTATAGTGGCCATGGAGATCACACAAAGCATAGGGATAGTTGGTGTGCATAGTCTTTGGTTTCTTGGTTGTAGTCAGTAAAGGAACATGGGCTTTAGGGACCTTAGACTTAGGAAACGCAACATTGACCATGGGCTTGATACAAGGAAATTCAGGGCAATTGTGGGTGGAATGACCAACAAAATGACACAAAGAACATGAGGGGGGGCGGTACACTTTAGAGGCTGAGGAGGAGCAGGGTTTTTCTAGGCATCATTGTCCTTAGGTGCCTTCTTTCAGGCTTTTCCCCCCTCACTTGAGGCTTTTGCAACAGGAGTAGGTTCCTGTTGAAGTGGCTGAGGATCAAAAGAAAAGGGAGGGGTCATGGAAATTGGTTGGACTAAGGTCAAAGCGATGTAAGGATTGGCCTGACCAGGCAAGGTATTTATTGGGGGATCAACCTATCAGACAAGGATCGCCAGGGTCAGATAGGTAAAAGACAAGTCGAAGTACTAACCGTAGTTTGCGGGGGGGGGGGCATTGCTGATTAGTCGAAGTAGATCGTTTGAGGTCAGACCAAGACGATTACATCATGAAAACATTCAACAAGCTAGGGTTAGATACAGGAGGAGGGAGATGAGGGAATGAACCAATAAAATATGAATCTTTATAGACTCCGGGTGAGACACTTGTTGGAGGTTCAACTGCTTGTTTATTAGCCACTGAAGAGATAATGGACTCTCAAGAGGTTTGAGAATTCGGTTCATAATATGTCAACTGATTGATGGTGACGATATTTAAATTATGAGGAAAGCACATCTTATGGTGAACTTCATATTGGACAACAAACATCGCATAAGTGTAGCTACGACCTAATAGAATGTTGTAGTCTTAGGGGGCATCAATGACTTCAACATCAACATAAACAGTCTTTCCTGCAAGAGTAATAGGGAAATTATGTAACATGCCAAGGGGATGGGAAGAGTGACCATTCAACGCATGGAGGGTGATAGTGAAAGGGGATAACTCAGGGATCTGAGTTGTTTCCAAATAGAAGAATACATCACAAAAGTGGATGACCCCTCAACAATGATACGACAGGAGACATTGGTATTCTGGATCTTGACAAGGATTTGGAAGGTGACGGATGCAGAAAGGGGGGAATGTTATGATTTTTCAATGTCAAAGAAAATAAAATGATCTTCTGAAGGATCCAAAATTCCCATAGCAGTTAGTATATATTTTCATTGTGAAGGGCATGACTGGAGGACTTCCAGAGTTGACATGGCAGCAAGGGATTATGCCAAGTAATCTACTATACTATAGGAGTGGGCAGCTTTACCAGAAGCAACATTTTGGCGTAATGGTCCCTTGGGGATCTTTGTATGAACCTCTGCATTAGGCTGAGGGATCAATAAAGGACCATTGGCTATCAAAAGAGGCTTTGTGGGAATTGAAGACGGGTGCTCGGTAGCAGACATGGCAGGGGGCTTATTGTACTGACAGGACTTATTCTTAAGGTTGAGGTCAATGATATTGTGTTGGTCAGAGTTCATCATAAGGATCTGGTAATTGGAGGTACCAGATGGAGGAGGTTGATTGGCCACCTAACTTTCAGGGGGTTGGGCAGCCACGTATCCTTGCTGGGGGAAAGGATTGGTAAACACAACTGGTTGAGTAGGGGTAGCATTAGGAGGAACCGAAGGGGAGGCTTGCTGTTTTTGGGATGCTGCTTGAGCTTCCCACATCTGATGCATTTGAGGTAGAGGATAATCATGGGTATAGTGACCATAAACACTACAACAAGAACAAGGTTTATTCATGAAAATAGGCCTGTCCTGCTTAGGTTGAGTGCCTTTTTTTTGGGTTGTAGTGTTATATGTATTCCCTTGAGGATTGTTTCCTGGATTACCTGGGGAAGGTTGGTTTTGGTTTCCTTTCAACTTATTTTTGGAAGTACGAGGATTAGTCACACTCTGATTTGTATACAGTTACCCTTAAGGGGGGTGAGGTGGCTGTTATTGTGGAGTTTGAGAAGGAAAGGGAGGCTAAGGTGCTAGTGCTGGAGGAGCTGGAGAACTAGGCTACATATACAAAGAATAAGGAGGCTGGGAAAAATTTGGCTAAAAAAGTTAGGAAAATGGAGGAGTCATGTCGTATCATGGATACATGCTGTCGAGAGGGGAAAATGTGCTGGAGGAGTTGGCCTCTCCCTGAGGGAAACCATAACCCATGGGAGGATGAGCATACAGATGTGAAAGGTGTCCAACGATACCGTCGGAGGCATGGGATGCCCCCGGTGCATTGACACCATCGGGTCTAGGGAGATCAGATAAGAGGGTATAAACATAACCAGATTGTGCATAGTGTTAGGGTCCCGTGGTTTAGCTGATTAGTAGACCAAATGCATAGGGTAACATCAGACCAGTATTTGGAGTCCTAGGACCTAGCCTTCCTGGACTCAGAGAGGGCTCTCTTTATTTTATGCAAAGGATGTGAACTTGTTCGTTGTTAGGGTTTGATTTTAGGCTAGTTGTTCGGTGTAGGGTTTGTTGTTTGTTTGGTTGGGTAAGATGGTCAAGTAGAATAGGTGGAGTGAGAGGTCTTCAAATCATTGGGCTATGGAGTCTATGAAAGTCATGGATATCTCAACAATGAAACAAGATGCATAACAGAGAAAATATAGCATGGTCAAATGGATCTATAAGGCATGTCTGAAGTGAAATGAACAATAAGTTGGTGAGAATATTAGGTGTATAAGGGCAGTGAAGAATCCTTAAACAAATACTTTTTAACAAGAAGGGACTTAAATACATAAGCATGAAGAATTAATCAATAGACGGGGAAAACTAGTAAATCTTTGATTCAACTTAGGCAAATAAACATTCAAGACAAACATTCCAATGAAATATAGAAGGCGAGAAACTCATTTAACTTCTAGTGATTTCACCTTCAAGGTTTAGAAAACATACAAGATAACATATAACTTTAATCAAAGAAGAGGGAAATCCTAAGCATCTATGATTAAGCTACAAAGAACTTTAAGGCAACTTCTCAAGCATAGACAAAGGGCATGATGATAACATGGCCTCTTTGGCTAAAACCTAACAAGTAATACTTCAAAGAGAGATTCCAAAACATAGTTTAAATAGCATCAAATAAGTAGGGCTAACAATGAAACATATTTTAAGACTACCGTATTGAACCATTCATGGAATAAACAAGCATAGGAAGGTCTAAGAAGCAACTAGGAATTTGTTAAACAAACCCAGCAGAGGAAAACATAAAGACAATAGACAACATGAAGGACTAAGGTTCGTCCAACAACATTTCTTAGCCTATACTCTTCTGTTCTACTACAACATAGAAGGATGGAAACATAATGAAAACATGAGAAAACAATAGCATGAAAGAGAATCACTTCACCAATAACCAAGCTCAGGGATCCTGCAAGCTATCCTCCTTCATCATCAATCAAAAAAATCCATTTGGAAAATCCACAAAAATGATTTCTTCTTCAAACTCAAGAAAAACATATTTTTCTCTCAAAACTCATCAAATTCCAACATTTACAATGAAGCCGTCATGCTCTATTTATCTTAGCAAAGGAGGGAAAAAACCCTAGATAGGGTTGGAAAATGTCAAAATCACTCATAAATGTCATAAATGTCCAAGAGACCATGCGAGGTCCAAGGCACAAAATATCCCATGAAATAATGCCAAAATAACTTCTGGCACCTAATTCTAGAGTGATTTGCCTCAAAAAACATAAAAATATCATTTTTCAATAAATGAGTGTGTTTTGTTGACTTTTGGCCAAAAACACACAGTGTTGTTTATAAGTGCAGCACCATCCTAGGCAGAAAATAGGTCTTGTTGCAGCTGATTTTTGGTGGCCTTCCCGATGTTAGAAATTTCTCCATGATGGCCCGTTGGAAAACTTGCTGAGTCTACTATTCAAATCCACCTTCATTTTTATGATTTAGCCAATATAACCTGTTCAAAAATTCAAATTTCCCAAACTGCTCGGAGGGCAGTGCCAAGACAGGAAGAAAATGGGTCCACTTACAGCCAAGTTTTGTTGACCTTCCTAATGTCAGAGTTTGCTCCATGATGGCCCATTCGAAAGGCTTCTGAGTATAATTTTTAGATATATTTTTGGTGTTCTGATTGAGCTCCTGTAACCTATCCAAAAATCCAAGTTCCCCAAATTGCTCTGAGTGCAACGCCAACAAAGGAAGAAAATGGGTCCACTTGGAGCCATGTTTTGGTGACCTTCCCGAAGTCAGAAATATTTATGAATATAATTTCCAAATATGTATTTGGTTTTCTGATTGAGACCATGTAACTGGTTCAAAAATTCAAATTTTGAAAACTGCTCTAAGCATAGCACCGGGCTTGAAAATGAGGCAGAAAGGTGAAAAATGAGGTGTGTTTTAACCTTTTGAGGGGTCAAAAATGTTCCAAATGCTCTAAAACTGGTGAGAATAGTTAAATAGGAATGAGAAATCCAAAAATGTAAAGTTATCCCTCTGAGGATTCCTGAGGGAGAAGCGTAGTGCTAGTGGCGCTACGCTTATAGGCCTCCAAATTCTCAAAAAACAAAAACTTGTCCAAATTCCTTCAAAATTGGTGGATGTATTCTTCAAGGGGTTTGAGAGACCTGTAGAGAAGATGATGCCAAAATTCCAAGTCTAGCTTGGTTTTTTCATCCTTTTAGTGTTTGAATTTCAATGAGGGTCTCTTTGAGTTTGGCACAAGAAAGTTTGTTTTTCATTGCATAGTGCTTGGTCATCTTTTTCTGGAGATCAAAGCCCATTTTTATATTCTTAAAATACTTGTGTTCATTCTTATAATACTGAATGATATGCTGGGCCATGCCAAAATCTCTTTCCAGCTCCCTAATTTGTGCATCTTTTCTTTGGAGAAGTATTCTAGTGGTCATCCCCTCATCTTCATTATCACTGTCAAGGTCAATAAATTGGGGATTTTTTTTATTTTTCTTGCCTCTCTTATCTTTCTCACCTTTTTTCATGTTTTTTTTGCACTTGTAAAGCTTTTGAGCTAAGGTGGATGGCATGGTCCCCTGAATTTTGGAGGCATCAAACACTAGCCTTGGCCCTCTTTGATATGTGAGTGAAAGATGTGTGATTGTGGTCTTGCTGGTGTCTTTGCTATGGATGTGATCCTCATTAGGACTATCACCCTCAGCACTTTCTTCATTTTCATTATCACTGAGGGGTTGATTGTTGTCATGACTTTCATGACAACTCTCATGACTGTCATGACTATTTTCTTCTTTGTTTTCCTTTTCATCACTGAGGCTTGCTTCATTTTTGTCATTGCTACTTTCATTTTTTGCATTGTCCACATTGTCAGTATCTTTATCATTTTCATCTTATTCCATATCTTCATTATCTGTCTCTGCCTCATCATCATTTTCTGTTGCAGCCTCATCATTTTCCTCTTCATTCTCTTCCTTTGTGTCCTTTATTTTATTGCTGACATCCCCTCCATCAATGCTCATTTAATTTCCAATTTCAACCTCCTCATCTTCTTCATCATCCTCTTCCATTTTGTCACTATGTTTCTCACCATTTTAACCTTCATCATTGTCATGCTCACCGCCCCTTTATTCCTCATCATTTTCCTCTTCCTCCTCATCATTTTCCTCTTCCTCATCATCTGCGTCTTCTTCACTTTGGACTGATTTCTTGTCACTCTCGCCTTCTTCATTTTGATTTGAAATATTATCATTGTCTCCCTTATTTTCACTTACTTCACCATTGCCACTCCCTTATTTATTTTATGCATCAAGAGAAGGAGAGGAGGGGAGGTTTTCTTGAGGTGAGGGAAGTTGTGTAGATGATGAGGGCAAGCTAGGTTGATTAGGGAGATGTGGGCTTGTGAAGACTTCATGTGCTATGAATACCTCCCAAGGTATACCCTGCTATTAAAACTGATGTAATACCACCATATTGATCAAGGAATTGTGAAATAAGCTCTGCATTTTTTGGGAAGGACTCCTTCTCTGGACAATAGAAGATGTTTTGTCCATACTTCTATATAAATAGTACGACAAGTTGAAAATTTTGACCCTTGTGAAATGCATGAGGAGTCTAACATGGTAGGAGTAAAGCCTGGAGTATCTACCCTGATAGGTAAAGTACTTCATAATGACTTTCATCAAGGGTGAAAATATTTGTTTGAGGTGTGAGAAAGGAAAAATTTCCTTGCAACCTTCTCTGTACCTAGTCTTGACAAATGGCTCATAATAGTTCTTACCCAATTTTAACTTTCTTAAACCACTTTTCTCCAATAGTAGGGATACCTATAGCATTAGAGATGGCATATTTTGATAGTTTAAATTCCACTCCTGCAAGGCTTGATTGTTTGTTGTGTAGTTTAAGAATGAAAAGCCTTGTAAGCTCTGGGGGTCTTTGCACTTGTTTGACTCTCTCACAAAATTGGAAGCACCCCGCATCCTAGAAACATGAGAGGATAATGGGAGATGAGGTGATATATACTATGTTGTAGGGTTCAAATCTGTTCACTTTTCCTCCTTTGTGGTTTGGTCTCATAGGCCCCTGGCCTCTGTCATGACTACTACTGTCTTCTGCTCCTCACATGGTGATTTAGGGCTGATGGTGGGAAAACTTGGGCAAGAGGAGTAAAAAGAAAATGATGGTAGGAAACTCTTTAAAATTGAGTGATGTAGAGGTGAGGTATATGACTAAGTGCCTTGGAGGTTGATGAAGGTTTTTTACATGAAATGGAACTACCCTAATTCAGTCCTCTTCACTTGAAAATGGTTTGGAGGTTAGAACAGAGGATTTCTTGTCATGATGACCTAGGGTTTGTAACTATTTAGGGTTCAGTCATTCATTTAACCACAAAATGACTAAAAACACTTGAGAGGAGGAGAAATAGGGCACCTACTAGGTTTAGCTTGCTTGTAGGTCTTTGGAGGCGATTTAGAGATGTCTCCCTTGACTCCTTGGAATTTTTTTTGCAGTTTGGGAGAGTTTCTGCATTACAAAGCACCCTGCCCACACTATTGGATCGCCCTCTGAGTGAAACACCAGGTGGGTCGGGCCTCCATCTAACCATAGCGCCAAGCAGATTAATGAGTGTTGGGTCGGCTTGTGGGGGTAGCGCCCTCCTCCTATGCATGTCAATTTTCTTGAGCATAGTGCCAGGTTTATTCGTGTAGCGCCACCCGATATACACGCAACGCTGAGTAAAAATGAACTACAGAGGAGGCTATTCACACAGCACTAGGGTATTCGTGCAGCGCTAGGGACTTGGCCCAGAAACTATCCAAATTCTCAGAAATTTCTTCTGAAGGGTTTCTTTCTTTACTCAAACGTAAAATGAGCTAAAATGCCAACTAGGATGCCTTTATACTTTTGAAAAATAAATCAAAATAAGAAATAAAAAACCCACTTTTGCTAACTTTTGTCACTTTGTCATTTGACTGATACCTTTTTGACCTTTTTGCAGGTGTTTTGAAAAATTTTCAAGGAAATTATTCTCCCTTTGGTGATGGCACCCTCTTACTGACCTTTGACAATGATATATCCAATATTGACAAAGATTATAAATCAAGCCTGCTATGTCTCTTCTTGGCCACTTATGGTTTGTTGCAGATGCCATGACACAGCTTCTTTGGTCTCCTTTGTCATTGTTTGTATTTTGAAAAATTTAGTTACTCAACAATGAACTCATGCTCATGTTAGTTTTTTACCTTGTAACCCAAAAAAATACTTTCATTCCTTTGACCCTTTGAAAGAAATTGTCTACATTTGAAAACTTGACCTCCCTCACCCTGATACTCTTTGAACATAGGTCTGCTTCCTTTTATTTGTTGTGTATGTTCTTTAGTGAGGAGATGGCATCTTACCTTACCTATTTTATACTAATAGCTATCTCAATCATTCCTGCATAAATGTTTAAGATGCATAATTATACCTTTGTAGAATGTTGTTTTGACCAAGGAGGCCTTCCTTGAAGGATTTTTGATCTATTTTGGACAATCAAGTGCGGACCATGCTTTCCATTTGATTCCATATTCTTGGCACATGTAAAGCAATGATTCAGAACACCAAAACAATCTTATAATCTATGAAACACTAAATGACCTAGTGGGAGGCTCTTTGGGCTGGTCTTTGGTTAAAAACTTGACTTGGTGTCTTTAGGTGTAAAACAAAGCTTATGACAAAATTTATGCAGTGCAGTCCCAAAAATACTGATTTTATTTATCTAAAGAGCCTAGAGAGGTAGCTTCAGACCACCAATGCTTGAGGCACTGTGTGAATAGGGGAAAAGTTTAGGCCACTTGGGAATCTGAGGTGGAAGTGGAAGGGTTATAGGTAGGTAGGACAAAGTACTGAGGTCATGAGTGTAAAAATGGGACAAAAACGAGTGGCATGAGCCCATGATGGGCTTTCTGGGAGTGATGGGCTGGCCATAACTTGATAGAGTAGTGAAATAGTGAAAAATTTATCCCAAGGATAATGAAGGTAGTGAGATTTTTAAAACTCGCAATATTCATGAATTTTGATTCTAGAAATCTAGGATAAGCATTTAGTCATCTATAAAAAGGAAAAAATTATTGATGACTAGTAGTGGCTCCACTTGGGGAGGGAAACTACTTTTCAGGAGGTGTCCAAAACTTCAGATCTCTGGTTTTATGAAGACTAGTGCCCCATCCATTAGGAATATTTTTACTTCTTTTCATTTTCTAATGCTTCTTTAAAGTTGTGACCTCAATAATCTGAAAAAAATGATTAGCTCAACTTCACCTCTACCTACCCAACCTACTTTCCTAACATTTTGTTCCTTGGGTGCACTTGAACTGGAAAACCCTTGACATTCATTTATTTTGAAAGAAAAAAAAACTATCTACTTCTACTCTTATCACTCCCAAGAGTTCAGATTATGCTAGTGAACTCTTTTGTTCTCAAACTTGACTATTTGAATGTCAAGATTAAATTGTATGACAGACTTCATTCTCTAATCTATTGACATGAAATTTAAAACATGGTTTAAATCAGGATTAGGCAATGTGATTACTGTGGGTTGTGGCATTACGACAATATGCACACAAACATTATTTTGTACAAACAAAACTAGAAAAATAAGGGTTGTGATTTATCATTTGGTATGCATCCCCATCTTCCTCTTTTGTTCAATTTTGAGCATGTGGAACTAGTATCTTTCATTCTTAATCTATCCTTTTTGACAAGTCATGTTTGAATGATTTGACAAAATCTCTTTCACATACTTATCAACACAAAATTAAAAGCATGTTCAGCCATGATTAGGCTAGATGACTGAACAAGATCTTCCTTTTGAACACGTAGTGGCATTTAGGCTTTCACACTTTCAATACTACTATTTTTTGGGTATGGGGCTGTACCTCTTTTGAAATCTGCCCTATTTTTCCTTTTTTCTTTGTTTTTTGTCCCTTTTTTTTATGATCTCTCATCATGAAATGTTATGTACAATGAATGAAAGTTTGAAACTAGGAATCTTGACAGAAATAGTGTTTGAGCATCTTGCCATTGACAAGACCTCCAAATAATTCTTCTCCATTCAGTCCTTGTAAAAAGAAAGCATTATGACCTCTAACTGACTAAATGAGATAAGGACCTTTCCACAAATTCTCAAATTTACCATGTTTAACTTTTTCCTCCCTCCTAGAATCCCATTTCAGCACTATGTCTCCAATGTGGAAATTGCTGGCTTTAGTTCTTCTGTCAAATATTTTCTTTATGTTTTCTTTCACTACTTTAGTCTTGTTGTAAAATTCTTCCCTTGTCTACTGCAAATGAATGGTTTGTTTTAGTCTCGTTTTCATGTCATTTTATTCTGATTTCAATTCTTGGAGAGGCTTTACCACCAGAACTCCCAAGGATGTTTGGAAAATGACATACATGCCATAGACTAGTTGATAGGGAGACATACCAATTGATTTCTTGGTGGTTAGTCTATCAGCCCATAGTGCATGTACTAGCTTGCCATGCCATGCTTTTTGATTATATTCCAGAAGCTTCTTGATGATATTGACCAAGCTTTTGTTTGAGGACTCAACTAACCCATTACCTTGAGGATAAATAGCTGTGGAATGTCCTTATGTGATGTGATATTTATAACAAAAGTCAACCATTCTTTTGGATGTAAAGGCAACAACATTATCTGTGATGATATTTCTGGGGCAACCAAATCTAGACAGGATGTTTGTCTCAAGAAATTTGATAATGACCGAGTCGGTGGCATTCCTAGATGGGATCACTTCTATCCACTTAGTGAAGTAATATGTAGCAGTGAGGATCCACCTGTGTTGGGTAGATGAGGCAGAGTGAATCTCTCAAATGAAGTCTAAACCCCATTGTTGAAAAGGATCTTCAACAGTAATGGGATGCAAAGGAAAAGGTAGGATTTTTCTCTTGCCATAAAAAAATTGGCATTTATGGCAAGTCATGTCCAGTTTGTGGGTGTCAAAAAAAAGGTTGGGCCAATAATAGCAAGCTCTAAGGATTTTGTTAGCCGTGTTTTTCTAGTAAAGGTGACCTCCACATTCTCCCTCATGCAGCTCATGCATGATTTTATTTCCATCATCCCCAAGCAAACATTTAAACAAAAGACCTATAGAATTATTCCAATATAATACTCCATCTAAATTGCATAATTTTAAAGCTTTTTGTTTTAGGAATCTAGCTTTTATCTTTGATAATGTATGAGGAGCATTGAGATAGAAAAGCACATATAGGATATCAACATACCAAGATGAATTCAGAAATAATTCTTCAACATGGGGGGCTATGCACTCTTCTTGTTCTTCTAAAACATCAACCATATTCATATCTAGTGCTTTGAAATTTGATTCAGCCATAAGGTTTGCAAGTCCTTGTCCTTTAACCAGTTTAGTGGGTCTAATTTCTAAGTCATATTCTAAGATAATAGAAATCCACTTTTTCCTTTTACCATTAGGGTCCTGATTCAAAATGTCTTTGACAACTATGTGTGGAACAAAATCAATGATATGATAATGTAAGATATAAACTCTAAAGTATTTCAATGCCTTAATCAAGGCAACGACTTGTCTCTCCATGATGTTATACTTTAGAGGAGCATCTCTAAGGGCTTTTGTGAAGAAGGCTATGGGATGTTCTTTCCCCATCGTGTTCTTTTGCAATAACACTGCAGTAATGGTATGTTCAGATGCAAATGAGAAAATGTAGAAGTCTTTGGTAAAATGAGGACTGATTATGTAATATTTCTAAATTAACATAAAGCTAATAGGAATATTAATTTTTCTCTTAAAATATAGTTAGATGAATAAATGGGCAAGGAGGCTCATAAGATTGCTTAAGTAGAAATAAAATCCCTCATAATGTGAAAAGGGATCATGAAATAACTAGATCAAGCATCCACATGTGTGAACAAGGTCTAAAATGTGTGGACAAAGTCAAGTTGGACCAAGTCAACAACATTTTTATATGAGGAGTGGATCCTAAATAAAAACAACTCAATGTGAATGAAGATCAATCTAGCTAGTCAAAATGAAGACACCTTGAGTGTGAAAGGAGACAAGGCATGAAGATCCAGTCAAGGGTGATCCATTCAAGATTGATTCAGTCAATATTTACTAAATCAAACAACGCTATAAAACGATGAGCAAGGCAAATGGAGACAACGCAATTTTGGAGGAGGAGCCTTTGCAAGGAAGCAACCTCATAATTGGGTGGGACCCTTGGTAAGGAAGCTCATCAACTATATAATGGAGGGGATGGAAACCATATGGGAACGAATGAGATTATTATTTTGATAGTGGTCTGATTATATTTGGCTTCCTCTTGCTGCTTATTAGGGTTGCAGTGTTGTTTAGCACCGGGTGTTCCCGAGCGGGAATCCCACCTCTTCCCTTGAGAGGCCTCTTGGGAGAGTTTTGTACTGAATTGATCCACATATAGGATTTAGGCCAAGCATCAGTCTTCAGCTACAACTTTATTTCTACAGAGAATAGTGTTGTGTTGTAGGGTGTTGCAGTGGAGGTTTGATAACACCACTTCCAGGTCTGTTTCTTAGTAGAGGGAGCCTTCCTTCTCTTGAGAGATCAACTAGGAATATTTATGGAATCATTTATCATATCGGAAATTTGAAAAAATATTATTCATATCCTACAGTGCAGTTCCTTGTAGGAACTGCGTCATTTTGCATAGAGCTGCAGCAGCAGGGTTTAAGCCCTTGTTTTTGAGCTAGTTTCCTAGGGAAAGGGCCAACCCTTCTCCCGAAAATCTAGAAGAAGGGATTCTCATTCCTCTATTGTAATATTAATCTATATTTATGTGATTTTGCAGTAATAATACATTATTACCAAGTTGAATATTCAGATATTCTCTTTTTGTACTCAAGATTTCAAGAAACCCTTGTCGGGTTGTCTTTATAATGTATTGAGGAGGCGAGATCTCTAATTTCTTAGCATATTGTTCAATAAAGTTCCAAATCTATGATTTTATATCATTATGTTGTAGAAACCCTCATAAAATAATGCTATCATGTGCTTTATAAATTTTTCATAGCTTAAGTCATGGGGTTTGGTTATTTTTAAGCTGATTTGAGGTCGGGAGGTTTGTTTAACTTATCAAAAGAGATTTTTTTCTATTTATTTTTTGTATGTGAGGGCCTTAATACATACTGTAAGCAAACCAAGTGTTATTTCTTCCTGTTAAAACATAAATC
The DNA here is from genome assembly GCA_034641835.2 of Pinus albicaulis. Taxonomy (NCBI): domain Eukaryota; kingdom Viridiplantae; phylum Streptophyta; class Pinopsida; order Pinales; family Pinaceae; genus Pinus; species Pinus albicaulis. The sequence goes on from CM076579.1 coordinate 221,991,668, forward strand.
TCCAAAAATAACGTTTTTAGGGTCAAATTGCTTCATTTTCCCTAGTTAGGAGGATGTAGAAGAACTGCCTTTTGTTGTTGTTTCTTTAATTTTATGGAAATGTTTTTTTCAACACATTTTATGATTTAAATTCTCCCTGCTATTCCAGTATTGTGCTTATGCACTACTGCATTCCCAATTATGGATATTACAGTGGTATCAGAGCATGATCTTTGGCTCAACCTGTGTTCTTAAACAGTTATGGAGGCTTCTCATGAGGATGATAAGATCTTCAAGAAATATCAAATAAAAGCCCTTATTTTCTGGAGGAAGGAGGTTTTCAAAAATCCTCTTTCAAACTCTGCAGGGTAGAAGCAAAGACATCAAAGAAATGAGGAGGAGAGGACATGGAAGTCCCTCAACAAGATTTGCAAGATCTATACATGAGGAAATATCTAATTCCTCATATTATGGGTGTGAGCATTCAGCCACATCATCATATTTACAACGCTCTATCAACCACTTTTTCATGAAGAAGAAGAAGAAGGAAGGAGATGTGCCAAAGAAGGAGACTCTTGGTGATTATTTGTAGGAGTATGCAGCTCAATCTAAGGAGTTCAAAGATCACTTGAACTTCCAGGGGTTTTGCAAGATCAAAGAAGAAAGAAGCACAAGGAGAAAGAAACATGGTGTGGGTAGATTCTTTCTATCTACTTTTGATTGATCACCTAAATATCCATCTAGGGCTTGGGTGAAGGAGCTAGACACCTATGTGCAGCAACATCAAGTTTCAGAAAAGGAAGCCATTAAAGTAGTAGCACTGCATCTTGAGGGTAAGGCTTATGCTTGGTGGTTGTTTGAATATTTTTCCTTAAAGAATGCAAATACATCTACTTATGAAAATTTCATTAGAAGATTAGTGGAAAGGTTTGATGAAAAATCTTATGAAACACCTTCTATGGAGTTTATAAAAAAAAATCAAACAAAACGTTTGCATGGTTTGGAAGGTTCCATAAACTCAACTCCATTTCAGAAAACCATTGAAGAGGAGTAAAAGAAGGCTAGAGATGATAACACAGTCATGAAAATAGCACATCTAGGACCTCATGAAGAGGAAGATGGAGCACTTGCTCCAAGGAGAGAAACTCTTGCACTCTTGGAAGGAGTTCCAAAGAATCTCACATATGGGGATTGTGGCACAATCCATGTGCAGCATGTGCCATAATTATTAAATGGTGAGATATTGAAGATAGAAGAAATAAAAGAGGAGGACAAGCACCACAATATGAGGAGAATACACCCCTCTTTATTTCATAAGGTTGATACACAAAGAAGGCAAGAGGATCTATGCAAGGAAGGCAAGGGCAAATCTATCCACACACATACACATCTTGTTCTATGCCTTGATGTCTCTTTACATGGAGGCATTCCACCAGGGAGACCTAATGATGGGAGGAAAACTAAAGTGTTCTCTCAACTATGGGAAGCATTTACTTTCTTGGCTAAGGAAGGAGCTCTGGGAGAAACTAGCACAATGCAAATAATATTTCATGGATTCAAGGGAGAGATAAGAAATTTTCTGAAATGGACATTGCTATCTCCCACTCAACTATTTGCGTTGAAAGAGGGAAATTCAGAAATATATGATGGCATAGACATGATGTCATGTGGAAAATCCATATATGTGTGGAAGCCAATGATATTTTCACTCACAAAAGATATTTCTAAACATGACAATAGGATGTCGACACTCTTGCATGCATGGGCAAAATTGAGGAAGTTTTGAAGACAAGGACTTTCCAAGGGGAGGTTGACTTCCATCTACTTCAATATTGTCTTGAGCAACATTAGCTGCAAAAGAGGTAACAAAAGGAAGTTGATAGTACTCCAACATGTGACTTTGACATCAAGCATGTCAAAGAGGAGAGCCATGCTATGACAGGGGCTTTATTTCAACTTTCTACAACACTGCTATTGTTGGGGAGCCTAGATCCTTATTGGGATTCCCAACTCTTGATGGAATACTCCAAGGACCTTTTCACATGTAAGATTCTTGATGGGCAAGTGATGGATGGGAGGTATACAGTAGTTGAGGGAGTCATTTATTCCCATGATCAGATCTATATGGCTAGAGACTCCAAGCTGAAGGAGAAAATACTTAATGCAGCCTATGAGATATTGGTTTCAAAACCCACTGGTTTCATTAGAGCATATCATACTATCTTAGATGGATTCATGTGGGAAAACTTCAAAGAGGATATGCACTCTAATATGAGGAAGTGTATGGATCATTTGCTAGTTGAGGAGGAACATAGCTCTTGGGAAGATTTATCATCATCACCTCCTTATTCATTGGGTGTGAGGGGGAGCTCATCCATGAGTTACCTCACTGATTTGAATCAAGTGTATAGTAAATTGTATTTTTAAACATCATTATGTATCTACTATATTCTTTTATTTTCTTAACACTCATATGTAGGGCTTTGCTCCAAGATGGGGCACTTTTTCTTATGAGCTTCATGAGCCACTTTGGGCCATGAACAATGATGAGGTTGGTCATTCCTTGGGAGATCTTGGATAAAGGAGTTACTCTTGATGGTGTGATTAATTAACACCAACCATTATACACCTCGAAGCATGCAAGAAGGATGGGGCAACAAACACGTGTTGGGACAAAAACTTGTCATATCATATTTTATGGCAGTTGGGAGTAAAACTATGTTGGTTGCACATGAGGGACCATTATCCTTCTCGTTGACTTCGTATGGAAGCTAGCATGATTTCAATTATGATTCCATATGATAAATATGTTATTATCTTTGTTCGTAACATGGCTGGAGGAGAGACACATTGGTTGGATGTGTCCCTGGGGGAAGAAATTTCCCACACTTTTTGCGCTACTTTTTTCAAAGGGGGGAGCATGGGAAAATATATGGCTACCATATTAGATATTTTTCTTCTTTATGAGGTAGGGTATATGGTTGTTTGGAGCACTTGGGACATGCCTCTCATGAGAAATTGGGAGGAGATTTGCTATGAATTACCAAGCTGGGAGGTGATTCATTTCACTTGGATGATAGCATGGGGGTGGGAGTCCTTCATTGATGATGCCATTCCTCATGATTGTCATCACTTCTATATTGAGGAGGCCATTAATCATCAAGAACGTTTCTACATAGACCTTCCATTATTTCATGGTGAGAGCCATTTGGTTTATCCACCAAAGGCCAACTTTCACACTTGGGAGGAACCATTGGAAGACAAAATTATGGCAGAAAATCCGAAGCATTGGTGGAGACTGTTGGATAAGTAGGCCACAAGAGGAGGAGGGGAGATTTTGCAGCACCCTTGCAGTTTCTTGAGGACAAGAAAAATTTGGGAGGGGAAGACTGTAATATTCCTAAATTAGCATACAACTAATAGGAATATTAATTTTTCTCTTAAAATATAGTTAGATGAATAAATGGGCAAGGAGGCTCATAAGATTTCTTAAGTATAAATAAAATCCCTCATAATTTGAAAAGGGATCATGAAATAATTAGATCAAGCATCCACATGTGTGAACATGGTCTAAAATGTGTGGAAAAATTCAAGTTTGACCAAGTCAACAACATTTTTATATGAGGAGTGGATCCTAAATAAAGATAGCTCAATGTGAATGAAGATCAATCTAGCTAGTCAAAATGAAGAAACCTTGAGTGTGAAAGGAGACAAGGCATGAAGATCCAGTCAAGAGTGATCCACTCAAGATTGAACCAGTCAAGATTGACTAAATCAAATAACGTTGTAAAAATATGAGCAAGGCAAATGGAGACAATGGAATTTTCGAGGAGAAGCCTTTGCATGTAAGCAACCTCATAATTGGGTGGGACCCTTGTTAAGAATTCTAATCAACTATATAATGGAGGGGATGGCAACCATATGGGCATGAATGAGATTATTATTTTGATAGTGGTCTATTTAGACTTGGCTTCCTCTTGCTGCTTAGCAGGGTTGCAGTGTTGCTTAGCACCGAGTGTTCCTGAGCGAGAATCCCACCTCTTCCCTTAAGAGGCCACTTGGGAGAGTTTTGCACTACATTGCTCCACATCCAGGCTTGATTCCAAGCATAATTATTCAGCTACAACATTATTTCTGTAGATAATAGTGCTGTGTTGTAGGGTGTTGCAGTGGAGGTTTGATAACACCACTTCTAGGGTTGTTTCTCAGTAAAGGGAGCCTTCCTTCTCTTGAGAGATCAGCTAGGAATATTTTTGGGCACATTTCTCACCTTGGAAGTTGTTCAAACTATTCCTCATCTCCTACAGCATAGTCCCTTGCAGGAACTGTGTCATTTTTCATAGAGCTACAACAACAGGGTTTAAGCCCTTGTTTTTGAGCTAGTTTCCTAGGGAAAGGGCCAACCCTTCTCCCGAAAATCTAGAAGAAGGGATTCTCATCCCTCTATTGTATTATTAAGCTATATTCATTTAAATTTTTAGTAATACTATGTTATTACAAAGCTGAATATGTAGATCTTCTCTTTTTTTACTCAAGATTTCAAGAAACCCTTGCCGGGTTGTCTTTATAATGTATTGAGGAGGCCAAATATCTATTTTCTTAGCATATTGTTCAATAAAGTTCAAAACACATGATTTAAAATCATTATGTTTCAGAAACCCTTAGAAAATAACGCTATCATGTGCTTCATAAATTCTACATAGCTTAAGTCATGGGGTTTGGCTATTTTTAAGTTGATTTGAGGCCAGGAGGTCTGTTTAACTTATCAAAAGAGATTTGTTTTTATTCCTATTTTGTATGTGAGGGCCTTAATACATATTATAAGGTAACCAAGCATTATTTCTTCCTGTTAAAACATAAATCTCCAAAAATAATGTTTTCAGGGTCAAATTGATGCATTTTCCCCACTTGGGAGGATGTAGAAGAGCTCCCTTTTGCTACTGTTTATTTCATTTGATGGTAATGTGTTTTTCAAAAAAAATTATGATTTAAATTATCCCTTATATTCCAGTATTTTTCTTATGCACTACTGCATTCCCAACTTGGGATATTACAGATTAGAACTAGTGTTTGGGTGAGTGCTAATTTAACCAATTCAAAAGATTTGTTAGATTCCAAGGTCCATTTAACCCCTATCTCATTTTTTATCATGTTTGTAATATTTCTAAAAATATGAGCAAGGTTGGGTATGAACCTCCTCAAAAAGTTGATCTTCCCAATGAAGGATTACAACTCCTTAATGTTTCTAGGATGGTTGATTTGCAATATGACTTCAATCCTTTTGGGGTCTATTTTGATTCCTTATTTAGAGATGATGTGGCCTAGGATTTTTCCTTCCTGGAGACCAACCAATGATTTCTTGGGATTCAAGGATAGGTCATACTTCCTACACTTTTCAAAAAATTTCCTCAAGTGGATTAAGTGATCTTCATAAATATTAGATTAAACAGTGATGTCATCAAGGTAAATGACTATGAAGTAGCCTATGTCTTTTGAAAAAGCTACGTCCATGTCCCTTTGGAAAGTAGCCCCCACATTTATCAATCCAAATGGAATTTTAACATCAATGAATGTATCCCAAGGTGTGGTGAAGGCAGTTTTGTGTTGATCACTTGGGAGTACTAGCACTTGGTTGTAACCGGAAAAACCATCAAGTAGTGAGATTATCTTAGAGCCAACTACCTTTTAAAGTATGTGATCCATTTTAGGAAAGGGGTAGTTATCTTTTAGGGAGGCTCTGTTCATATTTCTGAAGTCAATGCAAAGCCTAATCTCCCCGGTCTTCTTCCTAACTGGCAGAAGGTTGGAAACCCACTTTGAGTATCTAGTGGAAACTATGATCCCTGAATCATACATATTTTTAACCTCTTTCTCAACTAAAGGTAGTAAGACAGGGTTTCTTCTCCTTAAATTTTGTTTGAAAGGTTTTTTGATTTTCCTTAAGAGGAATTTTATGTTGAATAATGCTTGTGTCATATGATTTCAAATCCTCATACCCCCATGAAAACACATCTTTAAACTCTTGAAAAAGATCAATATATTTCTATTTTATGTTAGGAGGAAGAGTTTTGGAGAGTTTTATCATCTTGGGTTGCTTTAGGCTGCCTATGTTATACTCCTCTACATCATTCTCGATGGATTGTATCTTTGGTTTTTTAGCCACATCATTAAAGTTGAACAACTCTTCTAATGGTGCAAGTCCCCTTGGTAATGTATCATATTTACATTGTAAAACCTCAAGGCCCCTTTGGTCTAGATCCTCAAACAATTTTATCTCAAAAGGATGTGTAAGAAGATTCATATCAGTAGTAGAGGATAGCTCTATTTTATAGGCTTGTTCTTCAACAAAATCACCTTCATCATGCTCTATGCTTGGTCTTGTTCTTGTGAATTCATTCCTAGATTGCAAAAAGTCATCAATTTGTTCATCACCCTCAAACACTTGCCAAAGGTTTATGTTGTTAGGCATTGTGGGCAGGTTTTTGACTTTGACAGTATATTGTTCAGTTGCATGGGGTATTTGGCAATTGTTGGCAGCAAAGGCAAGCTCATTAGAAAAGCAATTTTGGGCTCTAGGGATGAAAATGAGCTGATATTTCTCAAAGGTTTTGAGGAGATCTATGGTAGCATTTTTGTACTCTCTCAATCTTGGATTATTTTCTGAATAATCACCGTTGATTTGTTTAATGACCAGATCTGAATCTCCTTGGGCAGATATTTTCTTAGCTCCTAAGTCTTTGAGCAAATGCAAACCAAGGAGGAGAGCCTCATATTCTCCAATGTTATTAGTGCACTGAAAATCTAGTTTGTATGAATAAGATTCATTTGTGTTATGTATCCAGACACCATCTCCTGAACCTGCTTTTCCACAGGAACCATCAAAGCTCATGTTCCAAAGTGTTTCTAGTTCATGTTTGTCATTATGTTGTTGTTCGGGGCTACTAGAGTTTTGGATGATATGTTGTTCATTTCAGGATAGATTGGACTGCTCTGGTGGTCCTAGATTTTTGTCATTTTCATTCACTTGTTCACCAATGTCATTTTCATTATACAAGAATATAGGCTACTTGTTCAGAATATTATATGACATATAATTAATCTATCTACTTATATATAGATACAGCACATTGTATCTACTGTATCTACTGGGTAGTCTTCAGAATATTCATAATTTGTTTCAGTTTGGTCTGAGGTGAAAAAACCTTGTTATTCTTCAGTGAGAAAAACATCACACTCATTATCAAAACCTATTAATTTTACATGGCTTTATTCAGTTTCTTTATTCTCTCTTCCCTCTTCATCTAGATAATTGTCTTGGAAAGGATGCCTAATTTGTTGGTCATTGTCTCGTGGTATGTTTTGGGGATTTTCTTGGTTATCCCTAGGAGGTGCCCTTTCATTCAAGTTTATCCTTTCTATCATTCTATCCATTGTTCTCATTAGGCTGTCCATTTTGGCATTAGATGAGGAAGTTGAGGCTATGGTTTTGTCTTTCTAAGTGAATATTTTTCCCAACCTCATCCTAGCTCTCTTTTCAATCAAGTTGGCCTCTGCACTAATAACTGCCCTTTGCATTTCTTCTAAATTTGTGGGGTCTCTCTCTCTCAATTGGTATGTCATGTCCGGATCAAATCCTTTTGCAAATTTCACTAGTGTTAGGCATTGTGTGGGTTTCATGTGAGGTGGGAGGGCATTGTAGACATTGTTAAACCTGGTGCAATAATCTTGTACACTTTCCCCTAAATTCCTCTTAAAATTTTTATATTCAGAAAGGATTTGGAGGGGGTTTTTCTTGATTTCCCACTTTTTTATAAATTTTTGGTAAAGGGAAGGGAGATCATGTATGGTGTTAGGAGTTAATGCTTTGAACCATTTTTTGGCTTCACCTCCTAAGTTTTGTGCAAATATCCTCATTTTAATGGTTTTTTCTTCTATTTCCATGTAATCAAAGGCATCATTCATCCTATCTACATGCTGTCAGGAAATGATGGATTCAACTCTGGTAAAATGAGGGATACTAGATTGGTAGTCATTTGGAAAAGGTACTAGAGGTTGCGGTAAAACCAGGGGGCATACCAAGCTGCCATGATGGGAGCTAATGGAGGATTTATAAGAGGAGGGTTTGTGAGAGGAGGTGTAGGATGAAGTGGAGTGGTTTTCACACTGGTGGTATGGATGGGTGTGGTGGAAGTACTTGGACCAGCAAACTGATCTTGAGCAGAATTGGTATTGAAAGAGCTAAAGTGATGGAGAAGCTGAAAACTAAGTGGAGTGGAAGGAGAGGCTTCTCTACTAGAACACTAATTCAAATCGATGGGCTTAAAGGCGGTCTGGTCAATATCACTTTGTGACTTGGTTTGGAAAATGTTCTTTGTATGCTTCAAGTCAAATTGGGGATCTTTCAAGGTTGTAATATGTTCAGGGACAGATCTTGCTCTATGAATGGTCCTAACAGTAGTTAAGTTTCCAATTTTAGAGTTTGCCACAAAATATTTTATGGGTCATCAACTATGGTGGGAGGGTTTGCGTCCAGATGAGATCTGGTACTGATCCTTTGTGAAGCCATATTTCAAATTCAAAATTTATAGAGGCTGAAATTTTATAACTGTTTTTGGAAAGAATGACCTCTCTTAGAGTTTGGTATACTCACACAGTATGGGACTAGGCTTCTCAACCTCTCCGGGCTGATTTGACATAATCCTAGGGAAGTCTAATGATAACTAGTGAAGTATTAGGCCTACTGGAAGCTAGTGGAGTCTCCAGGTGGATGTTTTTAGTTGTTTTGAGGATATGTGTGTATGGTCCACCACCAATACTGACAAAAAACAAATTTAGGGATGTTTTTGGGGTTTTCTGAGTTCCTTTAGGGATACTAAGATTTTCACTGACTCAAAGGTCCCATCATGATCACCATTATGTTAGTGATAGTGATGAGGTGCCTATAAATCAAAGGATACTCTTTAACAAGGGTTTTTGAAGTCCTGAGGGGTACTTAGATTGTCACTGACTCAAAAGGTCCCACCGTGATCGCCATTATGTTAGTGTGGCCATGAGGTGGTGATAAATCACTGGATACTCTTTAAAAAGGGTATCTGGAGCCCTAAGGGATACTTATATTGTCAATAACTCAAACAATCACACCGTGATCACCATTATGTTAGTTATGGTGATGAGGTGGCAATGAATTAATGGATATAGAATGTTTCATCTTGTGACTTACTCAGAAGGTCCCACCATGATCACCGTTATGTTAGGGTCCCGTGATTTAGCAGATTGGTAAGCCAAATGCACATGGTAACATCAGACCAGTATTTGGAGTCCTAGGACCTAATTTTTCCTAGACTTAGAAAGGGTTCTCTCTATTGTATGCAAAGGATGTGAGCTTGTTTGATGTTAGGGTTTGATTTCAGGATAGTTGTGATGTGTAGGGTTTGTTGTTTGTTTGGTTGGGTAAGATGGTCAAGTAGAATAGATGGAGTGAGAGCTCTTGAAATCATTGGGCTATGGAGTCTATGAAAGTCATGGATATCTCAAGAGTGAAACAAGATGAATAACAGGGAAAATCTAGCATGGTCAAATGGATCTATAAGGCATGTGTGAAGTGAAATGAACAATAAGTTGGTGAGCATAGTAGGTGTGTAAGGGAAATGAAGAATCCTTAAACAAATAGTTTTTAACAGGAAGGGACTTAAATGCATAAGCATGAATAAGTAATCAATAGATAGGGAAAACTAGTAACTCTTTGATTCAACTTAGGCAAATAAGCATTCAAGACAAACATTCCAATGAAATATAGAAGGCGAGAAACTTATTTAACTTCTAGTGATTTCACCTTCAAGGTTTAGAAAACATAGAAGATAACATATAAATTTAATCAAAGAAGAGGGAACTCCTAAGCATATATGATCAAGATACAAAGAACTTTAAGGCAACTTCTAAAGCATGGACAAAGGACATGATCAAAACATGGCCTCATTGGCTAAAACCTAACAAGTAATACTTCAAAGAGAGATTTTAAACAAAGTTTAAATAACATCAAATAAGTAGGGCTAACCATGAAGCATATTTGAAAAATACCATATTTTTTATTCATGGAATAAAAAATCATAGGAAGGTCTAAGAAGAAACTAAGAATTTCTTAAACAAACCCAGCAGAGGAAAACATAAAGACAATAGATAACAGGAAGGACTAAGGTGCCTCAAACAACGTTTCTTAGCCTATAATATTTTGTTCTACTGTAACATAGAAGGATGGAAACATAATGAAAACATGAGAAAATAGTAACATGAAAGAGAATCACTTCACCAATAACCAAGCTTGGGGATCCTGCAAGCTATCCTCCTTCATCATCAATCAAAGAAATCCATTCCAAAACTCCACAAAACCAATTTCTTCTTCAAAATCAGGGAAAAAATGTATTTATCTCAAAACTCATAGAATGCCAACATTTATAGTGAAGCCCTCATGTTCTATTTATCTTAGAAAAGTAGGGAAAAAACCCTAGATAGGGTTGGAAAATGTCAAAATCACTCATAAATGTCATAAATGTCCAAGAGACCATGCAAGGCTCAAGGCACAAAATATCTCATGAAATAAATGCAAAAATAAATTCTCGCACCTAATTCTAGAGTGATTTACCTCAAAAAACTTAAAAATATCATTTTTCAATAAATGAGTGTGTTTTTTTGACTTTTGTCCAAACACACACAACGTTGTCTATAAGCGCAATGCCATCCTAGGCAAAAAATAGGTCCTGTTACAGCTAAGTTTTCGTGGCCTTCATGATGTAGGATTTTACTCCGTGATGGTCCATTGGAAATATTGCTAAGTATAATTTCCAAATATACCTTTTTTTCTCTGATTGAGCCCCTATAACCTGATAAAAAATTCAAATTTCCCAAACTTCTCGGAGCGCAGCGCTAAGACAGGCAGAAAATGGGTCCACTTATAGCCAAGTTTTGGTGACCTTTCCTATATCGTATGTTGCTCTATGATGGCCCATTGGAAAGCCTGCTGAGTCTAATTTCCAAATATATCTTTGGGTTTATGATTGAGCTCCTGTAACCGGTCCAAAAAGCCAATTTCCCTAAACTTCTCTAAGTGCAGCGCCAACAGAGGAAGAAAGTGGGTCCACTTGCAGCCAAGTTTTGGTGACCTTCCCGATGTTGGAATTTTCTCCTTGATGGCCCGTTGGAAATATTTCTAAATAGAAGTTCCAAATATAAATTTTTTTTTCTGAATGAGCCCCTGTAACCAGTTCAAAAAGTCAATTTTCCAAACCTATTCTGAGCGTAGCGCCAGGCCTGAAAATGAGGCAGAAAGGTGAAAAATGAGGTGCTTTTTGACCTTTTGAGGGGTCACAAATGCTCCAAATGCTCTGAAATTTGGTGAGAATAGTTTAATAGGCATGTGAAATCCAAAAATTTTAAGTTATCCCTCTGAGGACGCCTTAGGGTAAAACGTAGTGCCAGTGGCGCTGCGCGTATAGGCCTACAAATTCTCAAAAAACAAAAACTTGTCCAAATTCCTTCAAAATTGGTGGATGTATTCTTCAAGGGGTTTGAGAGACCTGTAGAGAAGCTGATGCCAAAATTCCAAGTCTATATTTCTCTTTTCCTCCTTTTAGTGTTTGAATTTCAATGAGGGCCTCTTTGAGTTTGGCACAAGCAAGTTTGTTTTTCATTGCATAGTGCTTGGTAATTTTTTTCTTGAGATCAAAGCCCCTTTTTATCTTATTAAACTACTTGTGTTCACTATTATAATATTGAATGATATGCTGGGCCATTCCAAAATCTCTTTCCATCTCCCTAATTTTTACATCTTTGATTTGGAGAAGTATTCTAGTGGCCATCTCCGCGTCTTCATTATCATTGTCAAGGTCATTGAATTGGGGCTTTTGTTTAGTTTGCCTGCCTCTCTTACCTTTCTCACATTTTTTCATCTTTTGTTTTCCCTTGTCAAGCTTTTGAGCTAAGGTGGATGGCATGGTCCCTTGCATTTCGGAGGCATCAAACACCAGCCTTGGCCCTCTTTGATATGTGAGTTAAAGAGGTGTGATTGTGGTCTTGCTGGTGTCTTTGTTATGGCTGTGATCCTCATTAGGACTATCACCCTAAACACTTTCTTCATTTTCATTATCACTGAGGGGTTGATTGTTTTCATGACTGTCATGACAATTTTCTTCTCTGTTGTCCTTTTCATCACTGAGGCTTGCTTCATTTTTGTCACTGTTGCCTTCATTTTCTGCATTATCTTTATCATTTTCATCTTCTTCCATATCTTCATTATCTGTCTCTGCCTCATCATCGTTTTCTATTGTAGCCTCATCATTTTCCTCTTCATTCTCTATCTCTGTGTCCTTTGTTTTATTGCAGACATCCCGTCCATCAATGCTCATTTCATTTCCACTTTCAACCTCCTCATCTTCTTCATCATCCTCTTCCATTTTGTCATTGTTTTTCTCATTGTTTTCACCTTCATCACTGTCATGCTCACTGCCCCTTTATTCCTGATCATTTTCCTCTTCCTCATCATCTGCTTCTTCTTCACTTTGGACTAATTTATTGTCACTCTCACCTTATTTATTTTGATTTGACTCATTATCATTATTTCCCTCATTTTCACTTACTTCATCATTTCCACTCACTTCTTTATTTGATTCATGAAGAGAAGGAGAGGAGAGGATGTTTTCTTGAGGTGAGGGCACTTGTGTAGATGATGAGGGCAAGCTAGGTTGATGAGGGAGTTGTGGGCTTGTGAAGACTTGATGTGCTATGAATACCTCACAAGGTATACCCTACTGTTCCAACTGATGTAATACAACCATCCTAATCAAGGAATGGTGAAATAAACTCTGAATTTTTTGGGAAGGATTCCTTCTCCAGGCTACAAAAGACATTTTGTCCATACTTCTATACAAGTAGTAAGGAAAGTTGAGAATTTTGACCCTTGTGAAATGCATTAGGAGTCTAACATGGTAGGAGTAAATCCTAGAGTATCTACCCTCACAGGTAAAGTACTTCATAATGACTTTCATCAAGGGTGCAAATCTTTGTTTGAGGTGTGAGAAAGGAAAATTTTCCTTGCAGCCTTCTCTGTACCTAGTCTTGAAAAATGGCTCATAATAGTTCTTGCCCAATATTAGCTTTCTTAAACCACTTTTCTCCAACAGTAGGGATACCTCTAGCATTAGAGATGGCATCCGTTGATAGTTCAAATTCCACTCCTGCAAGGCTTGATTTTTTTTTGTGCAGGTTAAGAATGAAAAGTCTTGCAAGCTCTAGGTGGCTTTGCACTTGTTTGACTCTCTCAAAAAATTGGAAGCACCCTACATTCTGGAAACATGATAGGATCATGGGAGATGAGGTGATATCTACTGTGCTCCTAGGTTCAAATCTATTCACTTTTACTCCTTTGTCGTTTGGCCTCATGGGCCTTTGGCCTCTGTCACTGCTGCTACTGTCTTATGCTCCTAACATGGTGATTTAGGGCTGATGGTGGGAAAACTTGGGCAAGAGGAGTAAAAATAAAATGATGGTAGGAAACTCTTTGCAAATGAGTGATGTAGAGGTGAGGTATATGACTGAGTGCCTTTGAGGTTGATGAAAGATTTTTACATGAAATGGAACTACCCTAATTCACTCTTCACTTGAAAATGGTTTGAAGGTTAAAACAGAGGATTACTTGTCATGATGACCTAGGGTTTGCAACTATTTAGGGTTTAGTCATTCATTTAACCACCAAATGACTAAAAACACTTGAGAGGAGGAGAAACATTTCACCTACTAGTTTTAGCTTGCTTGCAGGTCTTTGGAGGCGATTTTGAGGTGTATCCCTTGACTCCTTGGCAATGTTTTTGTAGTTTGGGAGAGTTTTTGCATTAGCACAGCGCCTTGCCCACACTATCGGGTCGCCCTTTGAGTGCAGTGTTCGGTGGGTTGGGCCTCCGTCTGAGAGTAGCATCGGGTATAGTAATGAGTGTTGGATCGGCCTATGGGGGTAGCGCCCTCCTCTTGTGCATGTCGGACTGCATGAGCATAGTGCTAGGTTATTCACACAACACCACTCGATATATGTGCAACGCTTAGTAAAAATGAACCGCGGAGGAGGCTATTCGCGTAACATCAAGGTTTGTGAGCGCAGCGCTAGGGTATTTGCGCAACACCAGGGAATTGGCCCATAAAATGTCCAGATTCTCAGAAATTTATTCTGAAGGGTTTCTTTCTTTCCTCAAACTCAAAATGAGCTAAAATTCTAGCTAGGATGCCTTTATAATTTTGAAAAATAAATGAAAATAAAAAAGAAAAAACCCACTTTTTCTAAGTTTTGTCACTTTGTCATTTGACTGATATCCTTTTGACATTTTTGCAGGTGTTTTGAAAAAATTTCCAGACAATTATTTTCCCTTTGGTGATGGCACCCTCTTATTGACCTTTCACAGTGATATATCCATTTTTGACAAAGATTATAAATCAGTCCTGCTATGTCTCTTCTTGGCCACTTTTGGTTTGTTACAGATGCCATGACACATTTTCTTTGGTCTCCTTTATCATTGTTTAGATTTTGACAACTTTAGTTACTCAATAGTGAACTCATGCCTATGTCAGTTTTTTACCTTATAACCCAAAAATATACTTTCATTCCTTTGACCCTTCGAAGGCAATTGTCTGCATTTGAAAAATTGACCTCCCTCACCCTAATACTCTTTGAACATAGGCCTGCTTCCTTTTCTTTGCTATGGATGTTGTTTAGTGAGGAGTTGGCCTCTTACCTTACCTATTTTTCTACTGATAGTTATCTCAATCATTCCTGCAAAAATGTTTAAGATGCAAATTTATACCTTTGCAGAATGATGTTTTGACCAAGGAGGCCTTCCCTCAAGGATTTTTGATCTATTTTGGACAATCAAGTGTTGACCCTCCTTTCTATTTGATTTCATCTTCTTGGCACATGTAAAGTAGTGATTTAGAACACCAAAACAATCTTATAATCTATGAAACCCTAAATGACCTAGTGGGAGGCTCTTTGGGTTGGTCTTTGGCTAAAAACTTACTTGGTGTCTTTACGTGTAAAAAAGAGCTTATGAAATACTTTATGCACTGCAGACCAAAAAATACTGATTTTGATTTATCTAAAGAGCCTAGAGAGGTATCTTGAGACCACCAATGCTTGAGGAACTTGGTGAATAGTGGAAAAGGTTAGGCCACTTGGAAATCCAAGGTGGAAGTGGAAGGGTTATAGGTAGGAAAGATAGACTACTGAGGTCATGAGTGTAAAAATGGGACAAAATTGAGTGGCATGAGCCCATGATGCGTCTTCTAGGAGTGATAGGATGGCCATAACTTGATAGAGTAGTGAAATAGTGAAAAAATTATCCTAAGGATAATGAAGGAAGTGAGATTTCTAGAACTCACAATATTCATGGATTTTGTTTCTATAAATATAGGATAAGCATTTATTCATCTATAAAAAGGTAAAAATTACTGATGACTAACACGTAGATCAGGTTGTACTTCAATTCAATATGGAGGGAAGATTCCTCAGTCTGAGGGAAGTGAGATGTGAAATCTTTTCCAATAGCAGGCAAAAGGGATCTGAGAAATAGTCCACGTAGAGACTGTTGGAGTTCCAGTGTTTTGGCCAAATTGGAAAGACCAAAAGACTAGACAACATCAGAACCAATTTGGGGCCCTAGGATCTAGCCCTCCTGGACCCGGAGAGGGATCTCTACAATAAATAAAAGAATGATATATCTTTGAAAGCTTAGAATTTAGGCTAGGTATGAAGCACAAAAGGGGGTTTAAAATGATTTGGTTGGATATTGGGTTGGTCTGAGATCATTAGCTGAGAAGGTAATGGAAGGAAAGGAGCAAGGCAGCAGGATGTTTCGGCAAAATAAGATAGGTTAGGAATGTGCCATCCATTGGGCTATGGAGTCATGAAAGGAGATTAATTGCATACAACTAAGCAAGGCTTTCATAGGGAAAGTCATCTATACTAAAGGATATTCTAGATAGATGGTGAAATGGAACATTAAGGAGAGAAAGAGAGACAAAAAGGGCAGCTTAAGATTAGACCAGAGGTCATCTAACTCTAGATATGCTTCAGCATACTCTCAAAGGGAAAACACTTAAGATTTAAACACAGAACCAGGCCTAAGGTCAGAGAAGGACTTTTAACCTTCAATGCGTTGACACTAGTTCAAGATATTTTTGAAAGGAAAATCTGTTGGAAAAGGACCCCAGTGGACAGGGCTTGCACTAAATCCCCGGTATCCTAATTCTTCTAGATCAAACCCAACTAGAACATCTAAGCAGCAAACCCTGAATTCACACATCAGCTAGTAGTGAATAAAAACTACTACACTGGTTAAATTACATGAATTTTCTCTTAGATTCACGATCAGTAGAAAACATAAAGGATAAGAAGAGCAGTGGGCATTAGGGTACCAAACAGGGGTATATCCTAAGCCTGATTTACTGATTCTTATTCAGAGAATAAATGGACAGCATGAATAATGTAAATGGACATTGCAATAGGAGAAACATCACCTGTAAAATCGACCAGGATCCTGTGAAATCTGCTTGATTAATTGATATGCAAAACCAGTCACATACACTGAGCTCAATGGCTGATTAGAGTCCAAATTTTCTCCTTCCAGCCTACTACATTACAAACTACTTAGCTACTCTCCCCCACCAACTGTTCTAACAGTCAAATGAGTCCCTACAACTGCAACTACAACAACAACCTTTACAATATGTATTTTTGGGATTCTTATAGTAGGATGAGTAACTGTGGAAGTAGATATAAATTAAATGGATCCATTAAGACAGAGTGGAGGAAGTATCTATGCCCATTCTGCTTAATAACTCTGCACTGTACTCTGTATTCTGGTTCGGAGTCTTTGTCCTTTCTCGCTGTAAGGCACTCTGTTCTATCTTCTGAAGAAAGTAAGGTGACTGAAGGTATTCTAGGTTTCCATACCTCCATTATTGTTGTTTTGACACTCTTTGGAAGCTTTCTGTCAGGGAAATGGCTTTTAGGAACTCAAGGAGGCATGGAGACTTTTTTAGAAGGTGTACTTCTTTGAGAAAATACGTTCTGCTGACATGTACATAGATATGGCTTGTTTCATGTGCATTAGTCTTCAAACTACGTCTTTATCATTTGAATAAGGATTAAAACATCAAATCTTCAATTGCGGGCTTAAATCCTCTAATTTGTCTCTGCTGTTACTCTCTGACGCTGCTACAATGGTTCCTCTGCACTCTGAGTCACAGTAACTGTGAATATGGAAAACAGAGTGAATTCATCACTCCTGTGAAACCCTTCACAATAAAATAAACCAATTAAACAATCCAGGGAGGTGGTGGAAGATTTTTTGTGGAGGCCCAGAGGAATGATAGCGCAACTGTGGAAACAGTGGCTATAGTGGAGGGGATGGTGGAAAACATATGATGAAAATTTGGTGGAGGAACGATTAAGGGCCATTCGATAAGATCTAGATTCGATGATTGATGGTGGGGATTATTTAACAGAGTGACTTTGGAATATGGGTGAAAATGAAATGAAATTCAACGTAAAACATTAAATTTTTAATGTGTGCGGAGAAAAATGATTTCCAATGTAAACATAAATATTTGACCATAGGCGAAAATACAAAGGGAATCGACGAAAACACATGAAATGGGCTTAATATGGTGGGACCTGGTCATGGGCGGAGGGCAATTTAACACGGACCATTATATCTCAGTAAGAGATCAACGACTCAAATGATCCGACGGAATGCTATGGTCGCGCGATGGGAAAATGTGAATGGAGTGCGAAATGCATTGTGGGTCATTGATATGGCTTAGATGGATGACTGCAATTGAATATGGTGGTTGTGGGGAAAAAATAAGGAAAGTGGTTTCAGGAAAGAAAACTGTCGGTATTGCGGTACGGAAAAATGGTTTTGAAATCCGCCCGAAAAAAACGCGATATATGTCGCTAAGTGACATGTGGCCTCAAAAAACTGCTTATATCGCGTAATTCTCAGGTGTTAAAACTTGGTCATTAAAATCACACAATATGCACGTTGGCTGTTGGATTCAAGGTTGGGAGATCGGATGGTAGAGAATGGAGCAAAATATGGGAACGTGCGCAATAAATAAAGTGGGGTCGAGCGGAAGGTGGTTTCGTCGTGATCCGTTCGATCTATGAATGAATGGCTGAGATCTGGAGAGAGAGAGAAATAGTGGTGGGGCTGGTTAGTGGTCGGGAGTAATCCTAGCTGTCGGATCAAAGGAAATGAATGTTCAGTATCTAATTAGAATTGGAGGAGGCAGGGGCCAAATCTCTGATAGGCTTATGAAGCAATTGGCTCTGGACTGTCGGATCGGCTTCAGATCGACGGATGCAATTGGATTGGAGGGTGACCAACCAGGGAAGCGGGGCGGAGCAAGAATAAATCTGGGCTGTAGGATTAGAATGGATGGATGGCTCAGATTCAATTGGGGATCGGCCAATCAGGGCATCAGAGGGTGGCACATTCTACAATCTCCGATTGGCAATTGAAGCGGCGTAGCGATGGCCGTCGGATTAAAATGTGAATCAACGATGGAGATGGCCATCAGAAGGTTTACAAAGGAGTGTGATTGGGGCGCAATAGGACCTGCATGGACCATCATATCTTTAGGATCGACGACTGAGATCGCTTCAAAAGCCGACAGACCAAATACACCATCGCATCGGAAGAAATAATTTTATAAAAGAAATGCGCGCTCCATTCACCTTCCGATTCCGATAAGCACCAAATGCTTTAGCACTTGGTCTTAGTGCTCGGGTGTATGGAGGGGAAGTGGTTAGGGGCTGGCCCAAAAGGGGCTAAGCATGTTATATGTAAAATATGGGTTTTTGGCCTAATTTTAATGCTTTTTAAGGCCAATGGGAGGTTTCGGTAGAGGGAATAAGGGGTGTTTAGGCCAACCAAAGGATATCGTAAGGCTTAAAAAGGGTTTTGGGAAGATTTAGAGGGTTAATGAGGGAAATTTAAAAGGAGAAAAAGGAGGTAAAACGTGGGGTTTAGTGGGAATGAAATAGGAGGAAATGGGGCCTTTTTGGGCATTCTTCTTCACGGACAGAGAAGATTTATAATGGAAACAGCAGTGAGGATTTATCAAAGGAAAAAAGGCACAAGGAGGCTTCATGGATGATGCGTTTTCAGAGGGAATGCATTCCTTGAAGGCTCAAAAACATTTTAGCCTTCTGTTTTCTTGTCAAAAAATTCATAGGGGGCTAACAGACATAGTCTTCGAAAATAGGGGCTCGACATAGGCTCTTTCTTCTGCGCCATTCTTGAATATGGTCAGATATGCGTGTAGCAGAATTTTGACATGAAGAGGTCAAGATTTCGATACCAGTTTCATAGTGAAGGGGAAGCTATAAGTAAGATAGAAAAGCCTTGGCAAGGTTTGCAAAAGTAGTATCAGAGGAGGAGGCATGGTCGACATACCACTTGGAAGCTTCTCAAATAAGCATACACTGGAATAACCAAAAACAGACAGAGTCATCGGCGATGGAGTTAGACGAACACCACATGTATAAAGAACGAACATGGATGGTAGGATCCTCTCAACACTTCCTTCTAACTTGGGGATGTCTAAAGGAAGCTTGGTTGGCATAGCAGGCCAACCAAGATCATGGTGTATGGGTTCATTAATCAACTGGTTAAAATTGAGAAGGCTTAGGCTTGACATATAAGGGAGCAAGGGATCAGCTAGAACAGTTCATGTTACGGCACCACTAGTAGAATTTCTAGAATTAGGGCTCAGGCTGCCACTAAAGTTAGGTCCTCAAGCAGACATAATGAAGGTGAAAGGTGGAGGAGAATCGGGGATAGAACTAGAAGGGGAACCCGATGAACCAGAAGATGTTAGGTCCCTATATTACTAGTTTAGTCCCTTACTCTTATTAGTGTATCCCCCTTATTGTTATTGTTGTACCCCTGTAACCCCAATATTTTTATTATTGTGCCCTTACATTGTTATTGTTAGGTCAGCTAGGATTATATTGTGGGCCCATGGACTCCTATATATAGAAGGAGGTTTTGGTCATTTGTATCATCCAAGAATTGTTCATTTATGTAATGTATTAGAGGTTTCCCCCTCGAAGTGGCTGATTTCTAAGGCGTTGATCTCTCTTTTCTTATATTTTGGAGCTATTTTCATAACATTTTGTATCAGAACTTTGGATTCTAGGGTTTCGCTGCTCCAAACAGGTCATCGTGGAATTTTCGCTATAACTTTTTTTCTACGAAGGTTCAGAAGCTGAAATTATTAGAGTGCAAAGTCAAAAACCTGAGGAACATCTTCAAAAAATTTCAGAGCTTGGTTCACAACATTTTTGGAGATATGATCTTTTGATATTAGGCCTTTTTGCAGGCTCCTGAATTTAACATAAATAGGTCATCGCAACATTTTCGCTATAAATATGTTTCTAAGAGGTTTCAGAAGCTGAAATTTTCATAAAGAGAAGATGAAATCCTGAATAACCTGCTGTAAAAATTTCAGATCTTGGTTCGCAATATTTTTGGAGATATGAACTGTGGACCTTAGGATATTATTAGGCTCCTGAATTTCATATCAAAGAGGTGACCATGGGAAAAACGTCATAACTCTCTATATGAGCATTGGTTGAGATTCTATAAAATTTGGATGCAAGTACATGGAATTTAGTTTTGAGTATATCAATTTCAGAGCCAAAGGAGGAAACAATGACACGTGGCAAGTTGTACATGTTCGCTCTACTGAGCTAGCCTATAATTAGGTCATCGTGGGAGATTGGGTATAACTTTGTCTTGAAGAATCCAAATTAGGTCAGACTTGTAGTATTCTAAAAATCATTTAGAGGGATACTTCAGGGCCAAATTTCAGATATTGAAGATCCAACATCACAAAGATAATCCAGTTTCAATATCGAGCTCCTCAAAAGCAAGAAAAAGGTTTGTATTTTTTCGAATTACATAAGTCTCATTTGAAAAACAAAATTGGTTTGAATTTATTCCAAGGGCCTATTGAAGAATAGATATTAGTATTGGGTTCTAAAATTCCCCATAAAAAGAATTCAACACCCATTAAGCCTTCAGAAGGCTCTCCTATGACTCATGAAGACGGAGAAACACAACATGGGATATCAAAATTACAAGAGCAAGTGCACCAAATTTCGCTATCGCAAAGAGAAACAAAAAATGAAATGGAATTTTTTAAGAAAGGCATGGAAACTAAGATGGATGGTTTGAAGAAAGACGTGGAAGCTAAGATGAATGGTTTGGAAGCTAAGATGGAAGGCATGGAAGTGGGCATGGGAGCTAAGATGGATGACATGGAATTTAAAATGGAAAACATTAAGAATGATATAAAAGTAGGCATCGAAGGTTTGGCAAAGTTGATACAAGAAATGTTTCCTAATGACGAAAATATAGTAGAGGAAACTCATGATGAGAAAAAAATGTTAATCATGAGTGTGGGATGGAAGCGCCACCATATTCCAAAGATGGATATGAGGAATTTTGATGGCAATGATCCCGTAACATGGATACTACATATGGAGCAATATTTTGATCTCAATAATGTGCAAAACACACAAAAGGTACGCAATGAAACTTTACTTTTAGAACAAAATACATTTGTATGGTATCGATGGCTTTGCTCCCGTAAAAAAAATTGTCACTTGGTCAATTTTTACGGAGGAAATGATAGCACATTATGAGGATAGAAAAAGAAACACCTTCTTTATCCAATTGATAAATCTCAAACAAAAGGGTTTAGTGGAGGAGCACATTGAGGACTTCCAAAAATTGAATATAAGGGTAACTGATATTCCAGAGGAACACTGGAGTGATCTCTTCATAGGGACTTTAAAGGATAGCTGTTGAGCTCCAAGAATGTTCTTTTTTCCACCACATTCCACTCCATTTCTTTTATCCATTATTAATCCCACGCTCAAATGATCAATAAAATTAGCTAAAATTTCTTTAAGAATGAATATCGTGGCTAACTTGCTATGTTTTTATGATTGTGTCATTGTAGTATTTTTTGAACTGAAACTAGCTACAGAATGCAGACATTCTGTAGCTAGTTGCCAATTCTGCAGCCATCTTCATGTTTAAGCAGGTTCCAGATGTCCTCTCAAGGGAAGCCACACATGGTCGTATTCCACGTCATGCCCTCAGAATTTCTTTCTCTCCATGAAGATCGAATGGAATTCTATACGTGGTTATGCACGTGAGAACTCAAGCTAGGAGATAGACTCCTAATACGACAAGGATAGTCCAGATGTCCTTTGTCATATTACGATGCCACCTTTAGAGTTATAGTTCAATTTTAATATGGAAAGACAGTAATCCCTGTATTATCTCAAGTTCTGTTATGTAAATTTGCTATAAACATGCTCGGGAAACCGAGAGAAAAAAGGTTAGATTTTGGTTAGATTTTATGGTTGACTGCTAGATCTTTGAAGTTCGAGAATACTCTATTTTGAGGTGATTCCTCTTTAATGAAAGAAGTAGCATTTCCTTGAATGCGTTGAGTCGATTTTGAACTAGATTTTGTGCTACTATGGTGGTAGAGGCCCCCTGCCTCCTGAGCGGCCTTGTTTATACAGTAGATAAATGTTTTAGTCTCGCTTTTATTTCTAGTTTAAGTAGATTTCTGAAGCTTATGTTCATATTTGTTTATATTTACTGTCGCAGTCAAACTTACTCTAATAAACTCTTCCAAAATATCATTATGAAGAATAAGGCACAACTGTGATAGTGTAGGTTTTAGTTGCATTTACTTTCGTTAGTTATCACAGTTCAAACTTACTCTAATCAAATCTTCCAAAATATCATTATGAAGAATAAGGCACAACTGTGATAGTGTAGGTTTTAGTTGCATTTACTTTCGTTAGTTATCACAGTTAAAACTTGCTCTAATAAAAATTTCCAAAATATGATTATGATGGATAAGGTATAACTTTGGTATTGTAGGTTTTAGTTGCTAGTTTACACCAAGTGGCATAGCCAATCTTACTCTTATAAAGCTTTTCCAAAATATCATAACAATGAGTAAGAAGTAGCTGTGATGTCTTGGATTTTTAATTGTATTTGCTTTTTGTCTTGTTTTTATGTTCAATTGCTTTGAATAATACAGCCATACTTGTTTTCACAAACTCTTCCAAAACATCATTCATACTGAATGAAATGGACTGTAGAATTCCTTAGGTTAGTTGCATGTTAACTTAGTTATAGCACTCCGGAGTTAGAATGCATGTGATTCAGCTCTGTCATTTCATTTTCAGTTTGATAATGGATTTTCAGTCTGACATTGTTCACTGTACTCCAAATAGACTAGTGGCACTCTAGTTTAGTTTAGCTCACTGTATTAGCACTCCAGTCTAGTTGTCATCCATTGCATTTTTAAGTTATATTAGTTGTTCAATTCAAATACCACGGTATTCATTATTTACAAAACTTCTTTTGTTCCAACCTTATATTAATACACAATCATTTGGACAGGAGTTAGTATCAGTATAAGACCTAGAATATTTTGCAATCTTTTTACCATTTCACAAACAAGCCTATTTTTTTCTCAAAAGACCATTCTAAAAAGGAAATCTATAACTTTTGGAATGAGGCCTAGTGGTGTTAAATTGAGTTGCAGAACAGAATTAGAAGCTAGTTTAGAATAGAAGTCTTATGGTACTACAAATGTTCTTTTCCAAATATATTCCAATAGACCTTTAATCATAGATGAGATGTTGTAACATTGTAAGTTGATTGTTTGATTGTTTAGTTAGGAGAACTTTATTTACACTTAACTGCCCATTTCTCAAGCTCTTCCAAAACATCTTTAATGAATGAATTGGAAAATTTAAGTTCATGTTGTGATTTATTTCCTTGAATTCATTATCAAGATTTGTATTTTTATAGCCATAGTTTAGGCTTTGTTTTGTTCCAGTATTTGCATTTTCCATTTGTTATCCATAATTTAGGCTTCACTCTATTTTAACCAGCAGCTTCTTTCCACCAGCATTTAGTTCTTTCCCTTGTGAACATAAAACCATAAAAAAACCAAAAAAATAATAAAACACTAGACACAACATAGTGAGAAACAAATACCTAGGCACATATAGTGCACCACACTTCAGCAGTTTACCAACCCTGGTTGACAATTAATGAACTCAATTTAGGAGAATAGGTTGAGCACAAAAATTTTGGCGCTGTTTCCGGGGAAGTGTAACTAGATAGCCTTGTTTCTTAACTCTCAAAAACAATTATATGTGTAGAGAGAGAGACTCAAGGGGTAGATTCATAAGAAGTAGCAGCATAAGCTTGATCCCTAGAACACCACTTGTTTCATCTAGACCAAGAGCCAGTACACCTCCAACTTAGACCCACAATCCATCCTTTACTGATCCTAGACTCCCAGAGGACTTAAGATCAGATATTTCATTAGAAAGACCTTCCACTGAACCTGCCTTAGAAGAAGATTCAGGGACCTCTGTTAGAGACACAAACTTTTCCACTTCCACAGAAGAATCAACTATGGTAGAAGAAGGGGGAGGAGGAGTCTTTAATGGATAACACACATTATTTGGAGGGGGTAGAGGTAGAGGTAGAGGAGAAGGAGCTAGAGGTGCAGAAGGAGAAGGAGTTAGAGGAAGAGGTAGACGAGATATGGGAAGCTCTTTTGGGTTTCCTATAGTAGATGAAGAAACCAATACAACCATGAAAAACATTTCACCCTCTGTCCTTCCAAACTTCTATGGACTTAAAACTGAAGATCCTCAAACCTTCCTATTTGAATTTGAAGTCCTATGTAGAACTTATGACTACTTACAAGATGCTCAAAAACTTAAACTATTTCCTTCAACATTGAAAGGAGCAACATTGAAGTGGTTTATGAGTTTGATCAGCAGTTCTATTAGGACATGGGAAGACATGAAACAAGCATTTCTAGAGAGGTATTTGGATTATTGTATGCCGGTCAATCATAAGGAAGAAGTGTTTAAGATGTTACAAAAATAAGATGAAAACTTGGAAGATTTGTTGGAGAGATTTCATTACAACATCAAAAGAGCAAAAATGGAAAACTTAGATCAAGACACCTTAAAAGCTCTCTTGTTGAAAACAATTAGGGATGAATGGTTGGATATCCTTAACATGATGGGAAAAGGGGATATATCTTAGCTCACATTACCTGAAATAGCTGAGTTATGTATCAACCTTTCAAGAGGGAAATCTAAAACTATAAAAGGCCCAAGAGACCCCGCTCTTGCAAGGGTATGTAAGTCTGCTTCTGGGACGGTAAGTAGGGAAGAGATAGGAAATATGCTTGATGAATTCAAATTTGATATCTTAGGGAGTCTTAGTGAACAAATAGACACCCTTAAGTTACAAAACAAGAAAAAATATGAATCTGATGCTTTAGCAATCTTTTGTCCCAGATGTAGAAAGAAGCATGCCCTGAGAGAATGTCCTTTGGATGCAAAAGTTGTAGAGACCTGTGTCATTTGTTCAGAAAAACATGAGACCAAGAGTTGTCCTTCAATTCCTGGTCTTAAAGCTATCTTTCAAGAAGAAATTCCTACAAGTGCCACAGAATCTCTCAATTTTGTCTCTAGAAAGCCTTGGCAAGGACCCCAAACACAAGGATTTCATGATCAAATGTATAATCAACCTCCACCAAATTGGAATTCTTGGCAGCAACCTTGGTCCCAATTTCAAAATCAATCTCAAGCTTGGGCACAAGGGGCACAAAATCCCTATGGAAGATACTCTCAATACTATCAATATCCACCATCTTATCCACTATATCCACATTTTCCTCAACAACAAAATCCTCAACAAAATCCTCAAAATCCACAACATAAAAATCAACCACTTCCATTACCATTTCCTCAAAAATAAAATCAGTTGCCTGCTCAACCCATACCAAACCCCAACAATACAAATCCTTAGAATACATATATGATAGAAGGCCAACAGTTTCCAACTTATTTAATTACTCCTCTAGACCTTAGTGATATTCAACTTAGGTCTGGAAGAATACTTGAAAGGAGGAAACCTTCTATGATTATACAAGAACAAGACAACTCTAAGGAAGATTCTCTACGAGAAAATAAAAGTCTTGAAGAAGACACATCTTTTCAGGACCCAAACATTGAAAAATCAAAACAAAAAGAACCAATAATTTCAACTCCTGTATTCGAGCAGCCATCAACATCCACTCCTACACCTCCCTTTCCAGAAAGATTAAAAATTGATAGAGGTGTAGAAAAACAAATTATGGTGCCTAATTATGATTTCCTAGATGAGATAAGAAATGTTTGCATCAAGATTCCATTATTACAAGCCGTCAAGGAAATCCCAATTCTAGCAAAAACAATAAAGGAGTTGAGCATGAAGAAAACAAGAAAAAGAATAAGAGAGACAAAGAAAATTCAACTGGAAAGAAAAATAGCAGACATTATGATGGGTAATATTTCTATTCCAAAGTATCTAGACCCAGGAAATCCAGTTGTCAAAATTCACATCAATGGAATTGAGATCCAAAACACACTCATTGATTTAGGAGCAGCAATCAATATCATGAGTAGACAAATCATGGATAAACTGAAACTTCCTAATCTTCTCCTTACACCCACATTATTACAATTAGCAGACAGATCTGTGATTATACCTGTTGGGGTAATAGAAGACATTCCAGTGTCCCTAGATTCTTGGGAGTACCCTGTGGATTTCATGATCCTAACTCCTAAGAATAATCTAGGAGGACACCCTATTATATTAGGAAGACCTTGGTTAGCTACAGCTGATGCTTTCATTAGTTGTAGATATGGTGATATGTACATCTCTGATGGTAGTTCAACTAAGAAATTCACTTTGTATCCTCCAGCAAGGAAAATTACAGATTTAGATGATACTCAATGGATAGAGGATGAAGAAGACTGACAACCTCTCTTCACAATTTCAGAAATTAGTGAAGATAGTCAAATTCTGAATACTTTAGAAAACTTTGAATCCTCTTTGGAACATAAACATGATCAATTTCAAGAAGAATCCAACATTGAGTTTTTGTCATCAAGACAGATGTCTCTTCATTCTATGGATAAATTTGGCAGCTCTACAAGTGAGATATTTCCAGGCAAAACTTTAAACATAAACAAGAACCTAGGAAAATCTCAACAAGAAGAGTTAGTCAAGATATTACAGAGACATTCTTCTGCATATGCATGGAAGTACACTGATATGAAAGTGATAAGTCCTAAGACTTGCACTCATCACATCTACATAGAGGAAAATTGTAAACCAATCAGACAACCTCAAAGAAGGATGAATCCAAATCTTAGGGAGATTGTTAAAGAAGAATTGCAGAAATTGTTAAATGTCAACTTTATCTATCCTATTTCAGATAGTCAGTGGGTTTCTCCTTTCGTAATTGTTCCAAAGAAAAATGGTAAATGGAGGGTATGTATTAACTACCGAGAATTAAACAAAGCGACTCTTAAAGATCATTTTCCCTTACCTTTCATAGATCATGTGTTAGATACCTTAGCTGGAAAAAAGTACTTTTCATTTCTAGATGGGTTTAGTGGTTATAATCAAATTCAAGTAGCACTTGAGGACCAAGACAAAACCACATTTACCTGTCCTTGGGGTACTTATGCTTACCGAGTATTTCCATTTGGATTATGTAATGCACCTGCAACATTTCAAAGGGCAGTATTAGGAATTTTTTCAGATCTAATACATGATTGTGTGGAGGTATATATGGATGATTTCACAGTCTATGGAAATACATTTGAAGAAGCTTTAGAAAACTTGGAAAAAGTTTTAAAGGGATGTCAAGAAGCAAATATTTCACTTAGTCATGAGAAATGTTTCATGATGTTTACTGAAGGTATTGTTTTGGGGCATCATATTTCAGGGGATGGGATTAGAGTTGATGAGTCAAAAGTTGAAGTCATCTCTAACTTATCTATTCCAAGTTGTCAAAAATATGTTACTAGTTTTCTAGGATTTATAGGATATTATTGGAGGTTTATAGAAAACTTCACCAAGATAGCATCTCCACTCTTTAAATTGCTTACTAAAGACTGTGAATTCAAATGGAATTCTGATTGCCAGTTAGCTTTTGAGACCCTGAAAACACAAATTTCTGAAGCACCTATTTTAAGGGGACCTAACTGGAAGTTACCTTTTCATATTTCAAAAGATGCCTCAGATACAGCTCTAGTAGAAGTATTGGGACAAAAATACCTGATTCCTTATGCCATCTACTATACCAGTAAAAATTTGACTCCTGCAGAGTTAAACTATACTGTAACTGAAAAAGAGTTTTTAGCTGTTGTTCATGCCATAAACAAACTCAGACACTCTATAACAGGCTATGAAACTTTTGTTCACACAGATCATTCTGCAATTAGATACTTAATGAACAAATCAATTACTAATGGAAGAGTTATAATATGGCTATTTCTTTTACAAGAATTCAACATTACCATTATAGATAGGCCTGGAAAACAAAACACAGTAGATGATTTCCTATCTAGACTCCAAAACATCAAAGATGACACTCCAGTTGAAGATCAATTTCCTGATGAATATCTTTTTGTAATTTCTACTCAGAATCCTTGGTTTGCTGACATTGCTAATTATTTAGTTTCAAGGAAATTTCCTTCAATAATGAATGCAAGAGAGAAAAGAAAAATCATTTATGACAGTGCAAAATATTCATGGGTTGCTAATGAGTTGTACAGGACAGGTCCAGATTTTATCATTAGGAGATGTGTTCGGGAAGATGAGATGCCTGAGACTCTCAAGGCATGTCATGATGAACCTTGTGGCGGACACTTTGTTGACAAAAGGATAGCCTATAAGATCCTCCATTTAGGATATTATTGGACATCCTTGTTTAAAGATGCTAAAGAGTATGTCAAAAGGTGTGACAGTTGAAAAAGGGTAGGGAAACCTTCTCCTTCAGGTGAGATGCCATTACAAACTCAGGTACATATTGAACCTTTTGAAAAATGGGCTTTGGATTTTGTAGGACCTATTAGTCCTCCATCGAGACAAAAGAGATATATACTAGTTTGCACTGATTATGTTACCAAATGGGTAGAGGCCAAGCCATTAATTTTTTCTAATGAAGCATCTATAGTTAATTTTCTTTTTGAGGATATTTTTACTCGTTTTGGTGTCCCAAGGGAAATTGTTACAGATTAAGGAGCTCAATTCACATCAAGGCTAGTGGAACAAATGATGGAGAGGTACAAAATCAGATACAGAAAATCTACTCCCTATCATCCACAAGCAAATGGTCAAGTGGAATCTACTAATAAGGTTATTGAAGGAATCCTAACAAAGACTATCCATTTACATATAAAAGATTGGGTAGATAGGCTTCCTGAAGCCTTGTGGGCCTATAGAACTACATGGAGAAGCACAAAAAACCATACTCCTTATGAACTTGTTTATGGAAAGCAAGTTTTGTTTCCCATAGAGTTCCAGATTCAAACTTTCAAAATGGAAGTTCAGCTAGGACTTGATCTATCAGAGGCACAAAAGCATATATTGGAGCAGATTAATGAATTGGATGAGATCAGACAAGATGCAGTTCAGAAAACCAGTATAGTCCAACAGCAGAGGGCTAGATGGCATGACAAGTACATCAAGGAAAAGAAGTTCAAAGAAGGTGACTGGGCTCTCTTGTTTGATTCAAAGTTCAAGGATTTCCAAGGTAAATTTCAAACACATTGGCTTGGGCCTTATGAAATTGTGAGAATTTTTTACAATGGAGCAATAAAAATCAGGACAATAGATGAAGAAGAGGTTACTTTTCTTGTGAATGGTCATAGACTAAAGCTGTATCATAAACCACTCTCAAGAGAAGAATTTGTCAAGAAGTTCTAGGAAAACAGTGATGTGAATTTAATGAAGAAGAATATTTCTTCTTCATCAACTTAATTAAATTTTCTGAAGATAGCCTTGAAAATAAATAAATAAATAAAAGTATAGACATGAAAGCCAATCATTGATTGGCATGTTTATACAAAAAAGATGGAGTGAAAATCAGAATCTTTCTAACACTCTAACTTTTCCATTTTGTTTTTTTTTTACAAGCAGCTGTACAAAATCATAAGTGCAGATCCATTTCACTGATGATCCATCTCATTTCACTTCATCTCATTCCATACTTCATTCATTTCATTCCATACTTCATTCATTTCATTCCATCCATTCATATCATTTTCCATTCATTCATCCACACTTCATCCATATCACTCCATGGTCCACTTTATTTCCATTTCAGATATTTAAGTTTGATCTCCTTTCTGCAGTTGAATAATACACATCAGAAATTGCAGGGCATTTTTTTTCACTCCATTTCATAAGTTGTGATCCATCCCACTCCATCATTCACTTCATACATATCCCATTATACCATATTTCATCATCCATCTTCACTCATTCCATACAACATTCCACTTACATTCCAAACCACTCCATTCCATGTTTCAAGTTCTCTACAGGTACATTCTGCAATCAAACAGACATTCTGTAGCTAATCAGACTTTCTGCAGCCAGACAGACATTCCGCAGCTACAGATCCTGAAGGCACTGACCAGCAATCATTTGATTTGCAACAAAATGATCCTGCATATCCATGAACAAGTCAAGATCAAGAAGGTTATGAAGACTCAAAAATTAATGATTTTCAGGAGAAAACAAAGCATATGAAGATCACAAGAAAATCAAAGCAAAGGCAAAGGTATGAAGTGATTATAATGACATATTATGAAAAATTTTAGTATAGTTTAGCTATGAATAATTCAAAAAGTTGTTTTGATTAATTTTATTGATCATGCCGAACAAACCTCCCGCAAAACTTTGGATAAAAATCCTTCTATTTCACCATTTCAAAACCCATATCCGATCATCATTTAAAAAAAATCTAAACGGTTAAAGTGCTGAAGTGATTGGATTAATCACGACACTAAGCATTTAATGATGATTTTTGAAATATCTCCGCGGTATTTTCACTCATTGATTCGTTTTCTTCACCTCACCTCATTAATTCATTCCGTAACCATTCCATATCACTCCTTTCTGCAGCCGACTCTTAAACCATTTCATTCTGTAAAACAGAGGTATCTCTGTAACAACCATTGTCACCGTGAAACAAAGGAAACATTTGGGGAGCAAAAACAACTTGTTAACGGCCATTCTTACCGTGAGCAGAAGGCTGGTGAATTGAAGATTGAAGAAGAGTTATGGGCCTCATCGTGAGAACAGAACCAGTTGGCACTAAATACTTGGAAGGCTATCCCCAAATCCGAGAAATATTACAACAAGCAGGATAGTTGCAATTCCTTGAAAGATTCAGTGGTTTCCATAAAGAGGTTACTAAAACTTTTGCAAGATCTTTTAATGGGGCCGAGGTTGAAGTTGGAGATATTAAGTTCACTATCACAGAGGCTTTTATTGCAGAAGCAACAGGACTGCCTAGGCAAGGAGAAAGGTGGTTTAAGAACAGAGAATTCCATAACGAATCATGGAAGCAGATACTCAAGTCACCAGGTATCGATGTCATTGTTTTTAAAAAGGGTATCCCTAGTTCTACATTAAAGAACAAATGGAGAAACATGTTTCTTATCCTACAAAAATTCATCACTTGTGAAGGTAGATATGGTACTTTCTATGTTTACCATATTAGGTTGATAATGCATTTCCTAGAAGAAGAACTTAATTTGCCCTATTTCTTGCTTCAAAGTTTAAAGAAAATGGCTTCAAGTGTCCAAAAGAGAATTCAATTTTTGGAGACAACCTTATACCACCATGGTTTAGTCAAGATTTTGATTAAGCATTATTTGAGAAAAATAGGGGATAATTGGGATAACTTCTTGGTAATAAATCACTTTGAGGAACCAAAGGAACCTCCACCTGAACATGAACCTAAAAAAAGAAGCATAATATGGAGACCCTCTAAAACTGAAATTGGTAAAAAAATACAAGAAAGTAGTGAAGAAATGATCTCTGAAAAATTAGTTCAGATTAAGAAGCAGCTTAAGAAAAAGAGAATCATAAGAAGAGTTGCCGGAGAAAAAGGAGAAGGGCCATCTCAACCGAGGAGGAGCCACAGACTGAGGGGCATACTAAAGAAAACAAAAGTCAAACAAATTGGGGTTATAAACATAGAAGACGAAGAAACACCTACTGAGGAGGATTTTGATGAAGAAGCTCCAGAAATTGATCCTGCACAGCAAGAAATTTACAACTATGTTGAAACATTGGAGAGAAAAGCTTCAGAGAGTAGACACAGAACCCCTAGTCCTCCACTATCCGAAATAGATGTGCTAAGAAGAGATAGGTATGAACTGGAAGTACTTAATAGACATATCAAGACTAAGAATGATATTCTGAGGGAGAAAGTTAAACTAAAAACCAGTATGAACTCAACCCTGTCTCTACAAATGGACAAAGTGGAAAAGGCTAATGAAAAGTTGAAAAAGACGAACAAAAAGTTAATCAGGACACTTACCAATTTAAGGTTAAAGTTAGTCATCAGGAAGCCCAAAAGGCCTTTAACTACCAAACAAAGCAGAAGAAGAGGATTGGATGTTCTTGCAGAGGTCTCTGAGTTCATGGAATAGTTGCATGAGGAAATGCAAGAATCTAGCAGTGGGGGTATGTTGAGCTCCAACAATGTTCTTTCTTCCACCACATTCCACTCCATTTATTTTATCCATTATTAATCCCAGGATCAAATGATCAATGAAATTAGTTAAAATTGCTTTAAGAATGAATATCGTGGCTAACTTGCTATGTTTTTATGATTATGTCATTGTAGTAATTTTTGAACTGAAACTAGCTACAAAATGTAGACATTCTGTAGCTAGTTGCCAATTCTGCAGCCATCTTCATGTTTAAGCAGGTTCCAGATGTCCTCTCAAGGGAAGCCACACATGGTCGTATTCCATGTCATGCCCTCAGCATTTTTTTCTCTCCATGAAGATCGAACGGAATTCTGTACGTGGTTATGCACGTGAGAACTCAAGCTAGGAGATAGACTCCTAATATGACAAGGACAGTCCAGATGTCCTTTGTCATATTACGATGCCACCTTTAGAGTTCTAGTTCGATTTTAATGTGGAAAGACAGTAATACATGTATTATCTCAAGTTCTGTTATGTAAATTTGCTATAAACATGCTCGGGAAACCGAGAGAAAAAAGGTTAGATTTTGGTTAGATTTTATGGTTGACTGCTAGATCTTTGAAGTCCGAGAATACTCTGTTTTGAGGTGACTCCTCTTTAATGAAAGAAGCAGCATTTAATTGAACGCATTGAGTCGATTTTGAACTAGATTTCGTGCTACTCTGGTGGTAGAGGGCCCCTGCCTCCTGAGCGGCCTTGTTTATACAGTTGATAAGTGTTTTAGTCTCGCTTTTATTTCTAGTTTAAGTAGATTTCTGAAGCTTATGTTCATATTTGTTTATATTTAATATTGCAGTCAAAATTACTCTAATCAACTCTTCCAAAATATCATTATGAAGAATAAGGCACAACTGTGATAGTGTAGGTTTTATTTTCATTTACTTTCCTTAGTTATCACAGTTCAAACTTACTCTAATCAACTCTTCCAAAATATCATTATGAAGAATAAGGCACAACTGTGATAGTGTAGGTTTTAGTTGCATTTACTTTCGTTAGTTATCACAGTTAAAACTTACTCTAATAAAATTTTCCAAAATATCATTATGATGGATAAGGTATAACTGTGGTATTGTAGGTTTTAGTTGCTAGTTTACACCAAGTGGCATAGCCAATCTTACTCTTATAAATCTTTTCCAAAATATCATAACAATGAGTAAGAAGTAGCTGTGATGTCTTGGATTTTTAATTGTATTTGCTTTTCGTCTTGTGTTTATGTTCAATTGCTTTGAATAATACAGCCATACTTGTTCTCACAAACTCTTCCAAAACATCATTCATACTGAACGAAATGGACTGTAGAATTCCTTAGGTTAGTTGCATGTTAACTTAGTTATAGCACTCCGGAGTTAGAATGCATGTGATTCATCTCTGTCATTTCATTTTTAGTTTGATAATGGCTTTTCAGTCTAACATTGTTCACTGTACTCCAAATAGACTAGTGGCACTCTAGTTTAGTTTTAGCTCACTGTATTAGCACTCCAGTCTAGTTGTCATCCATTGCATTTTTAAGTTATATTAGTTGTTAAATTCAAATACCACGGTCTTCATTATTTACAAAAATTCTTTTGTTCCAACCTTATATTAATACACAATCATTTGGACAGGAGTTAGTATCAGTATAAGACCTATAATATTTTGCAATCTTTTTACCATTTCACAAACAAGCCTTTTTTTTTTCTCAAAAGACCATTCTAAAAAGGAAATCTATAACTTTTGGAATGAGGCCTAGTGGTGTTAAATTGAGTTGCAGAACAGAATTAGAAGCTAGTTTAGAATAGAAGTCGTATGGTGCTACAAATGTTCTTTTCCAAATATATTCCAATAGACCTTTAATCATGGATGAGATGTTGTAACATTGTAAGTTGATTGTTTGATTGTTTAGTTAGGAGAACTTTATTTACACTTAACTGCCCATTTCTCAAGCTCTTCCAAAACATCTTTAATGAATGAATTGGACAAGTTAAGTTCATGTTGTGATTTATTTCCTTGAAGTCATTATCAAGCTTTGTATTTTGCTAGCCATAGTTTAGGCTTTGTTTTGTTTCAGTATTTTCATTTTCCATTTGTTATCCATAATTTAGGTTTCACTCTGTTTTAACCAGTAGCTTCTTTCCACGAACATTTAGTTCTTTCCCTTGTGAACATAAAACCATAAAAGAACCAAAAACATCATAAAACACTAGACACAACGTAGTGAGAAACAAATACCTAGGCACATATAGTGCACCACACTTCAGCAGTTTACCAACCCTGGTTGACAATTAATGAACTCAATTTAGGAGACTAGGTTGAGCACAAACAATAGCATCCAACATGAATTTCACGTTTGGGAACCTGAATCATTGGAGAAGGCATTCAATTTGGCAAGTAAAATTGAATGTAAAATTATGGCAACAAGGAAGCCTACCACTCACATATATAAAGATGGAAGTGTTGCTACTCCTAGACTTCCACAACCTACAAGGTTGACACCACAACAATTGGAAGAAAAAAGAGCAAAAGGGCTTTGCTACGGTTGTGATAGAAAATACACTAAAGGTCATAAGTGTGCTGAGAAGAAATTATTTTACATAGATTGTGAAGAGGAAGAAGAAAATGAACAAGAAGAGGATATACACCAGGAACCAACCCAAGAAGAGGAAGAAATGAGTTCGACCATATCGTGTAATGCATTGGCGGGAATTACCACTCCTCAAACTCTCAAGATAGAAGGACATATCAAGAAGAAAACAGTAATAGTGTTGATTGATTCAGGTAGTACCCATAATTTTATTCATTGTAAGGTAGCCAAGGAATTGAATTGTTTCCTATACCCAGCACCAGAATGTCAAGTGATGGTTGCAAATGGAGGAACTATAAATTGCTCTGGAAAATGCTATAATATCAAGCTAACCATGGGGGAATATGTATTTAATAGTCCAATGCTTTCCATTCCTATGGGAGGTGTTGATGTTGTACCAGGAGTACAATGGTTACAATCTTTGGGGACGATAGCTTTTAATTTTCAAGAAATTTTCTTGATTTTTTTCAGAAGGAAAGGAAGTCGAATTACGAGGTATCGTAGGGAAGCTAGGAAATATAATAAGCTCTAATGTGATGACAAAGCTTCTGAAGAAATAAAAACGAGGCATAATTTCTCAATTATGCTCACTAGAAGTTCCAACATCAAAATCATCTATTTCTGCAGATCTTCAAAAAGTCTTGGATGATCATTCCAAGTTGTTTGAAACTCCCAAAGGACTCACTCGTATTTGTGATCATGATCATGGTATTCATTTGATTCCAGGAAGTGTTCCTCCAAACATCAGGCCTTATAGATATCCTTATGTCCAAAAGAACGAAATTGAATGTATGATTGCAGAAATGTTAGAGGCTGGTATAATTCAACCTAGTCAAATTTCTTTCTCTGATCCAGTAGTATTGGTGCACAAGAAGGATGGATCATGGTGAACGTGTCCAGATTATAGGGAGCTCAATAAGCTCACCATTAAATCTAAATTTCCCATTCCTGTGATTGATGAATTATTGGATGAATTACATGGAGCAATTTATTTTACCAAGTTGGATCTTCATTCAGGATATCATCAAATTAGAATGAATACTGAAGATATTCCGAAAACAGAATTTTGAACTCATGAGGGTCATTATGAATTTTTGGTCACGCCTTTTGGCCTTACCAATGCACCTTCTACATTTCAAGGGTTGATGAATTCCATTTTTAAACCCTTCCTTAGAAAATTTGTGCTAGTATTTTTTGATGATATACTAATCTACAATAGGTCTTGGAACGTTCATGTTCAACATGTTGACAGGGTGCTCAAATTATTGCAGGAAAAATAATTATATGTAAAATCATCCAAATTTTTCTTTGGAGTACAAGAGGTGGAATATCTAGGTCATATTGTATCTCAAGAGGGTGTTAAGGTAGACCCTAACAAAATTAAATCCATTAAGGAATGGAAAGTCCCCACAACCATAAAGCAGTTGCGAGGATTTCTTGGTTTAACATGGTATTATCACAAGTTTGTAAAGAATTGTGGGAGAATAGCAGCACCTATAACAACATTATTGAAGAAAGATGCATTTTCATGGACTCCTAAAGCAACTAAGGCCTTTTAACATCTTAAAGAGGCAATGTGCCTAGCACCGGTCTTAGCTACTCTATACTTCACAAAAACATTTATTGTGGAATGTGATGCCTCAGGAAATGGAATTGGTGTTGTTTTAATGCAATAATGAAGACCCATTTCTTTTGAAAGTCATCCCATCAAATGAAAGTACTTATAGAAAGCTATTTATGAGAAGGAAATGTTAGCAATACTACATGCACTAAAGAAATGGCGACCTTACCTAATGGGAAGACACTTCAAGGTAAAAAATAATCATGATAGTATTAAACACTTTTTGGGACAAAGGCTATCTTCAGAAGATCATGCAGGGATCTGGAAAACGACAATGGTCGTAATTATAAGCCCTTGTGGAGTCACCAGTTGTTAGTGTGAATTCTAATTGCAAGCGCACGAAAAAAGCTCACTTTAGCTGTGCATAACAAACAACCCTAACATCAAAGATGAACTTCAATTTCCTTATATTTGAAGTTAGTGATTAGATTAAATGCTACAGAAATCTAGATCTATGTAGTTAAAGACATTAAACAACAAATAATAAGCAAGAGTTGCTCCATGCATCCAATGAACAAGACAATAATTTTTAAATATTTTTTTGTATTATGACACCTGGGAAGGGAACATAGAAATATTTTTCAAGTCCCCCTTAATGGGATGGGTTCTTGTATGTCCTCAACACTTCATATCTAAGATCTCTCTCTCTTGATGGTGCAGAAAACCTAGGCAAAAATGGAACTCAAAGGGAGTTCACAAGCAAAAAGTAGAAAAATATGACAATGATGGATGATCAAAGTCAGACCAAAATTATAGATCAAGAGTGATCTCTAGGAAAAAAAATGTAGTGAGTGAATGGAAAAACCCCTCTACTTATAACAAAATATTTAGTTAGTCTAGATATTGGTGCATAATTAAAATATTATTAACCAAACCTAGATCCAAATTTTATGGAATATTTTATTATTTTTGTTGGAGGGAAAAAGAATTTGAATTTGGTCAAATCTCTTTATTTAGAAATAATAAATAAATAATTTATTTATTATTTTAAGAATGCGGTTGAATAATAATTAAATAAATAGTGATTTATTCAATTATTTATAAATGATTTAGTCAAATTTAACAAGGAATGTTATTTAAATAATGTTTTAAATAATTATTCCTAGAAAATAATAAGATAAATAATGATTTGTCTAATTAATTTACTTGTTTTGGATTAAATATGACTAGGAATATTAATTAAACAGTGCTTTAATTAATTATCCCTTGAGGAAAATCAAACAATTAAGGAATTATTCAATTATTCCTCATGGGCTTTCCTGTTTAGAGCATAAAAAAATTAATAAATTATCGATTATTAAGTTATTTTTCATAGTCCCCGGATGCGGGTGATCAAAAAAATGACTAGAAGGATGGGACAGGGGTGTGACGAAGCGGGTCGACAATTTCCCACCCCAGACGAGAAGGTAAATACGCAGCTGCCCAACAGATCTCAGCATTTACAGCCCGCACAGTTCACAGGATTGTGGTCTAGAGGTTCGGCCTTCCGCATTATGACTATCGTGCAGGATTCTAACCTCGCATGCCTCCGCATGCTGGAGCACTCACCTCTCTTCAATGCTCATGATCGAACAGAAGATCCTCGTATCAGGAGCAGGAATGATAAAGGGCAGCTTGGTGTTCATTTCTCCTTGCAGCTTAGGCAGACACACCGACCCCTTCTCAATTATGTTTATGGTTTCAAAATCGTTTACCCGCTGGTGGATGTTTGTTCTACTTGGAAGCTTATTGAATGTGACAGAGAGAGGAATGGGCATTGGAAGACTGGTTGTGGTCCTACTTTAAGGGAATTGAGGGAGATTTCGACTCTATTCACAAGTGCCTTGGGCCCCCTGCCACATTTGGACAATCCAGCATTTGTGTTCTCTCCTCCTATTCTTGGTGCCAATATGTCGAGTTTGAGACACAGAATGAGAAGCCGCAGAGGCGGCAACAGGGGTCGCTCCTCCACCCGACCCTCTAGCCCGTCCTATGCTTCACCTGCTACTTCGGGAGGTCGTGTGGGCGGCCACTATCCTCGTACGTGTAGTGGGAGATGGAGTTCTTTGGATTCTCGTCACAGGGGCTCCCACACTCCCTGTCCTCCTACTTTTGTTCATCCTCCAACCACTGGTTCTGCTCGGTTCATCTTAAATAGTGCTCTGAATTTCCCGAGAATCACGGTCATCTTCACAGTAGTTTTTCATGAGACCGCCCAAATGGAGGACAACACTTCTCCCACGACGGACACAGGTGGGGAATTCGCCCAAACTTTGTTCCCTCATGATGGGGCTGACAATGAGGCAAGGCAGCCTTGGGAAGCTCCAGCATGTAGCATCTCGGAGGTGGAGATGGCACAGGCTGACCTTGGCCCATCTGTCTCAGAAGAAGCTTTAGCCTCGGACATGCACGCTTTAGGTTGGTGTCGCATCATGGAAAAAAATCTTGATGAATAGTCAGTATTCTGTGGTTTTTTTCTCTGTATCTGCAGCTCATTCTATTAAGCTGGTGTCTGTTAACTCGGTTAAGTGGAATTCTGGGTTGTTTTGTTCATTTTGGACTTTAAGCTCCCCTGCGTGGGTTTTGGCAAACTGTCAGATTGGTTTCCCTGTTACAGGGCAGTCTCCTCTTATGTTTCTCCTGCTATCTCTACTTCTTTCCGGAGCAGATGTCTTGACTGCGGTCACTATGTAATTTTACTCCTCTGTCAATAGAATTAAGCTTACTTAGAAAAAAAAAGAAGAAGTTATTTTTCATAGTGAAAGCAATTTTACTATGGTAAAATTGGTCTTACATGGTGTACTTTGTTCCATCTTATAGTAACATGTTAGATGACCAAAAATTGGCGTGACACTTACAATAATCTTTGGGTGTCCATGTAGCTTTTGAATTGTTTCCATAAATGTAGTAGCAACTCTACTTGCTTTAAATGGATGAGATAATGCACAAAAGTGTGCATACTTGGTAATTCTATCAACTACCACCATGATGACACTATTTCCTTCAGACTTTGGTAAACCTTTGATAAAATCCATTGAAATATCTTCCTAATGTTGACTTAGACTGGATAAAGGTTGTAGAAGACCCAGAGTCTTAATTGTCTCAACTT
This sequence comes from Pinus albicaulis, assembly GCA_034641835.2. Classification (NCBI taxonomy): domain Eukaryota; kingdom Viridiplantae; phylum Streptophyta; class Pinopsida; order Pinales; family Pinaceae; genus Pinus; species Pinus albicaulis. The sequence continues at coordinate 222,031,659 of CM076579.1, forward strand.
TATTTTTCTGGAAAACCAAACATTCCGCCACAAAAGTTTGAATATCAGATTTAAGGCCATCCCGAAAAATTGTTTCTTAGCCCTGTGGTAAGTTTTTAAAATTACCGAGTATCTTCCTAAGGGAGAAGTGTGCAATTAAAAAATAATCTTTTGTTTTAGTTGGAATTATTACAAATATATAAGCAATATTTGTACCCTAAGGAATTATTTTTCCAACTAACTATATCAGATGTAGTAGGATATTGCTAAAACCTTTGAATGAGTGTTCACACTTCTTCATCCTTTTCCCATTCATCCCTTGATTCAGTTAACCAATCTAGTTGGAAAATAGAAATGGAAAAAAGCAATGCTTCCACATCTTCATCCTTTCTTGAGAGTGCATCTGCAATAACATTTAGCTTCCCTTTTTTATAGATGATTTCAAAGTCATAACCCAACATCTTTATGACCCATTTTTGCTGCTATTCTGAAGATATTCTTTGTTCCAAAAATTATTTAAGACTATCATGATAAGTTTTTACCTTGAAGTGTCTTCCCATTAGGTAAGTTCGCCATTTCTTCAGTGCATGTAGTATTTCCAACATTTCCTTGTCATAAATAGCTTTCGGTAGATACTTTCCTTTGATTGGACGACTTTCAAAAGTAATGGGTTTCCCTTCTTACATCAAAACAAAAAAAAATCCATTTCCTGAGGCATCACATTCCACAATAAAAGTTCTTTTGAAGTCTGGCATAGCTAAGACTGGTGCTAGGCACATTTCCCTTTTAAGATGTTCAAAGGCCTTAGTTTCTTCATGACTCCATGAAAATGCATTTTCATTTAATATTGTTGTTAGAGGTGCTACTATTCTCCCATAATTCTTAACAAACTTGCGATAATACCCTGTTAACCCGAGAAATCCTCGCAACTACTTTATGGTTGTGGCGACTTTCCATTCCTTAATGGGTTTAATTTTGTTAGGGTATACCTTAACACTCTCGTGGGATACAATATGGCCCATATATTCCACCTCTTGTACTCCAAAGAAACATTTAGAGGCTTTTGAATATAATTGTTTCTCCTCCAATAGTTTGAGTACCCCATCAAAAAATACCAACACAAATTTTATAAGGAAGGTTTGAAAATGGAATTCATCCACCCTTCAAATGTACAAGGTGCATTGGTAAGGCCAAAAGGCATGACCAAAAATTCATAATGACCATCATCAGTTCGAAATGTTGTTTTCGGAATATCTTCAGTATTCATTATAATTTGATGATATCCTGAACCAAGATACAACTTGGTAAAATATATTTCTCCATGTAATTCATCCAATAATTCATCAATCACAGGAATGGGAAATTTATCTTTAATAGTGAGCTTATTGAGCTCCCTATAATCCAGACACATGCGCCATGAAACATCCTTCTTGTGTACCAATACTACTAATGCAGAAAAATAACTTTGGCTTGGTTGAATTATACTAGCCTCTAACATTTTTGCAATTGTTATGTAGAATTGTGAATTACAGATAAAAAAAATTCCCTAAGTGTGGTGCAATGCATTTAGAAAAACAATTCAAATAATTTGTAGATACTTTCTCTAAGATTAAATAGACACAAAAAGATAGAGGAACTTGTGATCCAAGTGCTTCCTATTCTCCTTCTGTCATTCTTGATGTAGCTACCAATCCAACTTAGATCGCCAGCCTAGTTTCTGCAATTATAAACACTAAAAAACAAAGAGATCTCAATATGCAGATGGCTATTTATATTAATAAGTTAAATCAATTGAACATGAAACATATATATCAGTTAAGAATCCATCATATGAAAAACATAAACATAAACATATACATATATGGGAAAATGAGCAGCAATCTTTATTAATGAGTAGAAGGGGGAGGTTAAAACAAATGGTTGATTTGATGTCACCAGATCCAGCATCATCCCAGCCTTATCACAATCAACATCTCATCGATAGCATATCACTCCTATCACTTTCTCAATTGAGAATGCAACAACATTTCTTTACCAAAATTATTCCTTCCCTAGCACTAGGATATGTGCTCAATTTATAGGGAAACTGAAGGTATTTTGTCAATCAATGTATTTCTAATAATAGGAAATACATGTTCCCAAGCTTAGAGGTGTTAGATTGACACTTGGATTCAAAGTTTGACACATATGGACTCTTCTAGAAGGCATGGGCCATGTGGAGATTCTAGAACAATGACGATTTTGCTCCCATTTGACCAACGTACTCTTGAATGTCGAGAAGTGATTCGCAAAGCACCCTTGAATGGAGGTAACTGCATATGAAAATAAGTTAGTCCCTTGAGAGGCATCGTTTGTGAGCTCATAAGTGATATAAAATATACTTCAAACCTGGGAAACCTTGCAATAGAAGTCATGAATGGTTTAGTATTGTCTTAGGGCATGTAGCAACTGAAATGATAGGGGATGATAGACCCTATTTCATTGGTCCTAGGGATGATGTACAGTTTGAAATGGTCATTGGGAATGATGCCCAAATTGACCTATAACAACTGCCCCCTAAAGAATGAAGTCAGAATAATACCAATATTTTTTGAATGAGATTCTTTACGATGTGATGGGCTGGAACTGAAGCGGAGTGGAGAACCGCATCAATCTTACAATAAATTACATCATGATATATCCTCTTGATCATAAATTGCTGAGGGAGGCATTCTCATGCTTAACACATAAATTATCTAATAACATGTACATAGTGCAAAAATTCATCTACATTGGAATGTTTCCCAATACAGACATGCCTATAGATATAGGCCCATGTTCAGATGATGTTCTGTATTTAAGGTCACTCTATAGATGATGTGTACAAAAATCCTGAAATCATAGCTCGGATGGTTGAAACTAGATTCGAGGTCTTCTTATCTCATTCACTCGATTGTTCGGGTACAAGTCTCGCCATGTGAATATATGATTTGTAGTCAAAATTGGTAAGATATCGTCAGCCAATGATATGAGTTGTTAACAAACATGAGAGAACCACCATTCATGTTAATGGATCTCAAGGTACTACAGTAAATTTCATAAGGCGTGAATATATTATTTTATGTCGAACACCAAACAAAATATTTCAGTCAAAAGTTCAGAATCGAGGATCTTGTTGATGCTATAACAAGCCTCATGGTACTTGAAGATGATTTTTCTATGTGAACTTCTTGGATGATGATTTGACATCGATAGGAAGCCACTTTATTGCAAAATGGGAGTTACTGATTTTGGAGACACAATGTGACTTGATATAGCAATGTTCAGGGATGACTGTCATGAGAATGAAGATTTATGAGTATTGCAGAAGGATGAGTATTCACTGGATGAATTCTCTTGAACATATCGGTGACACTGAGATGAGTTGGCAGCATTGACCCAAAACCAAAGTGAAGGTATGATGAACCATAGGTATGAATGAATTGTTAAGAATATTAAACAACTCAAATAGTCACGATGATGGAGTGAAGTGTCACGTTTAAGAGAGACCTACTATAGTAAAAGTTCTATTCACTTTCCCAAATTTTCCTTGGTCATTTGTCAACCAGTACCTCTTCATTTTTTAACATAATTGAGGAGGATAACATTTTCTTGATATATAATTCAACCCTTCGGGCGAATAATGCATCCCTATATAATAATTTAACGAGTCTAGTGATGAATGAAACTCGATTCTTACCATGATAGACAAGCCCATCACTATTTTATGTTTTAACGAGCCTAAAGACAGTGAAAGCCCAGTCCTTTTTCATATTTAGAGAGTTTGAAAAAGAGGAGAAAATAAAAATCCATAAGTACTTTTTCGTAAAGTTGTTGCTCAGATCCGAAAAAGTGTAAAATAATATCTGAGAGAACCTCCTAGCCATGTTTGACTAAGGCATTCCTTTTTTGTAAATAATACAACTCAGTCCAGAAAAGGGTTAAACTTATATTAAGTAGATATCAATTCATTTACTTTTACGAGATCGAAAAGACAAGTTCTCGGAAATATTTTCACATTATTAGAGTCTAAAAAGAGTTAAAAGAAGACTCTAGGGGTTCCTTTTTCGCCGTTGTCGAAGCTCGAAAAAGAGATAAAAGTGCGCTTCAAGTCCTTTTTTGTTTTTATCAAAGCTCGAAAAATAAGGATAAAAGTATGCTTTGTGGTCAAATCATTCTTGAAATAAATTTGCACGACTAATCTTCCCATCAGTTGCAAACCTGTTTAGAACAACATCAAATGGAGTAAAAATACATGTTTAATGATAAAAATTGAATAAAACCATAGTCACAATAATAAATATTATTTGCAAATAATCAAATGAATAATTAAAATATTTTTACTATTCATTTTTATCATTTGAAAGTTACCATTTTCATTTTGGAGCTCTGAATCTATTTTTTCCCCTGAACTTCAACTGTTGATTACGATCGATTTTGTGGATGGTTTTCATCACTATTTGATCTAGGTTTGTGCCATAAACCCCCTCTTTCTTTGAGTAGTAATTTAATTTCATTTCATTGCAAAATTTTAGGGATTTCATCCCCTTAGGATAAATTATTTTCAAAATATGGCAACTCACGTAGGAATGCACTCAAAATGAACCCTAGGTCCATATGAAATGCACTGTATATTGACCACGACTGCATTGGGCAGAATTCACATTTTTTATTCTTTCATTGTACCAAAATTTTGCGTAATTTTTTGCATGAAAATGAGTCTAATGAGTCTTATGGTTATGTTTTAAGGATTCATCAGACTAGAATGACAATTACTTGGAGAGAAAGAGAGCATGAGGAACAAAACATGATTTCCCTTAATTATTTGGGTACTGTAAGAGCCGTAAGAGATTGTGGGTTTTTAAAATACTTCCGCTTATCAGGTATGAGGAAACAAATGAAAATTTTGGAGTTCCTTGTTCATGCATGGGATCCCACAATTAAGGAATTTCACATTAGGAAAAAAGTGGTTCCAATTACAATGGAGGACATTTATTTTCTGACAAGCTTGTCGAGGAGAGGCCTACACATTTTTCTCTCAGGGTCTAATCTCGGAGGAGAGAGAGTGAAAGACTATATTTTTCAGCATTTCTATCTAGGGGTAGAGCCTAGCAAGGATGGGAAAATAAACATCTGTGACGTTTGTGATTTTCCATTGAGAACCATTCTATTCATAATCGTAAAGCTTGCTGGTACCATTACATTATATGTATTGAATAGATCTTATATGAAGTATGCGCTAGAGTGCATGGAACCAATAATTTTCAACTCGGCTGAAGATGTACTCTCTCAAATGAAAGAAAAAATGAGAAAGGAAAAGGGAGGAAGGAAGAAAAACTTTAGTTATGTTTCGATCCTCATTTATTTTGCCTTAGAGTGGATTCCACCGATGCAACCTCAACATGTGATGATGGGTGTGTCTAACCCTAGAGATCCGAGGATGCAAATATAGGTAGAACTAAAGGCTAAACATGCAGGCCAATCATCCATTGTGTTCTCGACTGCATTCTTCACCTGGTTCAAGTGACATATTATCACCATCGATGAGTATGCATATGCAGGCATAGATTTTTGAGGAGATGCAGAATTAGCTTTACCAGAAGGTGCTCAGTGGGGTGCAATCGGTAAGAATGTTTTGACCATGTTTTTTTATTTTTCTAAGGTTTATACATCTTTTTGTATTTTTATTTTTTCCTAAGACTAAAATAAAGTTTTAATGTAATGCAGATATGGGTCGATTTCAACCAGTGGAGGAACCAGAGTATGGAGTGGATGAGCTAGCAAAGAGGGTTGTTGGGAGAGTAGTCCTTTAGGATTTAGACATGGCTCAGACTCTTGCTGAGATTTAGCAGCACATAGAGGGGTTGATCTTCGGGATTCCAGATTTCCAGATCGAAGACTTACCCATGCGACTGCAACGCCACACTATTGGTATTGCTGACCACTGGATGTGGTTACTATGTAGAATAGCTAGATTGATAGCATGTTACCATGAGCATCACTAGTTTAATTTTGACATGTTGAATACATTTTGAGGTTAGATGACCAATGTGTCTTGGGAACAAATTTTGTAAAAACATATAACTATTTATCTATTTGATTTCAGTGTTTTCCTATGTTTATTGTGCGATCCTATTCAATAATGTGAATGTGTCTTTACATGTGTTGCAAATGTCTTCTTATAACATAATTTGCTAAAGAATTAGTCAATGTGTTCAAGTTTCTGGAAATGTGTTGATATTGAATAAAATCAAAATGTCTTTCCAAAAGATGAACTCTTAAGAACATACGATGCAGTGTTGGATTTCTAACAGTATAAACACTAGTAAGTTGTAATACCACAAGTTTTGCGTCTAACCTTATGATGATGCGGTTAATACCAAATGAAATGGCATCAGAGAGAAGTTCTATCAACGTTCTATACTTAGCAGTATTGTTTGTCGATATAAAAATAAAAATCCCTTGAAAAATTACTAAATTTCCGTTCAGAGTGAAAATGGCCAACACTGCAGAGGATAGGTTCTGCGTACTACGACTAGCACCATCATCATACCTAACAAATGGTTCCAAATATTCATAAATCTATGATGAAATGTAAAGTGGATTACTAATTTCAATAAAACTCTAAAAGACAAACTAAGACAGTGAATGAAAATAAACAACATATATATACAATATAATACAAAAAATTGCTATGCTCATCATTAAGCATAGTAACATTTCAGATACAAACCATTTTGGGGTTGCGCCAACGAAATTCTATCATAATCCACCAACTCATACGCACCCTTAGAAAGAAATAATTTGACAATATAGGGGCCATGCCATAATGGCTCAAATTTCCCTATATCTATTACATCAGCTTCCTGATCATAAAGAAGGACCAAGTCGCCCTCTCAGAAAATGCGAGGTTGGACATGCTTGTCATATTGCACCTTTATATGTCTCTTATGTGCTTCATTAGCCAATTAGGCTTCACGACACGTTTCATCAAGATGGATGAGGTTAAAAATACGAGCTTCTTCATCTGACATGCCAGGTAACAAGACGATTGGGAGTTTTAATGATGATATTTCACATTGAATTGGCAAGATAGCTTCTAGACCATACACCAATTGAAAGGGGGTAAATCTAGTTTCATTTCTCACCGAGGTTCAGTATGCCCACAAGACTGAGTACAAGATCAAATTCCATTTTTATTTATGAACTCCTATCATTCGTTGAAGCATTCATTAAAGAGTCTTGTTAATATCCTCAACTTGTCCATTTGATTGTGGATAGTAAGGAGTAGAAATATCATGAGACAGTCCTAACTTGGCAGTCAACTCAGTCATCATGTGATTACAAAAATTCTTACCATGATCTCTAACTATAGCCTGTGGGACCCCAAATCGTGCAATTGCATGATTAAAGAAAAACAATGTAGCTGTTTGTCCTGCATTGTTGAATGTAGGCATCTCTTCGGCCCAGTTGGTAAGGTAGTCTACTATGACAATAATATAACCATGCCCCCCAGATGAACGAGGGTTACAGGTCATAAAGTAAATGCCCCATTTAAAATATGGTCCATAGAGACAACATGATGCATTGGTGCTGGCGATTTGCGGATTTTACGATCAAATATCTAGTACAAATGACAACTTCTGACCATGAGGATGCAGTAGCGAAATGTGGTAGGTCAAATGTAACCAATGCGAAGTATCTTCTACACGGTAGTGTATCCAGACATGTGTCCACCACAAGCCCTAGCATGACAATCAATTAAAACCTTTTCAACCTCCTTATGAGTGAGGCACCTTCACCACGAAGATAAAGTGTATCGCTGACAATCAGATAATATTTGGCTTGATATCGAATATGTCGCTGGTCAGAGCGAGAGGTATCAGGCCGAAAATTTTGGGTCTGGAGATAAATGATAAAATACCCATACCAAGGATCAGATGATTTGATCAAAAATAAAGACTCGTCAGGAATTGATGGTTGCAACGTAGTAGCAATATTATCAGAGGGAAGGTCACAAACAAGCTCAGCCAAAAATAAAGACTTCTTTGACATGGATTTGACGAATTCGAAATAAAATTCCTGCAAAACGAAAATCCATTTTTAATACTCGCCCCTAGCAATTGACGTGATAAAATATAAGTCATAGGGTTGAAATCCAAAATGACAATGGTCTTCTAGAATAGGATATAGGGGAAAAATATTTGGACAGCTTAAACAACCCCCAAGGCAAGATTTTCTACGTATGAATACTTTACTTCCGTATCATTGAGATTACAACTCAAATAATAGATCAAATGTTATATCCTATTTTCTACTTGGACCAATACCATAGCAATGGTCATATCAGCTGCGACGATATATAAGAAATAATCACTCTAATAATTGGGGGGATACATTAATGACGCCTAGACAAGATTATCCTTAACAACATCAAAAGAATCTTGCGCAACTTGGTCCCAATGGAAGGGAATCCTCCTTTTCAATAGCTGAGTAAATCCTTTAGCCATTTTGGAGTAGTTGGGTATGAACCTTCTTAGGAATTTATCCTTTCCCTGAAGTTTCTATAACTGAAGTAAATTTGATGGCATAGGAAAACCAAGAATGGCCTGGAAATTCAATGGGTCTATTCAAATTACTTCTTTTGAGCCTAGAAAATGACCAGAACCAACACAAAATACACATTTATGTGGATTGAGGCGTATTTTGTACTGTCGACAATGTAAAAATATAGTTCTCAAATGCATCAGGTGATCAGTTTGATTTCATGAATGTGCTGGTAAATCGTCTAGATAGGGTTGAACAATGTGCTTGATGTCATTGAAAGCATAATCCATTTCTCTCTAAAAAGTTTCCCCAGCTTTTTTTAAATCAAACAGGAATTTCCTATAAGTGAATGTGCCTAGGAACAGATGAATGTTGTCTTATATTGGTCCTCTGGGCAGATATTGATTTGATTGTAGCGAGAGAATCCATCCATGAATGAAAATATTTTTCATCCACCATGATCTCAATAATCTGGTAGAAAAAGGGAATAGGATAGTTGCCTTTTGAATAACAAGATTGACATCCTGATAATCGATGCACACCCTGATGGTTCCTTGTTTTTTCATAACAAGAATGATGTTGGAAACCCACTTAGTTAGTGGAACAGGGTAAGTGAAACTAACACGCAAAATGTTTTCAACTTCTTCTTTAATGGAAGTGGCCTTCTTTAGATGAATAGAACGAATTCGTTGACTTACCAACTTGACATCAGGGTACATATTATTAGTGTGTTCAACGATACTAGTATCTATGCCTGGCATTTCCTTGTAAGACCAATAAAATACATCATGGAATTCATGAAAGAGAGAGTGATATGTTTCTATTTCTAATGGAGAACAAGACACGCCGACATGATTTTTTTCTACAATGTTGGGTTTGGTTGAAATATTGATAGAAATGGTTTCTTCAATATTTGATAAATTTTGCTTAGAATCGATTGCATTAATAGGAAAATAATTTGAAAAGAATTTTTTTATCAATGGGAAATATAGTTCACTAATATTATCTTTTTAATAATCTAGAAGATGGGAACAATGATGATAATATTTGCATGGTTCTCCTTCCGACATCATTGTTTCCAGAATATTCTCATCTGTCAAGAATGTTGATGAAAAAGGATCAGATGGAGTACCATAATCTAATGACCGATCTACCCAAACAACCAGCGATGATGATTTCAGATTCGCCGCCCAAGCCAGATAGATAGATTTCCATGCCAACTCAATAGGTTTGGGCAGCAAAAACTCATCGAACGCAACAATTTCAGAATCACCCATACTCTTCCTTAAGCCAGATGGAGTGGAAGAGATAATGTAGAAAGTATCTATACTTGTAATTTTTGTCGATGTCGCAGGCGGTGATAATGAAAAGGTTCCCATAAGAGTGGAATCCTTTAAGATTCCTATACCAATGTTCTGAAGTGTGAGTTGGGGTGCATCAACTAACAGAACACTTCCAGTTACCTGGGAACTAGAGGCAAAGAAGGATAGTGATGCAGGAGAATCCTACTCAAATGTCATTATTTATTAGGGTAATTTAGGGGGTGATGTTTTTTTAAATTATTTTATAAATTATGTACATTTTAAATAAATTAAGAGGAAAATCTGAGTGAGGTTTACTGTAAATATTCTCTTATAATTGAGAATATGAGAGGAGTGTGTTGTTTATATATCTTAGGGATTATGGACTCCTTAAATAGAAATTAGTTGATTCAAAGGAGGGATAAGCTATTTTAGGATTTGGTTGAGTCATTTGTGGAGGAAATGATGGATTTAAATTAATCCACAACTATGTATAAATATGAGCTTTGTATGAGGATGGAAAATATATAGAGGATGGAAGAGGACAGAGGAAAAAAAAAAGAGCGTGGACAGGGATAGTGTGCCAGTGTGAAGAATGGCGAGAGACAAGAGGCAAAAAAATATAATACTTTTCCAATAAGAGTTTGATACAGTTGTTATTGATGTAATTTATGTAGGTTTTAACCCTGAATAGAAATTATCTACACACGAATATTATAACAGAAAATAAACAATAGCGAGAGCATAAAACATAAAACAGATAAACACAGAGATTTTCCCCTAGATCCCAAATGGGGACGACCAACTTGATTTTTCATTATATTTCTTTTAGTGTTACAACACATATATATACATGTCGAAGCATACATTAACCCTAATCCATTAACCCGATATTACAACATAACCATAGTTCCCTTGACCGGATCTACAAAATTACCAGGGGCCGAAAAATATCGTACCCCAAAACCATGTGCAAAACCATGCACAAAACCATGGGCGCGGACTACCCACCGGAAATTAAGGACCAAAAAATTTTCGCTGGGGCGCTGCCCCGGGCCCGGACAGGGGGGCATATTGCCCCCCCTCCTACCCCCCCTACGCGTGCTTAGTCTTGGAAAGAATATAACACATACCCAACATTCTACCACTTGTTGTTTTCTTTCCGCAATGGGCCACAGGAGAGCTTAGCTTGCTTTCCGCTCCAATTCTTCAACACCCATTGTTTGTCTAAACCAAGAGAACTTTTGAGTGCTCACAGACTTCATCAATGCATCTTCAACATTCTTCAAAGTGTCCACCTTTACCAGCAACACCCTTTTAGCCTCAACCATATCTCTAACAAAGTGATATTGAACATCAATGTGCTTTGTCTTTGAATGATAAGCAGGGTTCTTATCCAAGAAAATTTCACTTTGGCTATCACAGTCTATCCTTATAGCTTGCTGTACCAACCCCATACTTGAACACAATCTCTGCAACCAAACTGCTTGCTTTCTTGCATGAGTGGCTACTATGTATTCTTCCTCTGTAGTTGAAAGAGCCACTACAGACTGTCTTTTACTCATTCAACTGACTGCGCCTCCAAATAGGCTAAACACATACCCACTTGTAGATATTATTTGGTCCAGATCTCCAGCCCAGTCTGCATTAACAAAACCACAAATTTCCAACATTATTTCCAATCCTAGTCTTCCCTGATAGCACAAGCCATAATCACTAGTGCCACGTAAATATCTGAAAACTCGCTTCACTGTTGTCCAATGCTCCTTACCTGGGTTTGACATAAAACTGCTCAATACTCCCATTGCACGTGCAATGTCTGGTCTAGTACAGACCATTTCATATATCAGGCTACCCACTGCACTTGCATATGGAACACGGGACATATCCTCCTCTTCTTCTTATGTCTTGGGACACTGTTCAGCAGATAGCTTTACACTTATAGGAATAGGAACATTCACTGGTTTACTATCCTGCATATTGAACCTCTGCAATATAGTCTCGGCATACTTCCTCTGGTTTAACTAGAGCTTCCTCTTTGTCTGATTTCTCTTAATTTACATGCCCAAAATATAGTTTGCGGCACCAAGATCCTTCATGTCAAATTTGGAGAACAGTTGGGTCTTCAAATCTTGGATAATTTCTTTGTTATTTCCAATCAACAACATATCATCCACATACAAGACCAAATAAATAACACGGTCATCAATTAATTTAAAATAAGCACAGTGATCCTCCTTTCTTCTGGTGAAGCCAAGTCCTCATATATAGGTATCAAATTTCTAATACCACATCCTTGGTGACTGTTTCAACCCATACAGAGACTTCTTCAACCTGCATACCAGTTCTTTCTTACCCTTCACCATAAAGCCTTCAGGTTGCTTCATGTAGATATCCTCTTCTAGATCCCCGTGAAGAAATTTTGTCTTCACATCCATCTGTTCTATCTCAAAATCAAATGTAGCAACAATAGATAAAAGTAATATAATAGAAGTAACTTTGGCAACAGGAGAAAAAATATCACCAAAAGCAATTCCCAACACCTGGGAATAACCATTTGCTACCAACCGAGCTTTTTGTTTCTCCACCTTGCCTTCTACATTCATCTTCATTTTAAACACCCATTTGCTCCCGATGGGCTTCCTTCCAACCGGCAACTCCACCAGATCCCATGCCTCATTTTTGTGCAAGGATTCTATTTCATCAACCATGGCCTCCTTCTAGAGTTTTCCATCCTCTGAATCTACTGCCTCTCTGACAGTTCTGGGATCATCATTAGTTATAGTTAAGGCCAAACTTGAATAGAAAGCATATGGACTATACCTTTATGGTTGCCTTCTTTCTCGAACTGATCTTCTAATAGCTGGAGTTTGTGGCTCTTCATCTTTTGAGTCTTCTTCTGTTATAGAGTTCGATTCATCCTCCTTTAGCTCAAACTCTATCTTCTCAGGTTCCTTTGGTAGGACTTCATGTTTAACAACATCTTTCACTTCTCTAAACACCACATCTCGGTTGTACACAACCTTCATTGTTTCTGGGTTCCAAAGCTTGTAACCCTTTAAACCATCCTTATAACCAATAAAGATGCACCTTTCAGATTTATTATCCAACTTGGTCCTTTTTCTCTTTGGAACATCTACATATGCATCACATCCAAATACCCTTAGATGTGAAAGAGAGGGTTTCTTACCAGTCCATACATCATGTGGAGTCTTATCCTCCAACACTGATGAAGGTGATCTGTTAACCAGATAGCATGCAATCTCCACTACCTCTGCCCAGAATTCTTGTCCTAACCCAGTACCACTGAGCATGCTTCTTGCCTTTTCCATCAGTGTTCTGTTCATTCTTTCTGCAACTCCGTTTTGCTGAGGTGTGTATGGAGTAGTCTTCTACCATGCTATACCACACTTCTTACAAAACTCTTCAAATTCCCTCTTGCAAAACTCCCCACCATTATCTGTCCTTAGTTCCTTTATCTTCTTCTCTGTCTGGTTTTCCACTAGAGCCTTAAATTTTTTAAATCTTTCAAAAGCTTAATATTTCTTCCTCAAGAAATATATCCACGTATTCCTTGAGAAGTCATCTATGAATGAAACATAGTACACAAACTTTCCCAGTGATGGAACTAACACAGGTCCAAACACATCACTGTGCACAAGTTCTAATATCTTGTTCGCCCTCTTAGCACCATAAGGAAAACTCACCCGATTCTTCTTCCCATATACACAATGTTCACAGAAATTGAAATCCAAAGAGAAATTAGACATACCTTCTACCATACCATTTCTATGCAGTATTCGAAGGCCCTTCTCTCCAATATGTCCAAGCCTCTGATGCCATAGCATGGTCTTTTCTTTAGAGACATCTAGGCGTTACACCATTTTTTGGTCATCTAATCTATTATCATTAGATGGACCCAAGTACACCATGTAAGACCAATTTTACCCTAAGTAAAATTCCTTTCACTATGTGAAATAACCTAGTAAAACACCTTTATTAAGTTGTTTATAGTCTAAATAGGAAACCCCAAAAGGAAATAATAAACAAATCTATATTTGTTTATATTTCCTTAAGGAATAATTAGTTAAACATCAATTTAATTATTATTCCTGGTCATATTTAACCCAAAACAAGGAAATCAATTCAATAAATCCTTATTTATTTGATTATTTCCTAGGAATAAGTTATTTAATCCTTATTTAAATAATATTCCTAGTTAAATTTGACTAAATCATTTATAAATAATTAAATAAATCATTATTTTTTAATTATATTTCCACCATTTCCTTAAAATAATAAATAAATCATTTATTTATTTACTAAATATAAATAAAGGATTTGACCCAAGTCAAAAATCCTTTTCCTTCCAATAAATATAATAAAATATTCCTAAAAGGTGGTCCTAGAATTTGGTTAATAATATTTTATTCATGCACCAAGTTCTAGAATACCCTAATATTTTGTTATAAATAGAAGGGTTTTCCCATTCATTTTTCACCTATCATTTGCGTATTAGATCACTCTGGATCTATACTCTTGGTCTGACTTTGAGCCATTATCATTGTCACATTCTCCATTATTTTCTTTGTGAGCTCCCTTTGAGTTCTATGTTTGTCTGGGTTTTCTACACCAACAAGAGAGAGAAATTTTAGATCTGAAATGCTAAGGACTTTCAAGAACCCATGCCATTGAGGAGAATTGGAAAAAACTTTCTTGTTTTCCTCTTAGGTGCCCCTTTAATATAAAAACTCTTTCAAACATATTGTTCTTGTCTTATCTATTGGATGCATGGAGCAACATTTCATTTTTACTACTTAATGTATTTTTATGCATAGATCTAGATTTGTGCAGCTTTATTTGGATCAACTAACTGCAGATTTGAAGAAATTGGCAGCCATAATTGATGTTAGGGCTATTTGTTATGAGTAGCTAAAGTGGTCTTTTTTCGACAAAAGATTCATACTAACAATTGGCGACTCCACACGGGTTTTCTTTTGTGACCACTATCGTTTTATATATTCCTGCATATCCAGCTATTTCAGACCCTAGGGTTTCTCTTCAGTTTTCTGTTTTTCCTATTTTTATGGTGTTTTTCACCTCTAAGACCCTCAAACATTAAAATTTTTAACTTCTGTGTGTTTTTGGCCTTATTGCGCAGGTGACAGACATCAGCTGCAGCTGAGACGACAAATTTTTCTGAAATCTACCACCGAGAGACTCGGATCTGCAGGTCGCACTTATCGGCCCAAAACATGCAACCTGGCCCAGAGGGCACACTTTTCTGCCCCAAAAATGTGACCTGGACTGAAAATAGGTCAGAACCTGCGACCTGCACTATTTTCTGCACTTTTCCAGCAATTTTTCTGGGTTTGTGTGAAGCTTCTGCCAGGGTTTTCCAGCCTCTGTCTCCGCCCATTTAGACCTATTTCTGATATGTTTTACTCAAATAAGTGGGAATATTCCCCCCTAGGGCTTTAGTACCCTCCACTTTTTATGGAAAAGTTTTAGCTGCTTCAGACGTCTGAATTTTCAGAGTTTCAGCCTTCTTCTTTTCAGATCTAATACCTCATTTTTAGATCCCTTTTAGATCATCTCTTCTCCCTTTCAACTCACCTCATATAGTTTTGTTTGGGTTTGCCTCTAGGGTCACCTCCTTGTCCCTTCTGCCTTTAGCTGATTTCCTCCTTTGCTGCAGCAACCTTTCCTCTGTCTCTTTTCTTTTTTTTGCACGTCTTTTCAGCAGATTTCTCCTTTAGATCCCTGTCCCTCCTAACCTTATATCTATTGGCCTCTTTTTAGTGTGTTTTGATTATATTTTTTCCCTCTTTTAGACTAGTTTTGAGAGACTCGCCTTCTTGGGTTAGATCGATGCATTATTAGCTGTCAATTTTCTATTATTTCAACCTTATTTACTGTTCTCTGGAGATTTATTTTCAGCTACGCAACACACTTTTTCTTTTACTCTCAAAACATCTGGGTTTAAAAATTAAAATTAACACACATCACACACTGACCCTAAGTGAAGAAGAGCTTGGTTAACACCGCCAGGAAAAGACTTTAAAGTCAATTGACACTGCACCTCTCTGCCCTTGTTTCGACATTGTCATCATTTGATTCTTCACCTCCCTACCTTTGTTGGTCCTTCTTCTTCCCTTTGCACCGTCATCATTGCGCCTCCAAGGTGTTTATCCTAGAGACTTCTTGGCCTTCACCCTCAGTTTCCAGTTGGTCGACTTACTCTCTCCCACCGTCATCGAGTTAGTCCTCCCTCGAGTCTGCACTCTGACTCTTCTTTTGATTGTTTGGGTTCTCCCCATACTTTTGGTTCTCCCCCTGTTACCTTCACCAAGTCTAGTTCAGGGCCTAACGCTAGCAACCCCAGTCCTACTGCTGGGTCTGTTACTAGCGGAACCACCACGGGAACTACCTCGACTATCCCTTTGCTCCCTTATATGGCAGGTCTCAGTCTCCCCGATTTCAATCAGTTGATCAACGATCCTATCTGCCACGATGTTAGTTGGTCTGCTATGCCAACCAAGCTCCCCTCCGACATTCCTAAGTTTGAAGGCCTTGCTAGTGAATATCCCTCCAACCATATCCAATATTTCCACATGTGGTGTTCCTCCAATTCCATTACTGATGATTCCATCTGTCTTAGATTGTTCCAATGCACACTTATCGGCGAATCTTCTAAATGGTATGTTGATAAGACTGCCTCTTCCAATACCACCTTTGCAACCATTGACCAAGCATTCTTCTCTTATTTCCAGCTCCCTCTCCGATATGACACTGGTATAGAACTCTTGACTTCTTTTCGTCAATCCTCTTCAACCCGTATTTCCCCTCATGTCCAGGAATGGCGGAGAAGAAGTAGCTTATGCCGAGCTCCCACCTTTGAAGATCGGGTCTATATGGACTGGTTCCTTCGTTCTCTCTTACCTGCCATCGGAAAATATGTTGCATCCCAGTTCCCTCAAACCGAAGAAGCCACCATCCAAATAGCCTTGAAATATGACCTCATCTATGCTCAATCTGGTTATGTTTATATCGTCCTTCCTAACCTCCTTTAACCCGGTGGCGCTAACACCCCGAGGGCATCTCACTCTGTCGACGGTATCGTCTGAGCTCTTTCCCATACCTACGCTCAACCTCCTATGGGCTATGGTTTCCCTCCGGGAGGGGCCAGCACCTCCAGCACTTTCCCCCCTCCAGGTAGCATGTATCCAGGATACAGCATGCCTCCTCCTTTTTCCCACCCTCTTGCTTACCTCAATGTTTCCCATCCCAACCCTTATCCTTACCCACACCCTGGTGTCCCAACTCCTCCATTATTTTTACCTCCAACTCCCTTGCCTTCTCAACCCCCACACCAGCAACTACTACCCCCTCCAGGGAAAGTATTTGCATAACAGGGCACAACTAATCCTCCTTCTTCTCAAAGAAAGTGGAAAGGCAATAAAAATAAATCTTCCCCTAGTAATCGTGGATCCAATCCTTCAAGTATTGATTCTAACACTGCTAACCAGCCACAGGGCTCTCAGCCCAAGACGAACAAGCCTCTTTGCACCAATAAGCCTTTTTCGTATTGCGGTGTTTACAGTCATTACACTCACAATTGTCCCCGATTACCACAGATGTGGAAGATGTGGGAGTCTTAGGCTACATTGTCGGGACAACATACCTCCCCTATTGTTCGCCCCAATGCGACTACTTCTCAACCAGCCGTTTTTACCAATCCTTTCCCTCAGCAAGGATTCGTGGCTACTCAACCACCTCACGCCCCAGTAACCAGTCAACCTTCCCCTTCTGGTTCCTCCGATTACCAGATTCTCATGATGACTTCTGAACCAACCCCTCACCATCGACCTTAACCTTCAAACTCGGTCTCATCAGTACCCCATGCCTCCCGCTCCGTCTATTCCCGAGTCACCTTCTCCAGGTCCTACAGAGCCTCTTTTGACACCTAATGGTCCTTTTTAGATCCCTCAACCCAAAGTTGAGGTCCCTATCAAGGTTCATAAAGGCCCATTACACTGAAATGCTACTTTCGGTCGAGTTGCTCATTCGTATAGATCCTGCCGCCATTTCAACACTGAACCTCCTCCAGTTGTGTCCTTCTAGAAGGAAGGCTCTACTATCCGCCATGGGCGCTGTAGATCCTGCTGATGATCAATTGATTTTTTTTTACTCTTGTCAGTCAGACCATCCTCCCCTTCCTGCTTCTGTCGCTTTCCAAATCCCAGTCAAAATCTGGAATGCTAATGTGTCTCAATGTATTATTGATGAGGGGGCATCTACATGTGTGATGTCTGCTTCGGTTTGGAAACAACTCGGATCCCCTGAACTGGCCCCTTTCGCAATCACCCTTCGTGCATGGGATGGCCACACCTTCCAGCCCATTGGCCTTTTCCGCAATTGTCCTATCACCCTTGCAGGCAAGACTATTTGTGTTGACATTGAAGTCATCGACACCCCTCTTGACTATAACATTATTTTAGGGCGTAGCTACACCTATGCCATGTCTGTTGTCCCATCCGTGGTCCACCGCAAAATGTTTTTCCCTCACAATGGAAAGATAGTCACCATCGACCAGTTGACATATCATGAGACAAACTCACAGACCTCTCCTGAGTCAACCATCTCTTCTGTAGCCAATAAGCAAACCGTCAATTATTTGACTAGTGTTTCCCCCGGCGTCTACAAAGACTCCTCCTTGCTTGGAACCTTCTTTGGTCTTCCTCCTCCTCCTGTCTCTAATCCCAGCTTAGTGAATGTTTGCATGATGCAATCATCTCGGGTTGACCTTAAGTGGCCCACTTTGGCTAGTCAGCAATCCCAACCTCGCTCGCCATAACCTGCTCCTAGCCCTTCGCCTCAGCTGGCCGAATCTTTTCCGTCTGGACCTTCCCATCCAGCTAGTACTCATGAGCCTCTCTACCCTCCTGGGTTAGTTACCCGAGGTCTCAACCATATGGGAGCCGTCCCTCCTGGCCATTACCCAGCTGGCTAGATAACTTTCCTTGCTCCCCCTCCTCCAGTCTATTCGGTACCCATCATGGAAACCCTTTCCCTCCCCAATTTGACCCTAGGAATACCCTTCTGGTATCTTAATCCTCCAGCTGAGACCCCACCAGGTCACTCCAAACCATACCTTGCTTTGACACTGGTTCAACTGATTCCCTTAGCTTCTTTCATCGCTACACTGCCACGAGCACCTCAACCAGACCATTCTCCTATTGTGACAGCTACGGGAAAGAAAGGAAAAGCTCGCAAAGGGGCATCCAAAGACAAGGCCACCCAGATTGACCCTACCCCTCCTCCACCCGCCAAGCCTTGTGCCGTGTGTGATGGTGTCGGTCATGCCACCCATACTTGTCCCGAGTTGTCCCGTATCAAACCCATGGTTAAAGTCACGTTCCCTGAGTCTACGGTCCCTGAATCCTCTGTTTCTTCCTCGTCCGCAGCCAAGAACCGAAAGACTCTTCGCACCAACAAACCCTATGCTCTGTGTGGTGTCCATGGCCATTATTCTCACCATTGTTCTCACCTCACGCATTACCGTGCCTCTTTAGAGGTCATTTGCAAGTACGAGGTTGAACAAAATCAATCCGCCTCTCCCATCCTCGCGTAGTATGTGTCAAGCCAAATCGAAGATCCCCCTACTACCATTGAAATTCCTCCCCCCGATGTTGCGATGACGGAACCTGCCGGCCCCCTCCTATACCTATCATCATCCGTGCGACCCTCGGAGTACATTCCCTATGAATCCACTCCATCTGTTTTGCTTGATTCCCCTTCAGCAACATTCTTGGGCTCCACATCCTTTGAGCAGATTTTTACTTATTCTTCTGTCATCCCCCATGACGATCCGTATGTGAGCCTTTCTTCCCATGATGATGATTTAGGTAGCTTTGTAGCGTCATGTGGTTGCCTTGACCTTTTCCTTCCCACACATAACCGGGATGATACCATCTGTATCTATGATGTTCTCCGCAGCATGAGCTCCCGCTATTCCTCCCATAGCCCCCATAAATCACCCTCTAGTCGGTCTATGAGTCATAACCATCCTACCCAGACTACTCCCTCCCATGCTTGTCATTTGATGTCTACCCTACACTCACGCTGCCATCATTATTCTTCCTCCTCCCATTTCTTGTCTTGTGACACTATTTCGTCGGACCCCTCGGTCCACACATTATATTGGCTATGCCGATGGGGCAAGTCACTATTCCTAGAATCTAGCCTCGGCAGATTGGGCCATATTTACCCCCTTGCATACCCTCGTTCTGTCTAATGTAGTCTGCATTGGTAATGCCACCAATAATCAGGCCGAATATGATGTAGTACGTGGCCTTTTAGCCAATGCCCTCTCTCATCACATCCTCCATCTACACGTTCATTTAGATTCCCTACTTCTTGTCTTACAACTCAATGGTGTCTATCGTGTGCATAAACCTATCCTATTTAGACGATATTTACAAGTAAAACTTTTGATACGTGGATTTAGATTCATTACTTTCAACCATGTACCTAGACGACAAAATCACTACGTAGATAGCATTGCAAACCATGTTCTAGAATGGCACTTATCACACACAAGACAATAACATCTCAAATCATCAACACAATGCACATGCATAATATATATCATATAACATGTTTTTAGAGTCCATCTACTCTGATACATATGACATGCCCATAGCATGTTACAAAAAAAAAAACTCAAAACTGGGGGGCACCACTTGCCCCTACACACACACTAGGGGGAACCACCTGCCCTACATATAATCACTCTCTGGAGGATCCCGAGCCAATGGCTCTACTCCCGTAGCTCGTAGATCATGCACAGTCTGACCAACCATCGCCATGCACTGCATGACACCTCTCCATTCTGAGGGTAACCCAATACATAGCTCTATGTACTGGTCGTCTAAGTCTTGCCAACCCTACTCCGATACACCGATCAACAGCCCCTCACATCTACGATGAATGTTCTCTAGGAGAGCGGTCATATCCTCATTCTATGTCGTTCTCAAGCCACTAGCACTTGTAGTCCCTGCTACTACAGGTCATCCCATATATCCGACCAGTTTCACTGGAGCTATATCTGCATTCCAAAAGTATAAGAATTAGTACCATATATACTATTCACAAACTTTAACATGCACATAAAATATTAGTTACTTGTAACTTACCATCAGGCCCCCATACTCGACCAAGCGGAAGTGGCAAGTCAGGATCTCCATAATAACTCATCCCACTATAGGGGTAGTCATCTATGTATAACGACATCTGAACCCAATGGGCAAAGAACTCAGGTCGGAACACCCGCCCGACCGCCCCTCCTCCTCCTCTACACAGTAAGCGCCTCCACTGGCGCATCCTAGGTTCTCTCGGACCCCCATTTGGTAGTTGTACACGAGGTCGTAAGGTTGGGATCTTCTCAAAAAAGAAGGAGCACAACACGGTCCCATACGAGCAATCATGGTTCACTTGCCGCTTGCAAAGTGACAACTGTCGTTTGAATGACACAAACATAATTTGGGCCCACCCATAGTACGTCCCACTCAACACTGATTCCACAATCATCATATGCCCCCTAGTGATGTGATGCAGTGCTTGGCTTCCCAGGATCTGCAACACTACTGTCGCCCATGCACAGGTCTCTAACCTCTCTAGATCCCCAACCGGTACCCGCGTCCCGTTGACTCGGAGGCCTGGTCAACAATTTCGCTCCACAAACTCTATAATGTTACGCCCCCGCTGTAACACTGGCTATGTATTTCCCACTATCCCTAATGGTGGGAGACCAGTCAAGAAATACAAATCCTGGACTGTCAACTCGATCATGTGCCCCATGCACCATAAAAACCTCATGATCTGGATCCCAATAATTGACAATCTGGGACAACAGGGGCTCCCCAACTCTCATCAGTGGGTTCTCCATAAATTTCAGAACCCCAAACCTGGCCAATGCACGATGGACACCATGATCCGCTTGCATTTATGACCGTAATGTACCCGGGTCTCTCTCTCTCCACTTGATCCGTATATCTGCCATATCTGCACAAAAACATCATATCTTTCAGTACAGATAGGAAAAACTGCATTCAATTACACAAAAATTGACTCTCTGCGCACAACAGCACTGAAATCACCTTCATCTGACAGGTCACACTTTTTTTCCAAATCCTGGGATAGGTCACACTTTTTAGGCCAAAACCTACTTCCCAGGTTGCATTTTTTGGCTCAAAAAGTGTGACCCGACCGTAAAGATGAGGGAGGGGTTGTTCCTGAGATTTGGGACCCTAATCTGAACTTTTAATCCATCAAACACAAAGAGTAGGATTAGGCCTCTTACCTGCAACTGACGGATCTCGATTCCAACAGTCGGTTTGTCCTCTACGATCGCCGCAAGATTTAGGGCCTCCTCTCCTCTATACATTCACCACAGCTACACAAGAAAATGAATGCATTTGAAGGGAAAATTCCTTATTAGAAGAAAAACCCCTGATTTGTATTTCACCCACTGCGACCAAACCGTAGCCCCGTTTGACACACCATCTGTACCATTGGAAATCTCTCACCGAATAATCACCTGGGTATCTGTTAGTTTTTGATGATTTGATACTTCACCAGGGCACATTTTCCCACGAAGGCTCTATTCACTTCTCCTTCAAATCGGATTTCTTCACTTACAACACTTGTATTTGGGGCACCACTTTGCCTCCATACTTGTCCTTGTTCGTGTTGATTTTCGTCATGAGCTACCCTCTTGTACTCATGTCTTTATGGTCCCCCATTGGACCTTTAATATGTGGCAGCACCATCGTGTCGCCCTTGTTTAGAGCATCCGAGTTGAGTCATCATTGCATTCCTGGAGTCTATCCTGAGCCCCTTTGTACCCTACTATAGTCCTCCATCCTTCATTGTATGGTCCCTCTCTCACGTCGCACATGATGGAATTCAGACCCACTGTCCCCTATGCCTCCTAATATTGTGCCAGTCGCTGCCAAGTCATCCATGCCTTTTATGCACTAACAAGGGAAGTCGTCCATCCGTTACTCATTATCCCCCATTTCATCATCATCATTAGTGTTAGTCTGTCAGTCGCTCTACTATTTTTTCTCATGCCTTAGTTGAGGATCCCTTATTACCTCACCTATGGCAAACCTCCTTCTGTCGACATCAGCTCATTCACTCCAGAAGACATGTCTAGAGGGCCGTGTACCTTGGTTCCAGCTTCTCCACTTGTTTGGTGCCTCGGATCAGGCAAAGGGATTTCTCATTACCCTTTGACTTGATTGTTTCTCCACTCCAACTCCTTTCAGCATGATCGAGATCCATATACTTGATGGTCCAGTGATGCAACAATAGCTATCGGTGATTCCTGGGTGTGTGTGAGATGTCTCAACCCTCATGAGGGGGTGGCCCTACAGGTAGCCCCCCACATGCCCTGATGAACTCTTCATTTCAGCCTTCGATGCAGCTC
Organism: Pinus albicaulis; assembly: GCA_034641835.2. Lineage (NCBI taxonomy): Eukaryota > Viridiplantae > Streptophyta > Pinopsida > Pinales > Pinaceae > Pinus > Pinus albicaulis. The sequence continues at coordinate 222,054,999 of CM076579.1, forward strand.
CATATATTTGATGATGTTGGCCTTAGCCGCTTACAGCACCTCTTTGATTTGCATGTATGAGTCAGATTTTGTGAGCCCTTCCCCGCTTATAGGGGGCATTTGGGTTGTATTTGTATCTCATGTACTCAGATATTATTGTATAAGTCCTGGCTGTTATCCCAGGCACAACATGTATGTGGGATTCATCATTCTATCTTTTATCTGGCTCGTGTTTATGCAAGCATGTACTTTATAGTTTAGTTCCTTATTTACTGGACACACTATTCTTTTGTACTCTGTCTTGGCGGGTATAGGTATGCCTCCCCCTTCGCCTTTAGCACAGGTACCAACTCATAAAAAGAGACTTGTTGCACCTATAAGTCTCATCTCCTCGGGCTCTAGTCCTTTAGCACATTATACTACCTTACATTTCTCTCTCTGACCTCCCTTTTGATGTCTGGTGATTGAGTTCTTACAACGTACTTCAGTCATACGATTTTCTCCTAACACTTGTACGCTGGGGGGCAAACTGTTACACCATTTTTTGGTCATCTAACCTATTATCATTAGATGGACCCAAGTACACCATGTAAGACAAATTTTACCCTAAGTAAAATTTCTTTCACTATGTGAAATAACTTAGTAAAACACCTTTACTAAGTTGTTTATGGTCTAAACAGGAAACCCCAAAAGGAAATAATAAACAAATCTATATTTTTTTATATTTCCTCAAGGAATAATTAGTTAAACATCAATTTAATTATTATTCCTGGTCATATTTAACCCAAAACAAGGAAATCAATTAAACAAATCCTTATTTATTTGATTATTTCCTAGGAATAAGTTATTTAATCCTTATTTAAATAATATTCCTAGTTAAATTTGACTAAATCATTTATAAATAATTAAATAAAACATTATTTATTTAATTATATTTCCACCATTTCCTTAAAATAATAAATAAATCATTTATTTGTTTATTTATTTACTATTTATAAATAAAGGATTTGACCCAAGTCAAAAATCCTTTTCCCTCCAATAAATATAATAAAATATTCCTAAAAGGTGGTCCTAGAATTTGGTTAATAATATTTTATTCATGCACCAAGTTCTAGAATACCCTAATATTTTGTTATAAATAGAAATGTTTTCCCATTCATTTGTCACCTCTCATTTGCATATTAGATCACTCTGGATCTATACTCTTTGTCTGACTTTGAGCCATTATCATTGTCACATTCTCCATTATTTGCTTTGTGAGCTCCCTTTGAGTTCTTTGTTTGTCTGGGTTTTCTACACCAACAAGAGAGAGAAATTATAGATCTAAAATGCTGAGGATTTTCAAGAACCCATCCCATTGAGGAGAATTGGAAAAACCTTTCTTGTTTTCCTCTCAGGTTTCCCTTTAATATAAAAATTCTTTCAAACATATTGTTCTTGTCTTATCTATTGGATGCATGGAGAAACATTTCATTTTTACTGCTTAATGTATTTTTATGCATAGATCTGGATTTGTGCATCTTTATTTGGATCAACTAACTGCAGATTTGAAGATATTGGCAGCCATAATTGATATTAGGGCTATTTGTTATGCTTAGCTAAAGTGGTATTTTTCCGACAAAAGATTCATACTAACACTAAGCTTTCTGCTCCACTTTCAGGAATGACATAACTGTTACACCCATCAATAACAATGATAGCTTGTAGCTTGTACAGAGTTCCTGTTTGAACTCCCCGCATTAATACCAGTGCTCCCTGAACCATCTTGCAAGCATCTTTCTTGAACACTGTTTTTACACCTGCATCATCCATCTTGTTTACAGAAATCAGATTTCAGGCCAATGCAGGAATATGCCAAACACCAAGAAGTGTTCTAATCCTTCCACCTTGTAGCTTCAGCTTGACCTTTCCACGTCTGAATATTATGGCCTTCCTATCATCCCTTAGGAAGACATCACCACCATCATATTTCTCATACTCACAGAGCCACTCCCTATGGGGAGTGAAGTGAAAGGATGCACCTGATTCAATCAACCATGACTCATGTTCTAAATGTGTATGTTAAGAAGAAGCCAAATACACATCCCCACCTTCATCCGAGGTGGTTTTTGCCTCTGCAAAAGGAGCATCATCAGATCCCTTTCCTTTCTCAGGAGCTTTAGATCTGTAGTCCTTTTTTTAGTGCCCTTCTTTTCCACATTTCTAGCACACCTTTACAAACTTTACAAGAGATTTAGATATCCCTCTAGATTTAGATCTCCCACTCGAAACCTTATTCTTGTTTCTATTCTGGGACCTTCCTCATACAGATAAGGCATATCCATTCTGACCCTACATATTTCTCCGTCTCATTTCCTCCGATAGCAAGGCTGAGACAATGTCATCAAAATTCAAGGTAGTTGTATTGCTACCTATTGCAATAACTAGACTATCCCACGAATATGGTAGAGAACACAACAAACTGATGCACTTATCTTCATCTAAGATTTTAATATCAATAAATGACAGCTGAATTACCACAGTATTGAAGGCATTCAGATGCTCTGTCACCGAGTCTCCATCATTCATCCTCAGGTTATACAGCTTTTTCCACAGGAACAATTTATTCACCAGAGACTTAGATTGGTAAAAAGTCCCTAGATTGTCTCACAAGGTCTTTGTTGTAGCTTCCACAGATACATTCAACAATACTAAATCTGAGACACACAACTGTATTTTTCTCTTTGCCTTCCAATCCAGCTTCTTCCGGTATTCATCTGACATTGTCGTTGGTTTAGTACCCTGATCTACTGCGATCCACTGACCTTTATCCACCAGTAGATCCTCCATCTTGAGCTTCCACAACTCAAAACTTTGACCATTAAATTTCTAGATCTCTATCTTCCCACCACTCACCATCTTCTTTCACCGCAAGAATCGATTCCACAGATCTCCCACTGAACAGGGTCTACCTCAGGCCTGAGCAAAAAACCCTCAGCAGCAAAGGCGTCCCCTTGAAGCCGAAACAGCTCTGATACCAAATTTAGGTTTTAACCCTAAATAGAAATTATCTACACACAAATATTATAACATAAAATAAACAATAGCTAGAACATAAAACATAAAATAGATAAACACAGAAATTTTCCCCTAGATCCCAAATCAGGACGACCAGCTTGATTTTTCATTATATTCCTTTTTGTGTTACAACACATATATATACATGTCGAAGCATACATGAACCCTAATAAATTAACCCTAGATTAGAAAATAGCCATAGTTCCCTTAACCGGATCTACAAAAATACCAGGGGCCGACAACCATCGTACCCCAAAACCATGTGCAAAACCATGCACAAAAGCATGGGTGCAGACTACCCATAGGAAATTAAGGATGTGGCCCCCGCCGGCCGCCGCCCGGACCCCGATAGGGGCGCACACCCCCCCGTGACCCCCCCACCGTGGACCTCGACAGCGGGGGCCACCGCCCCCGACCTACCCCCCCGATGCGCGTGCTTAGTCGTGGAAAGAATATAGCACATACCCAACAATTTATGAAATATTTTTGTTCATTCAGTATTCTGTTCAATTTTTATTTACTTACATTTTTTACCCATCATACGTATTATACCATGCAGTAATCAAGTGCCATTCAATTGCAGGTTCCAGATGAGCGATTGGAACCAATTCTGATCAGAAAAGTAGATCCTAGAAAGACCACAGAGGAAGTTGCTTCCACGTCCGGATTGATATCATGGATTTAGTATGACTCTACGTATTGCAGAGTTGAATTTCTGGAATGTTATGTGAAGGACGATGGTGGAGTCAATGTGAGAAGAAAAGTGGATTGTGTTGGTCAAAATCTGAGTGCGAGAGTTGAAAAGGGTTTTTGCACTAGAGTGTGTGTATTGTGGATGTGAATTAATAGAACCCGTGTGATCATGGCACTTCGACATAGTTGCAGAGTATGAGAATTAGTGGAAGCATTGATGAAAAAACTTGGAGAACGCAAATGATTTGCTATAGGTGTGAGCATATGATGGCCTCCAATGAGTATTGAGTTGGATCCTTATATGAGGAATTAGTTGCTTACTGTAGTGGTTGGATAGAAGTGTTGTAGAGTCTGCACTATAGATGTTATATATATATTTTTTTTAACAGTGGCTCACAATTGAGATTTGAAAAGAAACTGGTGTTTCATTTTCTTAAGAAAAGAAAAGAGTGTATAAAATATACCTCTGCACACAATTCTCTTCTTGGTACAATACTCATTTATTCACTGTGTCCATTTTTAACGTATTCACTTGTTCACTGCATCATTTTGGTATAAGAGCTGGAAAAATATCGTATATGGTGAGATGTATATAATCGAGGCACTCACCTTTAAATTGCTCTGAGCAGATCAAGCCACTAGCCATAGAAGTAGTGTGTGTTGAGTTTTGTATGAATGCATTGAGTTATTTGTAAAGCATAAGAATGTTGTTGGAATTTTCAAATTGAAAGAGTAAGAGTGTGGAAACTGCTTATTCAAAAGAGCAGCGTCAATACCGTGTTGCAGATATTAGCATGAAGGTTGACTTGCAGAAGATTAATGTGGAAATGTGGCTAATATGTAGTATATGTGGAGCTAGCCCTTACTTGCATGGAGTTGAGCAACTAGCTTGAGATAAAGTCAAAATGAGCCTACAGTTCGATTGCAACAAAGAAACACCTAGATCATCGCAAATATGTTCTGAGCATGCTATCACTCTCAAAATATTTGAGCATGCTACCATCAAGTTCAGAAGTTGGATTTTATTTTACGGTAAATTTGTTATTTGTTGTGATAAAAATGTTCAACCTAGAGGACTAGCTTGCATCATCAATTTTTTTTTCTATTGGGTAAAAACGCACTGAAGGAACTTTAAATGGAGTACCTGTGTTAAAAATTTTGGGTTCGGAGAAGTGGTTGAAATTTTCTTCAAGGAGTTACTTTATGGTGAATAGTTTTATGCTTTTCCATGCGTACAAGTTCAAGGAAAGATTAAATCACTTTTAAGTGATTTCATAAAGTTTTTTAAGATTCATGTAAAAGTAGGTAAAGAAAAAAAGGTGTGTTATATATTTATTTTTGAAATTTGTAAATTTAATGGAGAGATAAGAAGTTTTGTGGAGTAATAAGGTATTTTTTCCTGAAAAGTTTAAATTTATGGAAAGATAAAGTGTGAGTTAATTAGTAAAGGTCAAAATAAATTGTAAAACATGGTGGAGGATAAATGGTGAATTGTTGCACAAGGTTTTGAGTGGGTGATATATGGTTTCATAAAACCATGTTTGGGTTTGAGAATGCCTAGTTTCATAATGTAATCTTACCTTTTTAAGTAGGCTCGAGTTATGAGAAGAAGGATTTATAAAGTGTGAAAATTATTTTATATTATTTTTGGGTTTTGTTTTGTAAAGAGTGGATTTAGATTTCTGAAGTCTTGCTCAAAAGAAGATTAAATGTAATCCACAAGTGAACAGATGAAGTTCACAAAGGAGGAAAAAATGACTGTTGATATTCATTTCAGAGGGTCTGAGAAAGACCACAACAGAAGAAAGAAGAAGGAATATGCCAAGGCAAGTGGCATATGGAAGACATTGACTGATGAATAATATGAGAGGGAAAATGCTGAGATATCTATTCACCTTGAGTTATTGATGGAATTGTTACAGAGAAATAATAAAGACCAGAGACATGGTTGGACCATGAGGAAGAACGTGAAATGGCAGAGACTACAAGAAAAGAGGAATCAACAGGTAAATATGTAGTTAACAGAAGAGCTGGGAAAATTCGAGCAGATGATGAGTGAGCAATTGAGATGTGAAGAACTCAGAGAGGCCGAGTTGCAAATGGAAGTTTCTATCTGTGGACCAGAACAGGGTGAAATTCTAGGTGAAGAGGATAATGAGAAATATCTCATGGACTAGTGGAATAGTTCAGAACAATTTGAAGATATGTTGCCAATGGAATCAGATGAGGCTATGAAGCCTTGTATTTTTAAATCTCATAGTTTGTGTGTGTTTGCAGGATGTGGATAAGATGATGGAAAATCTGGTGAAACTGTCACAAAGGTGAATAAAGATGGAGAATCCCTTTTAGAGGAGGAAGGTACTGACTTATTGCAGCAGAAAGAATTCATAGATGAATTTTTGTTTGGTGTAAGACAACCAGTTGAAGTTGTTATGGAGCATAAGCATAATGAAAATTCTATAGTGATATTCCAAGGAGGTAAACAAATGAATTTGTTTAATGAAATTGATGAAATAATTTCACAATGTGATGATGCAGAAAACATGATAACTCAAGAGGATTTCCAGAAGAAAATTGAAACTGAGAATGAAGGTTGTGATGGAATGATGGAAATATTTCACATGGAAATAGAGCTCTTGGAAAGATGGCTCAAGGAACCTGCAGGAGACATGAAGCTTGTAGAACCTGATATAGAAGAGATTTCAGTTACCATACATGATAAGGATGAAATGTCTCTAACATCTATAGAGTTAAGTGAATGCTTTGACTCTTTAATTAACAATGTGGTTGTAGGTACAGAAGGCAACATTAATAAATATGATGTTGAAATCAAAGGAATTGAACAGAAATTATTTGAAGATGAGATAAAAGATCAAGAGGAGCAAGAAATTTATGTCCTTAAAGACATAAAGGAAACAAAAGTATTAATCTAGCAGGATAAAGATGAAAGTAGCCAACAATTTAAAAGAGATGATCAGCAACAGGAAAGTAAATTTGAAGCAGGCATTAGATTGCGGGAGTATAGAAATTGGCAGTAGAATGAAGACTATAAGATTAGCCTGGAAATAATGAGAGAAAAAATGGATATATTAATGGAGTGGCTACAAAGAACGACAAATGAAGACCGATGATACAGATGGAGAATGAAGAAACAGGTCAAATGGAAGATATTGCAATAGAAGTGGAATGGAAAGCTGATGAACGAGTCGAGAGGACTTGAAAAAATTCATATTGATTTCTCAGAGAAGGAGAGACTAAAAGGAATGGAGGCACATCAAAGAGGATTTACTAAAATTCAGAAATTCTATGATGGGATATTGGTGATTGCAACATCAAAAGAGGCCGAAAGGTCTTGGATTTTTAAAACTAATAATTTGTTGATGAATGCAGGTACAACACCGGATGAGAAATTTGTTACTATAGGGATAGTAAAATATTATAGTTGTGATCAAGGAGAAGTCCTTGACTATTCCTCATTTCAGAAAGTTGAATGTTCAGTGAAATTGGAGAAGGAATCAATAGCCAAAGAGCTAGAGGCCGAAGAAGATAAGACTAGAGATATTGTAACAGAAAGAGAAGAAGACACTACAAAAAACATCAATCGTATTGATGTAATTGACAAAGAGGAATTACTCTGAAGAATTGGTAGAAGAAATTTTTGTAAAGGCCGATGGAATCTGGTTGACAGAGTGAGTGATGTTGGTGATGGTGAGATTTCTAATTTAGCTCTTACTAAATTCAAGACTATCGATTCAGCTGATAACCTATCAATGCTGATGTAAAGCCGGTTCAAGATTCTTTCAAAGCCCAGAGACTAGAAGAATGGGTATCAGCGTTTCTATGAAAGTATGTATTTCCATAAATAAATATGGTGTGGTATGGAAAACCGAGAGTTACATTCAATAATGTTCTAAAAATCCTATTCTGGGAATTTTGTGCAAAATTACAAAATGAAGTTGATAATTTAAAAGACCGTTGACAAAATAGAGTTTAGAATCCTTGAGGTAGCAAGTCATTGAGACTTGTGGCTACCGCATTATTACATAAAAGTGACAGACATCATAGACAGGAGTCTATGGAAACTTTTCTACATGGGGAGTCTCATGCAGGAGCATCCTGGTCAAATGTCATTATTTATTTGGGTAATTTAGCGGGTGATGTTTTTTTTTTAAATATTTTATAAATTACGTACATTTTAAATAAATTAAGAGGAAAATATGACTGTGATTTTTATTGTAAATATTCTCTTATAATTGAGAATATGAGAGGAGTGTGTTGTTTAGATATCTTAGGGATTATGAACTCCTTAAATAAAAATTATTTGAGTCAAACGAGGGATAAGCTATTGTAGGATTTAGTTGAGTCATTTGTGGAGGAAATTATGGATTCAAATTAATCCACAACTATGTATAAATATGAGCTTTGTATGAGGATGGAAAATATAGAGAGGATGGACTAGGACAGAGGAAGAAAAAAGAGTGTAGAGAGGGATAGTGTGCCAGTGTGAAGAATGGCGAGAGCCAAGAGGGCAACAAATGTAATATTTTTCCAATAAGAGTTTGATATAGTCGTTATTGATATATTTTATGAAATATTTTGGTTCATGCACTATTTTTTTCAATTTTTATTTGCTTACCTTTGTTACCCATCATACGTATTATACCATGCAGTAGTCAAGTGAAATTGAATTGTAGGTTCCAGATAAGCGATTGGAACCAATTCTGATTAGAAAATTAGATCCCAGAAAGACCATGGAGGAAGCTTATTCCATGTCCAGATTGATATCACAGATTCAATATTACTCTACGTATTGCACAGTTAAATTTCTGGAATGTTATGTGAAGGAAGGAGGTGGAGTCAGCGCGAGATGGAAAGTGGATTTTGTAGGTCGAAATCTGAATGCGAGAGCCGAGAAGGGTTTCCGCACTAGAATGTGGGTATTGTGGATGTGAATTAATGGAACCCGTGTGATCATGGCACTTCAACGCAGTTGCAGAGTATGAAAATTAGTGGCAGCGTTGAGAACAAAACCTGGAGAATGCAAATGATTTGTTACAAGTGTGAGCGTATGATGGCCTCCAATCAGTATTGAGTTGGATCCTCATATGAGGAAATAGTTTCTTACTGTAGTGGTTGGATAGAAGTGTTGTAGATTCCGCACTGTAGATGTTATATTTTTCTTTTAACAGTGGCTCATAATTGCGATTTGAAAATAAACCGGTGTTTCATTTTCTTAAGAAACGAAAAGATTTTATAAACTCTGCCTCTGTGCACAATTCTCTACTTGGTATAGTACTCATTTATTCACTGCGTCCATTTTTAACGTATTCACTTGTTCACTGCATCATATAGTTGATTGATGACTATGATAACACCTTTATGTGGAAAGGAAATCATTCTAAAATATGTAGAGACGATCGCAGTCATGGCATATACCCATGGCATTCCAAGTGAAATATTGCAGTCAAGGGGTTAGTCAATGACTTCAACTTCAACATTCAATTTTTTGTTACCTAGTTAAACATGTAGGTTATTGATAATACCACAAGGATTATATGTACCTCCATCAAAAGCTTTCAATGTCATTGGAAATTGAGATAGGCGCAGCGAGCCAAGTGACTTCCAACAGTTTAGAGACATAATGCCTGTAGATGATGCTTCATCAATAATATTATGATGAACAAGATGATTGCAAAAATTTACTTCAATGGAGATTTCCAATTATTTTGGTAATTGCGGCACATAGCCCATATGGTTAAAGACTACAAGACTAGAATCAGTTGGATCAATTCCACCAATTGTCGACAGCAAAGCCTATTTCTAGGGGGGACAGTTTTGTATCACCTCGAGTGCTAACATAACTGAAGGGGATTGAGCCAAATATTCAACTATATTATAATTTTGATCAGCTCTGGCTTGAGGACTAAATGTAGATTTATGAACAACTCCCTTCTTTGGCTTGATTTTCAATTCAGGAATAATAGGTGGCAGTAGTGATTCTGTGGATGGATTCGTGGTTGAAGTAGTCGGTTGATCAGTAGCCTGAATACCATAATATTTATTACACATTAACACCAAAAAAAATTTTGATGGCTTCGTGCTAGATAGCATAAGCACTTGGGAACTAGAATATGGATCTGTAGGAACCAAATTTGTGTCCAAATTCAGAAACGGATCTGTCAACACAGCTGACGCATGCGAGGTCTTAACCATTTTTAAGACTTCAGCGTAGTGAGGAAAATCCTGAAAAAAGTGTTCCTCATTACAGATTATGCATGGTTAACGAGGTTTCTTATTTCCATATGATTGATCAGATGATTGTTCCTGTGGGGTAAAAGTTTTATTTTTCTTTGATTTCCCTTTTTTCTTACTTCCGGGTTTCTTGTCACTTTTTCCCTTGTAAAATGACACATCATGGATTTCAAAAGAAGGTGCAGGATCAGAGGCAATAGTGTGATGTGTGTTGGCAGTACTGATCATACCATCTCTGGCATGAGAGTCCTTTGATGGAGGAGGAACAATGAAATTAGATCGCGGTGTGCTAGGAACTTTTTCATAGAGCATGCCAAAATTAGTATAAATCAAGTCTAAATATTGGGCACGATCAATGACCTACTCTTAAGTGATGATGCCACCCTTAGCCACATCCTTAGTTGTAGATGGTAACATGGACTTAATGAAACACCCAGTAAGGAGATGATCATGAACAAATGTCTTAACCATTCTACGACGGCGATGCCACTCATGAATATGCACATAAATGTGAGTAGCATTATTCTGTTTCAAATTAGTCAAGAGTTTAATTCCAGTTTCATATCATATGGGTAACTGGAAGTGGGTCAAAAAGACAATATATAGGGTAGTGAAATTATCAAAAGAAGCTCTAGGTAACTCAATATACCATTTTGCAGCTAGACAAGTGAGCGTATTCTGGAAAAGACGTAGTCTAATAGAGTCATCATTCAGGGAGTTAGATGAACACCACAAATGATAAGTCATATCATGAGTCGAAGGGTCTTCCCCATGGTTTCCATTGAACTTAGGAATATCCGAGGGTAATTTATGAGGTATCACCGACCACTAGGGAGCATAGTTGATTGGATCATTGGTGAGCTGGTTTAATTCCTGTAACTCTAAATTTACAACAAAGGGGAACTGTCGATTGAGGTCAGGTTGAGCATAGCCATGGTATGATGGAATTGCTTGGGCAACATGCCTTTGAGCACCAATATAAGGAATTTTTTGCTGGTAACCCAGATAGGGGTTGTTTTGATAAGAAAATTCTTGAGGATTCTGTGACCAAAACCTGGATACGATACTTGTTGAAATGAAGGTTGTGGAATTTTCACCTGTGGCTGCCAAAGGTTCTGTCCACCAATTTTATAACCCAAATTAGGATAACTTGGATTCGGTTTAGGATAGGTATAACCTGGTTGTCGCTACGACATCCCATAATATGGTAATATAGCTTGTGATTAAATGATTCCAAATATAGGTGGTTCTGGTAAACCAACCGAATGAGTTGGAGTCTGAGGGTCCAATACTTGATAGTATTGAGTTGAAGGACCCGCCTGAGAGGGTTGGGATAAAATAATTTTAATTTGTAACAAGGGTAAAGATGTATTAACAAGTGGAGTTTATGTGGGTGTAACAGGTTGAACCAGTTGATACAAGTGTACAACCATTTGTGGTTGGATAGGCAGAGTGGGATACCATTGACAAATATTCATTTTGATATTAGGATGACCAAATAACGATGAAGTACTGTCAATGTGGGTGACCATAGGTTTTCCCCCAACATGAGGAGTATAATAGGATGGAAAATATTTTTCTCCAAATGCAGGGAGTCTAGTTGAGATTGTACTGGATGGAATATACCCAGATGGACCAGCTTGATATTTCCCTAATGATGGATATAAAGGATCAAGCCATTCAACACTCACTATAGGTTTACTAGTTAGAATACTAGACAATGACATTTGTGAAGTCCATGGATTTGAATATGCACCAGAGAAAATTAAAGATAAATATTTATAATGTGATGGGACCATAGGGCCACCATGTAAATATGACTTTGGTGAAGTTGTGAACATCGATAGGGTAGCGACAATAGGTGCTGTCATAATTGAAACAGATGGTCCAGCCAAAGATGTTGCTTCAGGCATGGTTACTTGACCAAATGTATACCATATTGGATTTATGAGAACTTTAATAGACACCAAATCAACAAAAGTAGAGGAAGGTGATTGAGGAAAAGACTCATACAGGTAAAGCTCCACCCAAAAATGAGTTGGAGTTAAAGGTGTTTCATCTTGCGGTATTTATTCGATTGAAATTAAACCAGGTGGAAGGATTTCGATGTCAGGCCCAAAGTATATTTTAGGAGGTTGAGTGCGCGAAATGGGAGACTCAATGGCTACAATAGATTGTGGGGCAACTGATACAGGATAAAATTTTGGTCGTTCGACTTTTGGATACATAAATTTTTGTAGAAAAGAGATAGGATCTAGATCAACTTACAGTTGAAAAACGTCAGATTCGGCAGGTATGGTCTCACTGATTGGATGGATCATGACCATGGGTAGCTGTGAGGGCTCTGTCTTGACAATAGTAGATGGACCAGGATTTGTAGAAACAACTTTTTCTAACTTTGGTATATGTGAAGATGATCCTTCACCAGAGGTACTGATGGTACTAGTTTCAGTAGAGCGATGTCGCCTTTGCTTACCAGAAGTGGCTTCCGATGGTAAAGGTGGTTTCAATGCAAGTCTGCACGAATGACGGGGAAAGAGATGTTCTTCTTCCATGATGAATGATTTATTTTATGACCAAAAAGAATAAAATGGTAATGCTAGGAAAATCATTTACGAAGAAAATGTGAACTGCATAATAGCTCCTGGCAAACCATGAAGTATGGGCAAGAAATATCCCCGAATGCTGTGGTCGGTGTATCCCAATATACATGGCGGTCGACTTGATTCAATATGGATAGATAGAAACATAAATTTTTCCTCCAAAATATACCCAAAGGTACATGGAGGCCCAAGTCTGTACTAGCGTTGTCTAATGCGAAACCGCACAGTGAGAGCACCCCTTTATACTTTTTGTACTATAACATCGCCTGATATAACTGAAGGTACATGGAAGAGCTACGATATACTTGCGTACCTAGAGTGAGGTATCGCACTAAAAATCTATCGTAGAAAATTAACAACATCTACTATGTTTAACGATGCCAGAACACATCTCTAGCCTAGACCTTCTAAATGTTATTTTTATGGTTCGAATTCCTTTTTAGGTAAATTGATGTAAATTTTAAGTTGATCTTGTTTATCAATTTTCCTTTTAAGGTTCACTGTGATGATGTGATGGAAATTCCTAAAATGAAAACTAAAATGGCAAGAAAAAGTTTCAATTTTATCTTTTTCAATGAAAATCCTAGCTACTAAAGGGAAAGAGAAATCATTTTTGAGAGCAAAAAACAAAGAGCACAAACTAATATGCAACTTTCCTAACTTGTTCCTATGAAAAACACACAATTCACTATATGAAAATGCAGGTTTTTATTTTTAGTCCCCTTAATGTGAATGCAAAGAGGAAACTATATGCATCAAATCAATGAAAAAAAAATGCTTTGTTCTTTGAGAAACGATGAATTTAATAAAAATTTCTCTTTTAGGAAAAATGAAGAATGGAAATAAAATTTTTCCAAGAGGAAACGAAGAATTTAATGACAATTTCCTTTATGAAAACAAATGGATCTAATGCAGAAATAAAATACTTTGAATTTGATTTGTCAATGATAAAGAAAAACACTTAAAGAGACATTGAACAAACTTAATTTTCAAAGGAGAAAGAATCAGGTAATGTCAGTGGTCTCTATGAGGTATCAGACAATTGAAAACACATAAAAGAATGTTGAGTATGATGACTGTTGGAAACACTGAGAGGGGGGGTGAATCAGTATTTCTTTCAATTAGAGCATTAGTTAATCTTAAATTATTATTAGTGTTTGTACAATGATAGAAGCAAAAAAGAGGAACACAAATGCACACAGTTTTTAAGGTGGAAACCCACTCCGGGACAAAAACCACGTAATGATTTTCTAATAATTCTTTTCAACTCCAATTGAAAATAGAGCTCCAACTTCCTAGAATCTAGAAAAGCATTCTTCTCCAGCTCTCACTGGATGGACACTCCAGCACCCAAGATTCTTCAGTAGCCACTGAATGGATGCCACAAAACCCAATGAGCTACAACTCACCCTAGCACCACCCTACCACCCTATAGAAGAATAAAAGAAGAATGGACTCTTGTACCAAGGAAAATGGTCCACTTTACAATGATATAGAATGATGTAGAAGAAGAAGATATACTAGACCATAACCCCAACTTTGACACAACCAGCTAATGATGATCCTAGACCTCCCAACACTGCCTCTTCAACCCTTGGCAGATAGACACTAGTATAATTTGTACAATAATGTATTTACAATGACTAAGTACAATGATACCTTTACAATGATTGTATGCAGTGCTGCCCACTTGAATACTTCATATGATGAACTTCTTGCTGTTGTTATGCGCCATTGTTGTTTCTCTTGTCATGCTACCCTTTTTTGCACCTTATTTTTCTTTTCTGCCGTAGAAAGTCTGGTCCTTTGCAATCCTTGACAAGACATGATCTAGATTTTTATTTCCTTCTAGGAGCTCGATATTGAATCTGGTGTATCTCTGTTATTTCAGATCCTCAATATCTGATTTTTGGTCTTGTAGTAGTCCTCTGAGTCTTCTTTCCAATGCCACAGGTCTGACCTAATTTGTATTCTTCAAGAGAGAGTTATACTCAATTTCTCACACTGCCCTAATTATGGACTGTTTCAACAGAGCACACTTGTATGGCATGCCACGTGTCACTGTTTCTTCATTTGCCTCTAAAATTGATAGAGAGAAAACTAAATACCTTTCACTATATTCCAATTTTTACAGAATTCCAATCTGATACTCAGAGAGAGAGTTATGATGATTTTACCAAGGTCACTTCTTTGAGATGAATTTCAGGAGCCTGCAAAAACCCTTACTTCCATAGATCCTATCTCCAAAAATATTGCACAACTTGATATGAAATTGTTACTATAGCTTCCTCAGGATTTCACTTCGCCTCATAAAAATTTCAGCATCTGAGCCTTCGTAGAAAAAAAATTAGAGCGAAAATGCCACGATGACCTGTTTCAGATGGCCAAATCCCATACATAAGGAGGAAATGAAGATCACAATTTATATGAATGCTTAAGTTGAGAGGGGCTTCAACAAGTGAATATGGGAGGGATTTTAGGAGCTTAAAAAATATTAATTATGACTTTTCAATGACCCATGCCCCAACCCCATGGGGTTTTAGCCCACTAACTAGGGGTACAAACTTCAAACATGAATATCTCTCAAACCGTGAAGAATTACATGGCGTTCCATATATCAACGGAAAAATATTGACAAGTAGAAACCATCAAAACAATTATTGTCCCAGAATATATTAATTTGGTAGGTCAAAATTCCCATGCAATATTGGGTTAGCCCCTAGTGCTGCTTGGGTTGACATCAATGACAACCGTTGATCAACAATGGCAATAAAAAATTAAAATGGAATTTCGTTGGCTAAGGGGGCAACACAGTCTCTAAAGGGAGACAGTGCATTAAAAATCACCCCTGAGTGGGAGACAATGCTATGCATAGCATTGTGTCTTGAGCAACAGTGTGTTGGTCACAACAGAGATTCAAAATTCAAGCTACATAACACACTTCTAATGAAATTATTTGATTCAAAAGTCTAATAATTTATAGTAGATGCTACTGGGTGGATAAGCATAGGAAGAAAAACTATGAATGATAAGGAAACTCCCCAATGGAGTCACCAATTTATTATGCCAAATTATGAATTACAGATCAAACACATTCCCTAAATTTGTTGTTATGCAATTAGAACAATAGATCAAAGACTTTGCAGACACTTTCTCTAAGAATAAATATAAACATAGAAAGATAGAGGAACTTACTTGTGATCCAAGCGCTTCCTATTCTCCTTCTGTCGCTCTTGTTGTAGCTTCCAATCCAACTTAGATCGCTAGACTAGTTCCTACAAGTATAAACACTAAAAAACAAAGATATTTCAAAATACAGATGCCTATTTATCTTAATCAGTTGAATCGATTGAACATGAAACATATATACCAGTTAAGAATCCATCATATGAAAAATAGAAACATAAACAGATACCTATATGGGAAAATGTGCAACAATATGTTTTAATAAGTAGAAGGGGCGGTTACAACCAACGATTGATTTGATGTCACCATCTCCAGCATCATCCCAGCCTCATCATAATCAACACCTGAGCAATAGCATATCACTCCTATCACTCTCTCAATTGAGAACCCAATAACATTTATTTACCAAAATTATTCCTTCCCTAGCACTAGGATTTGTGCTCAATTTATAGGGCAATTGAAGGTAATTTCTCAATCAATGACTTTCTACTAATAGGAAATACATGTTCTCTAGCTTAGTGGTGTGAAATGGACACTTGGATTCGAATTTTGACTCTTCTAGAAGGCACTGGCCATGTGGATATTTGGGAATAATGAAAATTTCACTCCCATTTGACCAATGAACTCTTCAATGTTGGGAAGTGCTTTGCAAATCACCCTTGAATGGAGGTAAATGCATATGAAAAGCAGTTATTCCCTTTAGAGGCAGCATTGGTGAGCTTATAAATAATATAACATATACTTAAAACCTTGGAAACCTTGCAATAGAAGTCATGAATGGTTTAGTCTTGTCTTAGGGCATGTAGCAACTCAAATGATAGGGGATGATAGACCCTATTTCATTGGTCCTGGGTGTTATCACAAAATTGCACCTGATTGGCTGCTAACCAGACAACTTTATGTAACTATTTCAAACCAAATTGTGACTGAAGCTTAGCCTCTTCAGTTTGAGAGGGATCTCTCAAAAAGGGTTATTGATATTTGATAATGATAAACTAGATGGCGAACTCTACTTAGAAAATGACTTTTTGTGATAAGTGTAGGTTGAAAATAACATCAATATGCAAACATTAGACTTATGGAGTCAACAAGTTTAGTAGCTCATAAGTAAGTTCACTTGACTTGGAAGCTGACGCGGGTAAGATTTTTTAGCAGAAGTACACACACATGAAATAGGAATTTACACAGTCAATTCATCTATAAAGGAAGTCAGAGCATTACATGAATGAATTCTAAGTATTAAAGATGAAAACCACTAGAAATGATACACATAAAACATATAGATAAGTTATGCACTAAAAACTCAATCAGAATCTTAGTTTGGTCAAGAAACAAGTCTCTGTATTACTGAAAATAGTTAATTACATAAAGTTGCAGTATTGCCAAAACTTCTCCAACCCTCTACAAATTTGATTCTCTACCCTTTAATACACTTGTTACATGATGAGATAATCTGCCTCCTGACTATATTCATCGAATTTACCCTACTGACACCTTTCATAACACTAAAACATCTATTTTAATGAGAAATTGATAGCTATCCTACTTGACAGTCCTTTTCCTAATAGGACTCAAACTATTCATTATTACATTAACAAACTTATCTCCTCAAAAAAATTATATCTTTGACAGCTATGCTTTTACATGTTTGAATAAGGTGTGATGGAACTCATCACTACTTGACATCTTAATTTGACCTCCTCTAAAACTGGAAACAAACCTTGTTTTTTAAGAAAACTGGTCCTTATCTTCAAGGAGGGGTTTGGCTGATGAGTTGGATTCATCACGTGGTATTTAAGTCTTCTCTGAAAACTAACATAGTTCCTTGAACCTTTGAAAGTGTCCAGCTATCCATAACTGCACAAAAAACTGCTCATATAGCTTCAAAAGAGTACGCTACGAAAGTATGACAGTTTCGTAGCGTTAAAAAACTACCTTTTTCCATAAATATTTTTGGTTCTTTCCTCCTGCATGATGATCATTATGCCTTAATACATCTTCCATACAATTTTCATCTCTTGGGAGCTCCAAAAACGGGTTCAAAATGCAAAAGAAAAGCTACAGTAGTTTCGTAGCGTTTTCTTGTTCTACAAGCCTAGGAACGCTACGACACTGCTGAAAACAGTAAAAATTCCAGAAATTTGTGTAGCTTCCAAAATATACATTATAAGTGCAAAAACCTTGTTTATAACATGCCAATATCCTTAAAAATCATAAACCAGCTCAAACTATGTTTCTTGAGGTGCTTCATCCTCATTGATGATGAGTTGAGCAATTGGCTCCTCAACTACTGTCATTTTAAGGCCTTTTTTCTCCAACTCCTCATGGATTAGTTCAAGTTTTTCCTGGAGGTATTTAACCTGATATTTCAACTTTATGTTGGTGGCTTTCAAATGTATGTTAATTCTTCTGACATGTTTGACCTCTTTCCTCAATGGAATCGTCCATTTGATAAGCTATTGTGTACTATCTAGAGTTTTGGAAACACTATCAACCTGCTCTTCCCAAATTTCCTTCATGTTTTCAAAATGAACCTTCTCTACATTTTGTTTCCTTTATTATTTATTCATAACAACAATTTCATGGTTGGCCAACTTCAACTATTTCTCAAGGAGTTCAAACTCTGTTTTTTCCATTACCTTCTCTTTTCCTTTCTTTGATTTGCTAACTGTATTTTTCTGTGGAGGTGATGAAAGATCAATGATGTCTTGTGGTGTCTGGAAAATGTCAGTAGGTGGATGAACCTCTTTACTTCTCTCTAATATATTTATAGCATGCCTTGTCATAGTCTTTCTTTCTTGGAACATAAAACCTTCATCTTCTCCTTCAAATTCTAGTTTCTTTGCAGATTTGGCTTTATTTAGTTTCTGTCCACCTTCCTCTATGTCCTCAACCTAGACTATAGAAGTCTCTTCTGTGTCAATAGCATGTAATATGTCTTCTAGATTTCCTTTAGCTACTACTCTATCTTCTACAACCATTGTTTTGTCTTATAAGGCCATTGTTTGGCTCCTTGTCATCCTTTTGTTTCCTTGTTTACTCACATCTTGTTTTTTTTTTGCATGTTTGAACACTTTTGATTTTTGTTTTGCAGGTGGGACATTTTGTGTATAAAAAATTTGCAATTGCTCTGTTTCCATCATGATTGGATCACTTGGTTCTACTCTTGTTGGTTCACTTGTTTTTTCCACCAATGTTTCAATTTTTTCTGCTACTAAGGGTGATGGAATTATCCTAGGTTTAGGAGTTCTTGAAGGAGTAAGAGAATCCAACTCAAAACCACTAACAAAATAAATTGAAGACCAGTCTCTGTCTAGTCTTTGGAGCTCATCTAAAACCAACAATTTCATTAAACCATGATGAAACAATGAACTCTCACTCCCTTCAAATTTTTCTTGGACCTTATCTACCATTTTTGATAAACTTCTATTTAAATAGAAAGGAAGATCAAGAGATATCATACCAGTAAAGTGTAGGAGAAGCCTGAAATGGTATGAGTACACTTTATGGTATCTCCCTTCACAAGTAAAATACTTTTGGATGATGAGCAACGATTTTGAGTAGTTATATTTCATGCAACTCCTTGAAATACTATTAGTGAGGTCCATTTCATTGTTTTCAGGATGTTGGGAAAAATACTGAGAGGGGGGGTGAATCAGTATTTAGTGCAGACTGAAAACTTTTTACTTTTTCTTTCTCTAAAACCCATACGCTACTTTAATGAACCCAAGTCGCGTATACACGCAGATATCCTTAATGAAACTTGCGTATTACCATAGATCTCATTAGAAGATTATTATTTACTTAGATCATTGCATCATTCATTCATTAGATGTTTATTAAGCAGTAAACATGTGCAGTAAGAATATAATAAATCATCACACATAAGCAACACACATGAACACCAGGATTTAAGGTGGAAACCCAATTTGGGAGAAAACCACTGTTGTCGTCGTCTCAGTCTTCAATATTTATTATAAAGAAAACATCTTACAACAATGTACTGGCGCAGACTCATACCAGCACGCAGGCACCCACCTGTAGAAGGCTACAACCTTCTCTCGTTTACTAGCCTCTCCTGGAAGGGAGCTAATACCCCCTGCTCTCATTTACCAGCTACCACTGGAAGGGAGCTACAACCCCCTTACTGAAGGCTTCGACCCTCAGCACCATTGCGGACCATGTTGCATCAATTTTCATACTGGATCCAACTCCACACATTTAAGCTCAACATACATCAAACTGAAACTTATAACTCCATCAATTCATTCATTGTACCATCAACTAATCAACCAACAACTTGATCTTTAATCAACATAATCAACAGCATAATCAACATTCAAACAACCCAGATCTATATGAATACATCATTGACAGATACTAGTAAAACAGTAGAATAAATCATACATTTCATTCCACATACTTCAGCAAAACCCTAGTTCCATATGCACCTTTACTTCACTGAACCTACGTATGCACGCGCTTTAACAGAAACAAACCTGCATATACATCTGCACATATTTTAGGACTGATTTCACATACCATACATGCTTTTGCTGAAGCCAACCTGCGTATATACGCGCTTTCTCTTCCATGAACCTGTGTATAGATCTTCAAATTTTGTAGGGCTGCGCAACTCTTCGGAACAGATAAATAGCTTAGATCTTACCCTTTACTTCAGGAAATATTCGCCTCATCTCAGATCTAAACATTCCATAAACAGATCTATAAAATACATAGTCTTTTCAGATCTAGAGATCCCTCTTCATCATTTTCTTCATAGGTGCATTATTAATTCAGATCAATCAACAAACTGTTACCCATTCCATGCAGATATACTTCAAAGTGAAGTATTCATTCAATACCTAGACACATGCACACCCTTGCACTATGATCTTCTTCTTCTTCTTATATATATTTAGCCTTTGTCAATACCATGAGACAAAACCACACACCTTCTGATGGTATTCCTGGACGGGATCAAATAGATAATCCAGCGCTCAATACATTTGGCCAATACCATGGTAATGTCCCCTGGTTTTATAAATTTAGAGCGCAAATAGGCATACGCTACTTCACACGTACATTTCCGCGTACATATGCTACTTAGCCTTTACAAACCCGCGTATGCTTTGTGACATACCATTTTAATCATTGCTCTGGCCCTTACAGGAATTCCTTTCTCCATTACATCTGCACTGCTCTGTAGATACATCATATTTACATCATTAACAAATAGGACAAGTCAGTTTCCATCAAGGAAAACTTCATCAAGTAGGTTGCCATCAAGGACAACACTCTGCATCATATTGCCAACAATCTCCCCCTTTAGACTTGATGGAAACCATGATGGTTTTTGATGACAACAACAGATAGATACATTGATTATAACCATTATTCAAACACTATGATACTCTCCTCCTATTCAAACACCATGATACTCTCCCCCTTTGAAATCAAGGGCAAAAGGTGGATCAAAACCAAAACAAGGTTTTTCTTCTCTTGTAGAAAGAAGAGCTCTGTAGATCTGATGTGCACTGAAGTTACCATGCTTCCCTTGAGCTCATGCTGAAAACATATTTTTCAATGAAGTACATGACTCTATGACCTTTCCTATCACCAAGGACTCATACTTACATCAATGATCCAACCAAGTGGATTTACATATGTGACTCAAGTACCCAACCAAGTGGGTTTACACATTTTGACTCAAATACCCAACCAAGTGGGTTTACAAATTTGATCAAGTCCTTACATGATTGAATAT
Source organism: Pinus albicaulis (assembly GCA_034641835.2). NCBI lineage: Eukaryota > Viridiplantae > Streptophyta > Pinopsida > Pinales > Pinaceae > Pinus > Pinus albicaulis. Next base: position 222,076,536 of record CM076579.1, read on the forward strand.
TACAATTTTACATCATAGGTCTCAACATGACCTTTTCATCAAATTACAAAAATGACTTTTTTTATGACCAACATCAAAAATACCTCAAGAGAGAGATCATATTTCAGAACCATCATAATACCAACAATGCATCCTTTCCACATGACCAATTCTCCCCCTTAGCATGTGCATCCTGGACACTTTCAACAACAAATCATCAAGGCATCTTTATCAAGAAACATCAGAGAACAGGGATAATTTTAGGGGCAAATTTTAGCCCAAGGGAGAAATTTAAGGGGTTTTAGATTTTAGAGGGGCGAATTTTTTATATAGAACCTATTTTGTATAGTTTTGTATAAATAGCCCCAAAATTATTTTAAAAATAAATAATTATTATGGTTTAGCCAAAAAAAAATAAGTGCGGATAAACATGAAATGTTGGATTCGCCTTCGATTCACTGGTCTATGATTTTATCGGGTTGTATTCGCCCCGATTTACTAAGTTGGAGGGTTTTGGGTCTGCATTCGCCTTAATTTATGTTGATGATGTTGGTTCTGGGTTGCGTACAGATTTAAGATTTATGCTAATGATGCCGGATGATGCTGGTTTTGGGTTGCATATGCCCTAGATTTACAGGGCAATGGAGATTTACTGTGATGATGCTGGTTTTGGGTTGCCCCCCTCTAGCTGAAATTTTGACCTCTTATTTCTGCTCCTTAAACGCTGGAAATGGCCTCTGAAAAGTCTATTGTTTATGCTCTGAGACTTGAGTTTGAACCATAGGAAATGTTCACAACTGTAGCAGCTTCTCCTTCCTTGACCATACATTGAATAACGCATAGTACTAACCAGATTTACATGGCAGAGAATGTACACATCAACAACAAGTTTCTCCTTCCAGAACAGACTGGAAATACACTGATTATGCCCAGAAATACTCTCAGGACAGACCCAAAAATCTTGCTGTACAGGCCTAAAAAAATTGGGTTTCATGCAGACATACCGAGGAATATTGATTGGCTGCCTCTATGCTGGTACTGACACGGTTCAGATCAGAAGTATGTAAATAACTTGTAGCAAAAGAATTACTCTGTCTAAGGGCTAGTGTGACTGGGTGCAATCCCCGGGTGATACACTTATCGTTTCAATATTAGCTGAGTTTCCCAGCTTGGCTTATTTATCTTACTGTCCCCTCAATTCTATCTTTTATACATTAAACCTTTATGGGAATGTTGGGCAATGTTACAATGATTTACAGATTCATTTTATGCAGGACATGTTATGTTGTTTTCACTGTACTGTATGCACGATGTATTGGGTTGAGGCTTCATTTGAAATTGAATTGAATGCTTTTTCTGTGGGGTCATTATAATTTTGAGCTGAAATGTTTTCTGTGTGCTCATCATGATTTTGAGCTGGAATGTTTTCTGTGCAGTCATTATGATTTTGAACTGGAAAAAAATGTTTAGACGTACATTCGACCCATATCAAACTGGTTATAAATTTTTGCATTAGGATAGTTCAGGCATTTATAAGTCTTCATTTCCAAAACAAGTAAAAATTCATTAGTCTACAATATCATGTCTAAGTAGAAGAAAAGCAAATGAGGATCTCAAGGTAGAATCAACATGGGACATGAAATAATGTTTTTAACATCATGGAGCTAGAATAGAGCTTGAAAGATGTCCATGTCGGAACTCAATTGAAGGAAGAGCTGCCCATTTCCGCTAATTTGATCTACTGCCCCTCAATTATCTTTTTTATCCATTAAACTCTTATGGCTCTGTTGGGCCATGTTACAATGCTTTCACAATTACCTTCTATGACCTTGGAATAGAACTTGAAAGATGTCAATATCAGAACTCGATGGAAGGTTCAGCTGACCATTTTGGCTAATTTGACCTACAGGCCCCTCAATTATCTTTTTTATCCATTAAACTCTTATGTGTCTGCTGGGCTATGTTAAAATGGTTTCACAATTACCTTCTATGAGCTTAGTTATTAGTTTATGCTATTTGGATAGTACAATGTCTCAGTGGTTGAGAAGCGAAGGATCTGGGACATCGGATTTTGAGAGCACCTATTGTCTAGATTACTTGCTTCTTCAAACGTGGGGGGGCGGTGGGGAATCGACTTGGGACATGCATTTGACACTTTCAACATCCAAGAGCAAGAATGGAAAATGGGATATGTCCTCTAAATTGAGTTGAAGATTTATTTGGAGATTTTGATAAATTTCATCTGCTGATCTCTCAATTCTGTCTCTTAGCCGCTAGACCCTTATGGGTCTATTAGAACATTTTGTATTTCTTTTACAGTTTTGTTCTATGATCTTGTTCTTAAAGAATGTTTTCCGACATGATATCTCTGCAGAGAGTTAAGTGGCCTACACAAATTCAATATTCTAGCTCCAATATACAATCATATGAATGGTGAGGTGGCTTTACACACCTTTTGAGGCCTCAGCCTCAATTCCATGTAATATGGAAATGTTGAAGTGCATGCTAGATAGTATCAATTCAATATAATAAGGAAATGTGAAGTGCATATTACATGTTATAAATTCTATTACAGAAATGTTAAATGTAAATTATATGTGGGTACTACCTGCAATATGTTAAGAGAAACCTAACCAGGAGACCTGTTTCTGTTCTATTCTTGTCTGGGAACATTTTGTATTTCTTTTACAGTTTTTTTCTATGATCTTGTGCTTAAAGAATGTTGTCCGACATGATATCTCTGCAGAGAGTTAAGTGGCCTACACAAATTCAATATTCTAGCTCCAATATACAATCATATGAATGGTGAGGTGGCTTTACACACCTTTTGAGGCCTCAGCCTCAATTCCATGTAATATGGAAATGTTGAAGTGCATGCTAGATAGTATCAATTCAATATAATATGGAAATGTGAAGTGCATATTACATGTTATAAATTCTATTACAGAAATGGTAAATGTAAATTATATGTGGGTACTACCTGCAATATGTTAAGAGAAACCTAACCATGAGACCTGTTTCTGTTCTATTCTTGTCTGGGAATTACATCAGGATTCAGTACATTACTAATGATACCCATTGTTGTCGTTGCAGGATATTCTAATAAATAGGCAATTTCCCAGCCCCCAGATTGACAGTGTCACCAGTGATAACATTATCGTGAATGTATTTAACAGCCTGGATCAGCCTTTCTTATTATCTTGATTAGTCATTTGGGTTCTCTCTTGTGTATTGGCTTATTAAGATTCATGGGTTCTTTCTTGATTTCTAATGCGTTGAGATCTTTAACACATTCTGGTACTGGAATGGTATCCAGGATTTCGTGGCAAGATGGAGTTTTGGGAACAAACTGACCTATAACACCAAAACAGAACTTAAATATACAATTTCTAGGTGAATGACCAAATAGACAGCTAGTACTACTTTCCATCAATGTGTATTCACAAAGCAGCTGGGGTATTTGGAGGGTAAATGTTGCCAGTAGGCTCCTCATCCCTGTTCCGTTCCCTGCTCCTATTGGTGATATCACTCTGCTCATACGTGACTGGTACAAGACCAATCACACAGTAAGTTATTAATCTGTCCCGGAAACAAATTCATCTTTTGAATTTAAAGAGATTGACTACGTTCAACTTCACAGTGTCCACCAGAATGTTCTCTCATTGCATCAATCTCTGACAATTTTCTAGCTTTGGCCAAATCCTTAAGAGAACACTTGACATGGGCAGATTGCTGGGTAAACCTTATGTTGTTCTTATTAATGGTCATCGGCCAGCAAGTGATGCAATAATCACAATGGATGAAGGTAGATTGCGATTCTCTACAACAAGGCACACTGCTAGACTTTTTGTGGATGCGTCTAGGTACCCAATGATCCACAAAATACATTTTGTTTTGACATTATCTGATGGCATATATTGCCCGTTCAATTTTCTTACTTATATATCTAAAATGAGCCATCTATTTATCTGTAAGAAAACTACCACCTCCGGATTTCAAATGTGGGATTGTCATCCTCTTTGAACTTCAGGATCTAGGGTCATAAATTGAAGCTTGTGGAGGTGGAAGGATGTCACACTGTTCAAAATGTCTATGATTCTCTTGACATCCATATTAGCCAGACCTATTCTGTTCTGATCATTGCAAATCAGTAACCTCAGGACTATTACATGGTTGCATCTACTCGTTTTACTAGCTCTGTTCTCACTTGCATTGCGACTTTCCACTATAGCAATTCCCAGAAGAAGGTTTCTGGACCAATTCGAGGAGCCCCAACAGAGATTGTTGGTCTCTGAACCAGGCAAGATACATCAGGGTTGGTGCTTGCTTTATTTTGGGTCTAGCATCATGTGTCCGGAGAGGGATATTTGTATATATATTACAGATAGATAGATTCATGAATATGCTCATTTCTTAATGTTTTTAGCATTGTTGAGAAATATAGATAAAGGAACAATCATGGAAAGTGCGGATGGCTATGAAAATTTAATTTCCTAGAAGATTCACAGACAAAACAGGGGTGAATTCTAAAATATCCATCAAGTGCAGGATTGGTGGGAGTTACATCCATATATGTACTCTTGTTCTCAAATTTGAATAGCAATTGTTGTGCAGATGGAACTGGACAGCTGGTGCAGCTCGTCCCAATCCACAAGGATCTTACCACTATGGAAATATCACTGCAACTCTCGTCAAAATCTTCACTGCTGCCACAGATGAGAAGAGTTATCACTGCAATGGCATGGGTGGAGCTCTAGTGGTGGCATTGTTGGCTCATTAATATTATGTATATATGTGCATCTATATGTACATATATGTTTGTGTATGTTTCTAAGTACCATGGGTATGCATACCCAGCTCTTGGATCTTTTGTACCTATTCCCATGTACCAGAAATGTATATGTACCCATATCCACTATACCCAGTAGAATGTTGTAGTCTAAAAAACTGGAACACATCCACGTACCCTGCCATAACTTGGGCAAATTTGGAGATGTAACCTAAAAGTTGTCTTAGTTAAAACTTAAAAAGTTCCAGTAAGGTTGCATTTAGGGTATGTCCAACAAGGAACCCTAAGAAACCAATTGTTATTCCATTTTATACTTTTAAACCCTAATTTCTGTGTGGAACCCTACCTGGATTTGGCAATAAAAAACAGTTATTTCAGACATTTGGCAGACAAGGGGACTGTAATTGAGACTGGACCACTCATCCGGTGGGAATACCGTGATATGTACTTTAAAGCTCATTGTTTGGCATAGATCCATTGTCATTTTAGTCACCCGTTTGTGCTTTTACTTCCACATGCTCTGAGGATTTTGGTTGTAGGGCCTCGCGTGGGTGTTTTGAACAGAGGGATTGAGATTAGAATAGTAGCATGGCGCTGTAATGGGCATTGTGGCCTACCAGACATTAAGGAATCAATAGTATGCCTATGTTTTTTAATGGATATTGCAATTGAATGATGTAATGAAAACCCATTGAAAGAGATAAGGGGGATGCTGTTTTGGACAATGGAGAAGCTGCTGCTGCTCTTCTAGGTGTTATTGTTGATGCTTGCTCAGTTTCCGGGTGAGTTCAAACTTGACTTTACTGATATTTCTGTGAGTAAATGTCTTTGATTTGGTTTCCTTTCTCTCTGTTTTAGCTAAACACAAAGAAAAGAACTATGACAATGATCCCTGTCCACTGAACATTGCAATGATCACTGTCCACTGAGACTAACTATGTTTTCTGAGAACTTAACATAGAGAGTGTGTGAATGAGTTATTAGCAATGTATTCTTTTTAAATGTATATTTTTGTCTACTTCTGAAGCAAATCTGGAAATCATGTTTATGTTCCTCATTTTTTGATTTTCACTCTTTAATGCAGGCAAATTGCATTGACTCTACTGTGCCAGCGGAGGCAGTGTTTGCTCAGGAAGTTAAGAAGTTGCAAAAGGAGCAATTTAATCCATTTGAGCAGGTGACATTAGAACCTTTTGAAAGAGATCATGCTTGTGTTGTAGGTGGCTACAGAATGCCCAAGAAACAGAAAGCAGCAGATGCAGCTGCGTGAAGGAGTTTATGTGATCAATTAAAGAAACGAGCTCCTTGTCTCAGGAATGCAAAATGAAATCTTAGATCAAGTGATGCCTTCCCCTCTCTCTTCCTGAAATGAGCCCTAATGGACATTGGGAGGGGGGCAGTGACTGGGTTATATTATAAAATTTTTGGACTGCTTTGCTTTGTATTTTTTTTGACATTTACATGAGCAAATTTTAATCTAAACTGAAAGTTGGTCTGAGAGTTATATGTTTGTGCAAAAACTTGATTCAACTACTTGGAGGTGTTAAGGTGGAAATGCTTTTAATGCTCTAGTGTTTTTTGTGTTTTTATTAGCTAGCTCAGTTGTCTTACTCTTTGCCTATAACTTATTTGGCTATGCTTTGAAATCTTTTTATATCTGCATATAATCTCAGTTGGCTATACCAAGATGGGTTTCCTTGCTTTGAAATCTTTTTATATCTGCATATAATCTCAGTTGGTTGTACCGAGATGGGTTTCCTTAAGGCCTATAGTTTTTTACCTAGTAGGGATATGATCTGCATTTATGTTTAGCTTGAGCAATTTTGATGTCAAAAGACTTGTGTTCTATGAAGCATGTGAACTTGTAGGCCAGTTTTGTGCTGAACATAGTTTGAAAGTACATTCCATGTTTGAAATATCCCACGTTCTTCAACAATTAAGAAAAGTGAACATAGATAATAAAGTACTTGAAGTGAAGTTCAGTCATATGAGGATATCTTTATAAGATGGTTATTATAGAATTATTGAGAGGAGCATTCAAATGAAGACATGCTCTTAAGATGGGCACTAGTCTTGCTGTTGTTGTCAGACATCATTAAAAACATATTTTATGGGTTGTCAGACATCATAAAAATGATTAAACTATATGGAGGTATTAAGTAGGAAATGCTTTGAAAACCACCAGTTTTGGTGGCTTGGTTAATATTGATCTCCTGCCAGCTTTAGTTGTGTCACTCCTTGTCTATTAGCTGTATCAGAGATTTTTTTTATTTTTTTTATTTTTTATTTTTTAATTTTTTAATTTTTTTTCTTTGTTTTTAATTTATTGAAATCTTTACTCAGTAAGGCATTCTTTGTGATATCTCCCCTCATGTTCCACTGTGTTCTGTTTTGCACCATTGATTGGTGTTAGATGATAGAAATATTGTGTGATGTTGTACTGATCCCTCGCAAAAACCTACAGACTGTAGGGTGCCTACACCACAGCACATGTTCATTAAATTTAGAGACTGGGTGGGTGTCTCCATCAAGCGGGATACCAACTCTCATTGCCTTTAATTCCCTCCATGCTGCATGTTCAGTTAGCAGTGCCATTAAATCCAGAGACAGGCAAGTTCCTCCATTAGCTGGGATACCAGTTCTCATTGCCATTAATGCCCTCCATCATGCCACTTGTTCTGAGCATGCAAGTGCCTCCATCAGGTGGCATATCAGGTCTCATTGTGCCATTAATGCCCCTCGATTCAAAGCATGATAATTCATTACGTTTTACAGGCCTCCATGACTTAGAGACAGTTGTACCATTAATGCCTGATTCTGAGCGCATGATAACCCCCCCTCAATGGTGGTGAGCTTAAGTTTGTGCTAGTTTGGTATTAGTCAGTTACAGATAAAGCTCTGTCTGTGCCGAGAAACAACTAAATTTGTTGTTTAGTTGTTTGCGTGTCGATACATTGCAGGGGATTTAGGGATCCAGGGCTGTGAATCTGCCATTCTTTCAAAGGAAACCTTGCTCTCTATAAATATACTCATCGAGTTTTTCTTAGTTTTTGGTAAATTTGGGTGCTCTAGTGTTTTCTACATTGTGAAATCTATTGATTGGTGCAATTAATGTGTAATGTTACTAATGTATGGTTGTTCCTTTATACTACATCCGGTCGTTGAGCATACCTTACAACACAAACATTTGGACTTCACTCATTTCACTAGTAGGTCTAAGAATGTTGGTGCAAATTTAGGACCCAGTTTTTAGTTTAGTAGGCCAAAAGGGTTGCACTTTACCATAGAACACGATTAGGTTTAAATAGTTTAGACAATAAAACTTGATTCAATAAATGATTATTTAGTTTAACATAGTTTGTTACTTCCAAGTTTAAACCAAAATATAGAAAACATCTCTTTGGCATGTCCCAAAATATAAATATGTAGCTACAACATGAATTCCTATGTTGATAGGAAAAGCTTAACGGTGGTATTGTTTGGAATGGATGTAAGGAAGAGCTCAACTAACTATATTCATTCTGCATATGTTGTGATGTCTCTTGCTATAGACTTGGTACAACATGAAATAGTTAAAAGGATCTATATGTCTTTACCTTGTTGACTATCGTTAACATAAAATCTGTCACATCATTTTTTAAGGTATTACGTCCAGTAAAATGATAAATCTGATGGCGATTTGTAGACCCCAGTGACTCCAACAAAGAGTTTTTTGATCATTTCTAATACAAATGCAACCTCTACCATAGTTTGTCGTTCTTCAGGTGATTATCTTGTGCATCCCAATCCCAATGCCACGAGTTTATTCACACAGTTTTGAGTATCTCATATTGCTCTAGTGCGTCAATATTTTCATCCCTCAACAGGTTGCTATCTGTCACTTCCCCCATTTTTATCGGGAAAAAGCCATGGTCACCCTCTTAGGTAGGTTCCGTCCCCTCTACAAACATCACCCTTTGTTGACACAGTTTTGCCAAATCCATATTCTGTATTCAGGCCAACTAGTCATCAAATTTTGATTGAGGCAACTTAGAAATACTTATATAATCTGTTTTGCTCAATTTTGTGAAGTTCCAAACCTGGGGCAACATAGCCAATGGATCCTTTTAGACAAAGTGTGGAAGTGATTGAGTCCATCGAGTCTTGACAGACAAGTTAATTGTGCAATGCCAAAATCAGATAAATGTGTTGTCGTATTGCTATCGAAAATGATATTGCTGGGCTTTATATCAGAATGCACCACTTGAAAAAAACTTTTTCGATATTGCTGGGCTTTATATCATAATGCACCACTTGAAAGAAACAATAGTGATGAAGATATTTTGTGATATGTGCTTTCTATGCATATCTGTACTCTGGCTTAAGTTCAATGCATACACATCTATCTTAGCACTCTACTCTCCAGTGGGATACAATTGATTTTCCAAGCTTCCATTTGACATTAGTTGGAGGACCAAAGCTTTGAAGTGAGGGGTTGAGCAACTTGTAACTCTAATAAGATTTTGGTGCCTAATTCTCCTAACCACATTGCATTCTGTTTTGAAACTCTTGTAAGTTTCTTCATTTTTCAACTTGAGAACCTTGACCGCGACATCTGTGCCATTGTGTAAATTCCTTTATAGACTGATCCAAAACTCCCAACTCTTTATCAAGTTTGCCTCATTGAATCCTTGAGTTGCTTTTACAAGATCTTCATATAAAATCACTGGTGGTCCAAATTGTAGTGAGAAATCTCTTGGGAAACTTAAAATTTATTCAGGTAACCAGACTCCAGAAGAATCCAGAGAGTAAACAACATATAAAAAGGTGCTGCCACCTTCAATTGGTACAATCACATTTTAGAACTGATTGATTTATTTCTTTCAAAGTAGTAGTAGGGGGACACAGAGGCAAAGCATATTTGCTGTCCACAAAGGTCAGGATTCCCCATAAATGAATTGAAAGTAACATTCACAAAAATCCTTAGATTGGGCATTTTCCCCTAAAATTCTTGAAAGAAAGGCTCAGAGAGTGAAGCATTTAAAATCACAAAAATCCCTTCTCTGGGGATCCTTAAATTGTTGAAAGAAAGGCTCAGAGGGTGAAGCATGTCTAAGTTTTTGAGATCTATACTACAATTTTTTGAATTCACCCAACGAATATGAAAATTGGACCTTGAAATGTATTATGAGAGAGATTGAGTTTAACTAGTCCCGTGTGGCTTCCGAGTGCATATGGCATGATACCAATCAACTGGTGGAAAGTAAGTATTATCAATAGTTTGAATGACATGTCTCTTATCTAGAGTGACATGTCTCTTGCTCAAGAGACGTTCTCCATTAAAAAACTCTCATTCACAAAATGTGATCTTTCAACATGAAAAATGAATGATCTCTCACAAAAATGGCATAAATGGATTTTCACACATATGTGGCATAATTGGTATTCTTGAATATGCTGATCAGATTCAAGTCATACTCATCATCAGTGAGATCGTCTCGAAATCCTGATTTTAATGGCTGTAAACACAACCACTTTCTATGAAATTCTTATACTAATGGCTGTGAACACAACCATTGTCTCGAAATTCTGATGCTAATGGCTGTAAACACAACCACTTTCTATGAAATTCTGATACTAATGGCTGTAAACACAACCACTTTCTATGAAATTATGATACTAATGGCTGTAAACACAACCACTTTCTATCAAAGTGTCAACATGGCCCATTTTCATCACTGCATCATCTCAACTTTTGTGCAAGACTGAATTCACCCAACGACTATGAAATTGGACCTTGAAATGTATTATGAGAGAGATTGAGTTTAACTAGTCCCGTGTGACTTTCGAGTGCATATGGCATGATACCAATCAACTGGTTGAAAGTAATATCAATAGTTTGAATGACATGTCTCTCTAAAGAGTGATATGATGTCTCTCTCTAAACCCTTATCTAGAGTGACATGTCTCTTGCTCTCTTTTGCTCAAGAGACGTTCTCCAATAAAAAAAACTCTTATTCACAAAATATTCTCTTTCAACTTGAAAAATGAATGATCTCTCACAAAAGTGGCATAAATGGATTTTCACACATAAGTGGCATAAATGGTGTTCTTGAATCTGCTGATGAGATTCAAGTCATACACATCATCATCACGATCGTCTCGAAATTCAGATTCAAGTCATATTCATCATCATCATCACGATCGTCTCGAAATTTTGATACTAATGGCTGTAAACACAATCACCTTTTGTCAAAGTGTCAACATGGCCCACTTTCATCACTGCATCATCTCGACTTTTGTGCAACGACTAAAATGATGAATTTCCTGCAAAGGTTCAAATCTCAATGTCCTATTGCAACATACAAGAATTTCCTACAAAGGTTCAAATCTCATTGTCCTATTGCAACATACAAATATCACGAACACTTGGAACATACATCCATCCTTTTGTCAAAACAAAAATAATCAAAGTGGCCAAAAGCATCAATATGCCTCCAAATATGGCAATAGCTTGAAAATTGGTTGGTCAAATGACAAAACTAGCTACGCGTTCCTTGCGAAAAATCATGAAATTTGAATATAAAGTTGACTATGTTTTGAAATTGTTAAATATGGGCCTCTAGGGAATCTAGAGGATTCTCTGCGGATTTTTGCCTCAAGGTTCCATTGCTCAACGTTTTGCCTATGGAATATTCATTTCTCAAATCAAATAACTGTCTACGCTATCAAATTCTTGGCAAAAATTCGGTTCACATGAGTATAAACTTACATATTTCTGACCATGAAACCCTGGGCATAGGCTCATGGGAATATGTTATGCAACCAACTCAAAAAACAATAGAAATAACATATCAACAACTTAGAAAATATCCTCTTAACAATATAGTAAAATCATTTTCTTATTATAGATTTTTCTTGGAAAAGAATTATTGAGAGTTGGGTGCAAATGCACAATGTTGTGTAGCATTAGTGTGATAAATATGGGATAGTGCAAAGCATAGTTTTGAAGATTAGTCTAAGTTGACTCGTAACTAATCAACTCAGTCAAGTTGATTGTTGGTTGAATGGTTAATTGTTGGTTCAATGGACAGAAGATCTTGCAGGCACAGATACCAAAGGGCAAAATGGAGCCCATCATGGGGTACTCTTTGTAATTCTCCACCACTGCTACCTTCCATTCTTCCTCAAACTCCTCTCCAACCTCAATATTAGTGCTAGTAGTAGCATGAGCAACAACACTACGCTTAGCAGAACTAGAAGAACGCGTTTTCCAAACTACACGAGAACTACTTCCCTCACAAGTCACCATGTGCCATGCTTGGTCTTGGTGTTTCTCTTCCTTCTACTCCTGGTTCAACTACCATATCTTCATTGGAACCAACACCCCGAACTCCACTAGACAACGATTCACCATTTTGTAGTAGTGATTCGATATTTGTACTAGTGATTCGCCATGATTTTACAAGATAATATAATCTCGTGAGAGATTCGCCAAAAAATAATATATACATATTATATTATTAATAAAATCACCTTCCATTTTTCCTATGTATCATGGGGATTCGCCTATTTATTATATATATAAATTTAGGGGGGTTCTTAAAATTATCCCTGTCAGAGAATGAAACAGAATTATGAGAACTAGAACACCACCAGAGATACCCAACAGCACTGCAGCTGTGCTGAAGAATGATGACCCAGAAAAATTTTGCCAGCAAACACCCATACACAGTTGTCTATGTTTAAACCCACGTATATACGCGACTGTCTTTTAGGAAATCCGCGTATCCAATTTAATATTCTGAATTTAAGCAGATCTGATCTTCTACATGGCAGAGACTACTCCCAGCTTCTGTCTGAGAAATTTGAATGCTTCCCTGGAATATATGAGAGAAGAAAGATATGACAATGTAACTGTGTTTTTAAGTGTCATCCAATATTTGTAGCATAAGCACATCAGTAACCAAGCCTTCAGACTCTTTGCAGCATCAAAATATTCTTCCCAAGAGGAATTATCATACCAGAACAACTTCTTCAATAGAAAATATGTGTCAAGCAATCATCCATGTGATCTAATATCACCAAGATCTTCAAGATTTATCATGATGTAGCATGTGTAGGAAAAAGGTCTCAACCGTGACAAAAATCATCAGTAACAAATTCTGCATGATCTATCCTTATCATAAGACTTCCAACTCATCCATGTGTGAAAACAAAAGATACTCTTCAGCAAAAAGAAAACAGGGCTCATCCATAACCTCATCATAAGAAACCATGTATCATGTCATCATCATTTGAGCATGAGTATCACAAGAACTAAGGAATAAGTAGATACAATGCAAATAATGCAATCATTAGTAGTTAGACTGATGCTCCCCCTGAATCTGTGTTCCTGTTCTTGAGCCATCTCACTGTTTTCCTTATCAGAAATGCATACGCTTCTGTCTCCATTAGAACTCGCGTGTATACGCGGCTTTAGTTCACGAAACCCGCGTATGGAAAGTGAAATATAGAAAAATTTTCACAACTTCATCTCCCCCTGAATTTGTACCACCTGTACCTGTCTTCTTCACATCAGATGCACTGTCAGAAGTAAACATAACCAAAATTACCAAACCAACCATGGGAATCACCATATATTTCTCCCCCTGTGATGATACATTATTGATTCTTCTAATGTATCTCACATCACTCCTGCAGTCATTATGAGAAGTAAGCTTTAGAAGAGGAAGACTGCAGTAGGAATATTATCCCCTATGTTTTTTACCAGTCCTCCTTCCTTTTCCAGCTTTTCTTGAAATTTCTTATTGTGTGTTGGAAATTATCCAATTTCTTAGATCTATTCATCCTGCATTATTTTTCTACATGTCCATACTTGTTACAAGCATAACATCTTGTGTGACCAGAAAAGTAAGCATAGGGATCATAATGTTTTTTTCTATTCTTTCTTCTATTGCAATCATCTGCTTTATGACCAAACTTGCTGCATGTAAAACAATATCCCTTAAAGAAACCTGAGTACCTTTCTGTGTAGAATCTGTTGTTTGTGACTGAAACACTCTGCTTCTGCAATTGGATGCAACATGCCCATAATTATGACATTTAAAGCATTCAACATTGTTGATCAAAGGAGGGAATGATTTCTTTTGAGAGTTCAAGATTGTTGGTAGACCTTTTGTTTCTTTCAACACTTCAAGTTTTGCATTCATATCCTTTGAATCTTTAGCACTTCCTTGTGAACTAGATTCTCCTTTGACAGTTTCATGAAAACCAAGACCAAATTTAATAGAAGGAGACCTTTGACTACTAATAATATTGTCCAGAATATTAGTACTTTCTTGAAACCTCAAGAGTTTATCTTTTTCTTCTAATTTACCTTTTAAAATGTTTACCTCAACTTCCAATCTTTGGCATTACTACTTCATACTTTCTTCGACCCTTCTTCCTTCTTCAACTTGATCATTCAATTTTAAAATCTCTTCCTTCAATTCATTTTCTTGTTCTTCAAATGTTTGTAGAAGTTCTTCATTCTTCTTATTTGATTTTCCCAGATCTGCTTTGAGCGAGATGATTTCTGCTTGAAGTCTTTCACTTCGATTGGTTACTTCATCCTGTAGTCTTCGATATATTTCTATCTGTCCATTCATTCTAGAGATCATATCTTGGTAGATAGATTCCTTCCTTTTAACTGGATCTTCATCATTGATTTTGAGATTTTCTTCTAGACTTATACTGTTACTTTCACTATCTTCACCATGCACAAGAAAGTGAATGACAACAATCAATACCTGTTTCATCTTCTTCATTTTCTGCTGCACATGTTTTTTGAGGTATCTCCTTTCTTTGAGTAGCCTTCCTCTTTTTCTTCCTTGCCATGAGCACTTGCAGATCTTGGTCATAATCTTCTTCATCCTCATTTGACATTTCATCATTATCTTCATTTGTATAATAACTCTTTCCCTTTTCAAATTGTTTCCCTTTATCATGATTTTCTTCATAAGGACATTTAGTAGCATAATGACCAACTCTTCCACAAGTAAAACATTTGAAAGGAAGCTTACCTCTGAACCGTCCTGTGCCAAGTTGAAGTTTCTTTACAAAATTTACCTCATCTTCTTCTGAGATATATCCCGATCCTTCCGGTTTTTGTGCTTCTTTCCCTTTTGTAGAAGCTCTAAAGACTGCTTCTTTGACTTTAGATGGTCCTCCTCTTCTCATTTCATATGCATTTAGTATGGCATGAAGTTGAACAATAGTAAGAGTTTGCAGATCTTGCCTTTCTTCAATAGCTGATACTTTTGACTCAAATTTTGAAGTCAAAGATCTTAAGAATTTTTCAACCAGAGTAGTATCGGTTATGGTTTCACTCAAATTTCTGATGTGATTTACAATATCATCTAGTCGTAAAACGAAATTGGCAATACTCTCATCACTATGCATCCTTAAATTTTCATATTCAATTCTGAGAGTTTGGAGCTTTGCACTTTTTACCTTTGTATCTCCTTCATAGCTGTAGTGTCCCTTATTAGTGAGATAGCTTTGATGACACTTAGAGATGGTGATTTTGATATAATATTATGTATGAAAGACTTATGTACATGCTTATATGCTATGACCTGGTTTGGGTCACTTGGTTGTTGTGTGCTTATGATAATATCTATGGTTGCGTGCACAAGGATTGATTTTGGTTAAGAGAATATTAGCAATGTTTTCTCTTTTGGTATCCTGTTTTGGAAATAGGTGTATGACGTGAATGGTGATTCAGAATTGAGACACAGATCCATGGACGATCATGGTTATGTGGAACATATGGTTAATTATGATTTATGGATGATACATGATTTGTATGATTATATGTGCATAATCTCGTACTAAGCATGATGTGGCAGGGGACTTGGTCATTACCAACAGGGATGCTCAAGTTATAAATGACCGCGGAAGTCATTTCTACAAAACCAAAATGACTGTGGAAGTCATGCACAATATTTGGTAAAATTTGAATAAGTTAATTATGAAATTCATTTGATTGATTTGATCATTGAGATTGTGATGTGTGCAGGTCTTGGAAGAAGACCTTACCAACGAACCATCAGATGGGTATAAGCTCACAATCAGTACCTTAAGGTGAAACGCGGAGTTTCAAAGCAGAATAGATGAGAAGCCGTGGAAATTAGGGCGTGGAGTCCTAAATCCATGAAATATAAAGACGTGGAGTCTTGGATATATGATAAAAGGATTAGGACGCAGAGTCCTAAATCCATGAAATATAAAGACGCGGAGTCTTAAATATATAATGAAATGTTTGGGGCACGGAGTCCTGAATATTTAAAAAGATCAAGGTGTGGAATCTTGGATCTTTAGAGTAGATCAGGGCGCGGAGTCCTCAGTCTACTAAGGCACAAAGATGCATACAATAGGGGTGCGGAATCCCTATTATCCGGAAGAAAAATACCACTCATGGGAAACTCGTAGATGAATTTCCTTAATAATATAATTCCTAACAATTTTGGAGTGACTTTCTAAAAATAGAAAGTCATGTCTACCATTTCAAGTATGACTTTCCAAAAATAGTAAATCACCTCCAATCAATGGGTAAACAAGTATACTTGAAGGAAAATCACTTAAATTATGATTAATCAATTGTAATAGTTCAATCTCGACTTAATCCTCAATATTATTAATATTATTATTATTATTATTATTATCTTTTATGAGACTATGATATTATTATTAAAAGGAAATTATGTCTCCCCAATCACTTCACACCTCTCTCCTTCATGACTCTCATGGCTCTATGTAACTCTCTCTATTTTAAATATTACATTACACTCTCTTTTATGCACTCATCAAGGAATGGCATATTCCTCTTACACTCATTAAATATGTGTCATAAAATATTCTTACACTCATTAAATATGTGTCATAAAATATTCCTCTTACACTCACTTTAATGCATATGTTACACTCTCCTTAAATAAGGCATGCATACCTCTCCTTAATGGCATAAGTTACACTCCTCTAAATGGAATACAATGCATGCATATTAATCCTCCTTTATGACAATAAATTGTGGCTCCTCCTATATATGAGTCTCATGTATTCTCATTGGGGGGGGAGGAGGGGTAATGCCAAGAGTGGAAGAGACTTGAGGAATATTGTGAGAGGGAGAGATATGGAGAGTATCCAATTACTTCCAAAACAAATCTGAATTTCTTATTAATCTACCAAGTATCTATTGAGGTTGAACATGAGTGGTATTTAGAGGAAGTGAAAGCTATCTTCCTTAGTTTTCCTTGCATCTCTCTCTCTACTGTTGTATTTTGGTACTGTTTGTGAGCTTTTACAGCTCGGGGGTTCCAGGGGGAGGAGTTCTCCCTGGATATGGTTGGGTGGAAAACCGGATGGTTCAAATGAGTTGGTTAAGGGATCGAAGGTAGATCATATCCTCAACGATTGGCACTGAATATCTCTTCAGGTATAATTTCCATTGTCCTAAAATTATAGTATAGCTTTAGCATGAAATAAAAAGTAGACATTTAAATTGTTGTAAGCATCTAATTTTGGTTTAGGCTTATGTTATCTAGAATATTATTGATTAGTTAAAAATGAAGACTAGATCAATCTATATGTATGGACGTTTGGATCTCAATATTGGAGTTATTATTGGTATAGTTTATGGTAATAATCTTGGTATTGTAGCATTTGAGAAAGGAAAGCCAAATATTGTTGAAGGTAATTTCAATAAATAAATTCCAAAGGAATTGGGTAAGCATTTCATGATTTATGGTTATGTTTCAAGTAATTAATAGATGCATGTTTTATAAATGGTTTTAGGATAGTTTGCAAAGTGTTTGACAAAATCTGTGAATGAGTAATGTTATAAATTTATTTATGCACGAATAAGTGCTAACTTGCAGAAGTAAGAAAATGGACATGTACCCAAAATATACCTGGAGGAATTACAGAATCAACCCTTAAAGGAAAATGAAAAAATAATGGCAGCTAAAATATGGTTTGGAAGATCAAATGCTTGAGGTAAGTTGGAGATAAATTTCAGTTATGGCTTATGTTTCATATTCTTATCAATAATTCAATGTTTTTTTTTAATTCAAGTTGTTGTAATAGTACTATCAGAATTTTGACAAAAAGCCTTAATGGCTGTAGCATTTAGGGCTGCCATATGTTTGTTAAATTGTAGCAATTGGTGCAAAAAGCTTGTCAATCATGTCAAATGAATTAGCTTGTGGGTGGTAAAATGTTTCAAGAAATCATATGGTGGATTTAGAAATGTGTGATGTGATTTCAATGAGAATATCTTAGTAGCAGAACTATGGGTTGTTTTTCCTCATGTAGAGTTGTAGTTGTAAGTTTTCATTCCATATGTTTGACAAAATTCATAAATGAAACATTAAGGCTATAATATTTTGTTGTTTTCAAGAATCGCATTCCTGGGCGTTTTTAATTTCATTCAGGCCAACATCAGGGGGTATCCGTGCCTATTGGACATGTAACCCCTGATTTCAGTCCAAAAAAATACTTTTCAGAACCTAGATCAGAAATCTGGGCGAATTTGCAGATTGCTGCTCTGAGTTATGTGCGCCCGTTGTTGAGTATTTAGTCCCTGTTTTAAGATGGAAAGATTTAAAGTTTCAATTCTGAATTTTATGTGATAAATATGTTGAAGAATAATCTTAAATTCATTGTTGCTAAGTGTTTGAAAAATGCCTCAATGACTTTTAAATATCAGGCTTGGAAAGTGTTTGTCATAAGGGTTCAATGAGTGTAGAATGCATGTCTACAAAGTGTTTGTCAAAAGTCTTGAATGGCTGTAGCTTTTGTGCATATAAATTGTTAGTGTAAAATTATTAGTTACTGTTGTTTTTATGTTACTATAAATTATAAATAAACTATTTAATGGGTGTAGCTTACTATGTTTGCAAGTTTTTGGTATGAATGTGGAAATGAATTTAATAATTTGCTGAAGTGTGAATAAGATAGTTGTTTCTTGCATTATCTAAAGCTTAAAAAAAAAAAAAAACTTGCTGTTGTAAACAATTTTACAGTGATGAATAATTCTTTAGGATTTTGTGCAAATGAGTATTAGTGATTATGTGACATCTACTTCTCTATCTTACTGATGGTGGGTAAGGTGGGACCTTACATATGGTATCAGAGCCGAGTCACAATGCTAGGGCCTAATGGGCCAACATGCTTACTTGTAGATTGATGATGTATGAATGTTGATTTTGCATGCATGTTGAGTTGTTGTATATCTTGACTTGGAAGCATATTGTTTGCATAGAGGATATTATTATCATTATGTCATTTAGTGACTAATGAAAAAGAAAAGAAAAATCCTTTATATTCCTTTATATTTCTTAAGACACATTATTAACAATATGTTAAAAAGCTTAAAGACATGTTGGGAAAGGACCTACTTGAGAAAGTTGGGGTTAAAACCAAGTATGTGAATGACTTGATTTTCAATCAATGAGTGAGATAGGTGGAGTGAATGCATGGTTTCATATATTTTTAGTGCATCATTTTCAATGTGATATGGGCTTAGTAGCCATATTTACTTGCTGAAATCTTATCTACCGAGAAGAATATTGGCTTAATCTGGACTATAGTGTGATGACCTTGGTGCGTATGCTTTGGGAATGAGTAACAAGTGTAAGGCTGAGATTCCATTAACGTGATGATTGAGGTCATCATGATAATTTTGAATCTTTTCGTACCTACACTAGAGGAAACTTAACTAAAAGCTACCTTGAAAGATGTCACTTTTAACTGTGAATGTAAACTCAAGAATAATGTATGTGTATTAAGTAGATGTGTTAAAATAGGATTTGGGAATAAATTCTTAATGAGTAAGAATGAAATTTCTTTGATTTCTTGACATGCTTTTTTGGGTTGACATTAGGCATCAAATAACTTTAAATTACTCAAATACTAGGTTGAGGTATGAACTTCCTAATAAACAAGAGGCTTAAATGATTGGTGCATGATGGGTTGTGGAAGCCATTTTAAGGAACACTTGAATGTTATGTTTTCCTTAAGCTAATGTATGGGTGTGGAATCCATAATAGCATATATCTATGAGAAAATGTATGGGTGTGGAATCCATACTAACATATATCTATGATCTAATGTATGGGTGTGGAAACCATACTAGCATATATCTATGATCTAATGTATGGGTGTGGAAACCATACTAGCATATATCTATGAGAAAATGTATGGGTGTGGAATCCATACTAGTATATATCTATGAGATAAGTAATGAGGTAAGGTATGGGTGTGGAATCCAAAGTAAAATATATCTATGAGCTAAGTAATTCTTCTAGTTAGAATATTTTGATGGAATCTGATATTCATGATTAAAGAATGATTATGTGTAATTAAAGTCAAATGGATCGAGATTTCTAACACAAATTTTCTTGAGCTTTAAATCCATTATTTTATTTTTATTACAAATGAAGATACTAAGATTGGTATACTAAACACCATTAGGTGGTTTAGAATGCTTGGAATAATTGATTTTAATATATGGAAGTGTGAACTAGATATATATCCTCTAGTATTGTAATCCTTTTGTATGTATTGAATTTAGGTAGAATTAAAATGACTTTCAAATTCTTGAAATGTAGAAAAAGTTTATTGTGATTAGTTGATGAAATAGCTTTTCTATTGGCTTAAGACAAATTAGGTCTAGGAAAGCCATAATAGTCTTTTTAATGATCTTATCAGTTGAATATTGGTTGCATTCTATTTAACCAAATTAATTAGAGAAATTATGAGGATTGAACTCATGTATTTCTCTTAACTATTGTTAGTTAGGTGATCGCGTCAAAATTCAAATTATTTATAAATTGTGAAGAGAATAACATGTTTAGAAGGTAAATATTTCATGTGGTGAGAGCTTGTTTTATTTAAAAAAAAAACATGTGATTAATGAAAAGCTTAGTTTAGTTCTTGTTTTACAAGAATATGTGCTTGTGATATTTTTGAGGAAGAAATTGAAGGAGAGTGAGATCACATTTTGATGAATTGGAATTCTTGCATGATTTAGAAGCCTAAGATGAGTGTATTGTATGTGGAATGGAAGAGATTATTGGATTTAAGAATTTGTGTTGGGATGTATAGTTGTATGAGTATTTATTAGTCCTACAAAATGTTGTAATAATTTGAGAGGGTGGTAAGTATCCTTAAAAAAAAAGGTTTAACTTTAGGCTAGAAATTCCCTTGTGATAGTCTAAATCTTATTTAAATTTGACAAGATTCATCACATTTTGAGAAATTTATGGTTTTCATAGTTTGTTGTTGCGTGCGTATTAATAGTAAGGGATAAGACATGAAAGCAAATGGATTGATTAATTACTGAATAGATATCATGAGCGATTTCATAGTTGGAAAACAAATTGACTTAGAGTTATCAAGGTAGATTCAATAATATAGATACCATATTTGCATAATTGTGAGATTTGTTCTTGATTAAAAGTCGTTTTCAAAAAGATATCATTAATCTACTTTTAGATTAAGATCTTCTAATAGAGTCTTTCATAATTGATTCTCAAGTTAGAGAAGTGAATAATAATGAAGATTATGCAAACTAAATGTATGATCTATAATACATAAGTGGGTCAATGAGGAATGTATTTAACCTTAGGTTTTTAGAAAATAAATTAAAAAAAAAAAAAAAAAAAATGGTGCCTTGAACCTCAAATTGTATTTTTGCCTAAAGAGTAAACGTTTAGTAAAAACTAAAGATAAATCCTAGATATTTCGACTGCAAGGATGTCTTATGGAATGAAAAGAGGAAAATTGGATTGAAATAAATCAAGTGGGATGTAAGAGTGTGTTTTATATATAACGTCATGTTTTGTTGTGTAAGAGTGGGTTTTATATATAACATCATGTTTTGTTGCATAATTTCACTCACAATTTTATGTGGATTATTTTATGCTTATTTTATGCCAATTTGATTATGATATGGTAT
This sequence comes from Pinus albicaulis, assembly GCA_034641835.2. Lineage (NCBI taxonomy): Eukaryota > Viridiplantae > Streptophyta > Pinopsida > Pinales > Pinaceae > Pinus > Pinus albicaulis. The sequence continues at coordinate 222,098,285 of CM076579.1, forward strand.
GGACCATCATTGTTGTGTGTACAACCAATGTGGGTTCTATTTATAGCTTGGAAAGCTCAACATCCTACAGAACCAAGAAGATGACACATGTGGGATTCATATAGACTATGAGAAAGAAAAACATGTTGAATATCAAATTATTATAGATAAATTAAGTATATATCATATCAATTACATACAATAGTATTTTTATATGGTACTATAAATTGTATGGCTGGTTTTCATATAGAAATATTTGGTATTCTATATCAACACATGTCTAATATGGCGTGGATATATTTTCTACTTGATTAAGAATGGTATGTTTAGTTTTCATGGAGTTGCTTCCAAACTATGGATTGGCATGAAGAAAAAAAAATATATATATATATATATATATCAAATACATAAGGTTAACAACTTATTGATAGGAGAATCTAAAAGAACTAAGTATCTTATGACCGTAGGAAAAACTTCGGGCCAAGTTTAGCCCAAGAGGGGGAGTATGTAGTGTCCCTTATTAGTGAGATAGCTTTGATGACACTTAGAGATGGTGATTTTGATATAATATTATGTATGAAAGACTTATGTACATGCTTATATGCTATGACATGGTTTGGGTCACTTGGTTGTTGTGTGCTTATGATAATATCTATGGTTGCGTGCACAAGGATTGATTTTGTTTAAGAGAATATTAGCGATGTTTTCTCTTTTGGTATCCTATTTTGGACATAGGTGTATGACGTGAATGGTGATTTAGAATTGAGACACAGATCCATGGATGATCATGGTTATGTGGAACATATGGTTAATTATGATTTATGGATGATACATGATTTGTATGATTATATGTGCATAATCTCGTACTAAGCATGATGTGGCAGGGGACTTGGTCATTACCAACAGGGATGCTCAAGTTATAAATGACCGCGGAAGTCATTTCTACAAAACCAAAATGACTGTGGAAGTCATGCACAATATTTGGTAAAATTTGAATAAGTTAATTATGAAATTCATTTGATTGATTTGATCATTGAGATTGTGATGTGTGCAGGTCTTGGAAGAAGACCTTACCAACGAACCATCAGATGGGTAAAAGCTCACAATCAGTACCTTAAGGAGAAACGCGGAGTTTCAAAGCAGAATAGATGAGAAGCCATGGAAATTAGGGCGCGGAGTCCTAAATCCATGAAATATAAAGACATGGAGTCTTGGATATATGATAAAAGGATTAGGACGCGGAGTCCTAAATCCATGAAATATAAAGACGTGGAGTCTTGAATCTATAATGAAATGTTTGGGGCACGGAGTCCTGAATATTTAAAAAGATCAAGGTGTGGAATCTTGGATCTTTAGAGTAGATTAGGGCGCGGAGTCCTCAATCTACTAAGGCACAAAGATGCATACAATAGGGGTGCGGAATCCCTATTATCCGGAAGAAAAATACCACTCATGGGCAACTCGTAGATGAATTTCCTTAATAATATAATTCCTAACAATTTTGGAGTGACTTTCTAAAAATAGAAAGTCATGTCTACCATTTCAAGTATGACTTTCCAAAAATAGTAAATCACCTCCAATCAATGGGTAAACAAGTATACTTGAAGGAAAATCACTTAAATTATGATTAATCAATTGTAATAGTTCAATCTCGACTTAATCCTCAATATTATTAATATTATTATTATTATTATTATTATCTTTTATGAGACTATGATATTATTATTAAAAGGAAATTATGTCTCCCCAATCACTTCACACCTCTCTCCTTCATGACTCTCATGGCTCTATGTAACTCTCTCTATTTTAAATATTACATTACACTCTCTTTTATGCACTCATCAAGGAATGGCATATTCCTCTTACACTCATTAAATATGTGTCATAAAATATTCTTACACTCATTAAATATGTGTCATAAAATATTCCTCTTACACTCACTTTAATGCATATGTTACACTCTCCTTAAATAAGGCATGCATACCTCTCCTTAATGGCATAAGTTACACTCCTCTAAATGGAATACAATGCATGCATATTACTCCTCCTTTATGACAAGAATTTGTTGCTCCTCCTATATATGAGTCTCATTTATTCTCATTTGAGGAAAGAGGGGTAATGCCAAGAGTGGAAGAGACTTGGGGAATATTGTGAGAGGGAGAGATATGGAGAGTATCCAATTACTTCCAAAAAAAATCTGAATTTCTTACAAATCTACTAATTATCTATTGAGGTTGAACATGAGTGGTATTTAGAGGAAGTGAAAACTATCTTCCTTAGTTTTCCTTGCATCTCTCTCTCTACTGTTGTATTTTGGTATTGTTTGTGAGCTTTTACAGCTCGAGGGTTCCAGGGGGAGGAGTTCTCCCTGGATATGGTTGGGTGGAAAACCGGATGGTTCAAATGAGTTGGTTAAGGGATCGAAGGTGGATCATATTCTCAACGATTGGAGCTGAATATCTCTTCAAGTATAATTTCCATTGTCCTAAAATTATAGTATAGCTTTAGCATAAAATAAAAAGTAGACATTTAAATTGTTGTAAGCATCTAATTTTGGTTTAGGCTTATGTTATCTAGAATATTATTGATTAGTTAAAAATGAAGACTAGATCAATCTATATGTATGGACGTTTGGATCTCAATATTGGAGTTATTATTGGTATAGTTTATGGTACTAATCTTGGTATTGTAGCATTTGAGAAAGGAAAGCCAAATATTGTTGAAGGTAATTTCAATAAATAAATTCCAAAGGACTTGGGTAAGCATTTCATGATTTATGGTTATGTTTCAAGTAATTAATAGATGCATGTTTTATAAATGGTTTTAGGATAGTTTGCAAAGTGTTTGACAAAATATGTGAATGAGTAATGTTATAAATTTATTTATGCACGAATAAGTGCTAACTTGCAGAAGTAAGAAAATGGACATGTACCCAAAATATGCTTGGAGGAATTACAGAATCAAGCCTTAAAAGAAAATGCAAAATAATGGCAACTAAAGTATAGTTTGGAAGATCAAATGCTTGAGGTAAGTTGGAGATAAATTTTAGTTATGGCTTATGTTTCATATTCTTCAATGTTTTGTTATTCAAGTTGTTGTAATAGTACTATCAGAATTTTGACAAAAAGCCTTAATGGCTGTAGCATTCAGGGCTTCCATGTGTTTGTTAAATTGTAGCAATTGGTGCAAAAAGCTTGTCAATCATGTCAAATGAATTAGCTTGTGGGTGGTAAAATGTTTCAAGAACTCATATGGTGGATTTAGAAATGTGTGATGTGATTTCAATGAGAATATCTTAGTAGCAGAACTACGGGTTGTTTTTCCTCATGTAGAGCTGTAGTTGTAAGTTTTCATTCCATATGTTTGACAAATTTCATAAATGAAACATTAAGGCTATAATATTTTGTTGTTTTCAAGAATCGCATTCCTGGGCGTTTTTAATTTGATTCAGGCCAACATCAGGGGGTATCCGTGCCTAATGGACATGTAACCCCTGATTTCAGTCCAAAAAAATACTTTTCAGAACCTAGATCAGAAATCTGGGCGAATTTGCAGATTGCTGCTCTGAGTTATGTGCGCCCGTTGTTGAGTATTTAGTCCCTGTTTTAAGATGGAAAGATTTAAAGTTTCAATTCTGAATTTTATGTGATAAATATGTTGAAGAATAATCTTAAATTCATTGTTGCTAAGTGTTTGAAAAATGCCTCAATGACTTTTAAATATCATGCTTGGAAAGTGTTTGTCATAAGGGTTCAATGAGTGTAGAATGCATGTCTACAAAGTGTTTGTCAAAAGTCTTAAATGGCTGTAGCTTTTGTGCATATAAATTGTTAGTGTAAAATTATTAGTTACTGTTGTTTTTATGTTACTATAAATTATAAATAAACTATTTAGTGGGTGTATTTTACTATGTTTGCAAGTTTTTGGTATGAATGTGGAAATGAATTTAATAATTTGCTGAAGTGTGAATAAGATAGTTGTTTCTTGCATTATCTAAAGCTTAAAAAAAAAAAAAAAGGCTTGTTGTTGTAAACAATTTTACAGTGAATAATTCTTTAGGATTTTGTGCAAATGAGTATTAGTGATTATGTGACATCTACTTCTCTATCTTACTGATGGTGGGTAAGGTGGGACCTTACAATAGTTTAGAACGATTTTGTCCCATATTTCTTTTGCTGAATTTAGCTACATCACTTTAGCAAATTCTGGTTCAGACATGCTTCCTAATAAAACATTGACTGCTTTGGCATTGATTTCATATTTCTTCCTTTGTGCTGCATCAGTAGGAATAATTGTCGGATACTGATAAACTTCTTCCACAATTGCCCATACTTCTGCACCAAGACTTTGCAGATTAACTTTTGTTCGTATCTTCCAGAATAACATATTACTTCCATTGAATAGAGGTGGCCTTAGATAAAGTACTCCTTCATGAATTCCCATTGCGACGGATCTCCTTTAAGCGATCAAGCTTCTGCAGAAGGACCCTGCTCTGATACCAATTGTTGGGAAATATACTAAGAGGGGGGGTGAATCAGTATTTAGTGCAGACTGAAAATTTTTTACTTTTTCTTTCTCTAAAACCCATACGCTACTTTAATGAACCCAAGTTGCATATACACACGGATATCCTTAATGAAACTTGCGTATTACCAGAGATCTCATTATGCAAATTATTCTTTACTTAGATCATTGCATCATTCATTCATTAGATGTTTAGTAAGCACTAAACATGTGCAGTAAGAACAGAATAAATCATCACACATAAGAAACACACATGAACACCAGGATTTAAGGTGGAAACCCAATTCGGGAGAAAACCACCGCTGCTGTCGTCTCAGTCTTCAATATTTATTATAAAGAAAACATCTTACAACCATGTACTGGCGCAGACTCATACTAGCACGCAGGAACCCACCTGCAGAAGGCTACAACCTTCTCTCGTTTACCAGCCTCTCCTGGAAGGGAGCTACTACCCCCGACTCTCGTTTACCAGCTACCACTGGAAGGGAGCTACAACCCCCTTACTGAAGGCTTCGACCCTCAGCACCATTGCGGACCACATTTCATCAATTTTAATATTGGATCCAACTCCACACATTTAAGCTCAACATACATCAAACTGAAACTTATAACTCCATCAATTCATTCTTTGTACCATCAACCAATCAACCAACAACTTGATCTTTAATCAACATAATCAACAGCATAATCAACATTCAAACAACCCAGATCTGTATGAATACATCATTGACAGATAGTAGTAAAACAGTAGAACAGATCAGACATTTCATTCCACATACTTCAGCAAAACCCTAGTTCCATACGCGCTTTTACTTCACTGAACCTTCATATGCACGCGCTTTAACAGAAACAAACCTGCATATACATCTGCACATATTTCAGGACTGATTTCACATACCATACGCGCTTTTGCTGAAGCCAACCCGCGTATATATGCGCTTTCTCTTCCACGAACCTATGTATAGATCTTGAAACTTTGTAGGGCTACGCAACTCTTCAGAATAGATAAATAGCTCAGATTTACCCTTTACTTCAGGAAATATTCGCCTCATCGCAGATCTAAACATTCCATAAACAGATCTAGAAAATACATAGTCTTTTCAGATCTAGAGATCCCTCTTCATAATTTTATTCATAGGTGCATTTTTAATTCAGATCAATCAACAAACTGTTACCCATTCCATGCAGATATACTTCAGAGTGAAGTATTCATTCAATACCCAGACACATGTACACCCTTGCACTATGATCTTCTTCTTCTTATATAGATTTAGCCTTTGTCAATACCATGAGCCAAAACCACACACCTTCCGATGGTATTCCTGGATGGGATCAAATAGATAATCCAACGCTCAATACATTGGGCCAATACCATGGTAATGTCCCCTGGTTTTATAAATTTAGAGTGCAAATAGGCATACGCTACTTCACACGTACATTTCCGCGTACATACGCTACTTATCCTTTACAAACCCACGTATGCTTTGTGACATACCATTTTAATCATTGCTCTGGCCCTTACAGGAATTCCTTTCTCCATTACATCTACACTACTCTGTAGATTCATCAGATTTACATCATTAACAAATAGGAAAAGTTAGTTTCCATCAAGGACAACTTCATCAAGTAGGTTTCCATCAACTTTATCAAGTAGGTTGCCATCAAGGACAACACTCTACATCATATTGCCAACACAGGCTTCATAAACTCTTTGCACTGCTCCATGTTAAAATTGAACCCTTTGAACCACTTCTCTTGTCCCCTTTGAATCCATGTTGCTGCTGCAATGACATCTAGTGTAATGGAAAGATTAAGCATCCCCACTTTGGTAGTGCTTCCACTGAAATTTAAAGCAAATTCCTTGGAAACCTGTACATGATAGCCTTGTAATCTTTCAAAAAACTATAAGAAACCATTCCTTCTGAAGACTTCTACGGCTCTTGGGTCTTCATTGATCATATTCATATTTGCTGGTTGATATCTCAGACATTTTGCACCTTTATTTGTCCTTATTTTTACTGCCATGGTTTCTTTAATGCCTTCTCAGCCTCACTTGATAGTTTTGATCCTCGCTTGATAGTTTTCAGCCTCACTTGATAAATGATCTTTGTAAACCTTTGAAAACACTAGCCATAGCTTTGGCTCAATGCAATAGCTCTCCAGAGCTCGATATCATTCAAAGAAGAAATGAAGAATGAGAAATGACTGAATTAGGAAATATTTTGAAGTTTGATGTCCACTCATAACTCAATGATGACTCATACATGCCTAAAATGGTGATGATGACTTCAGACCTGACCATGTACCTTGATTTTATCCCTCAATGACTCGAATGGTATCTAACTTACCCTTTCCCAGTGATATTCTGACACCTAACAGCTAATCTGACAAGACAGACAAGAAACCATGCTTTAGTAGTGTGTTTAATGTAAATATGGAGGTTTTCACAAAAAAATTATCAGCATTTTTGTAGCGAAAAGTGACATTTCTCAGTGTATTTCGCTATGAAACTCTGGTTTCTTGGCTAAAACGACTATTTCAATACAAAAATATTTGGAATTGAAATTTGTCAAAAAATTATGAGTGATGTCACATGAGGGGATTTGGAAGTGATTGGGTTTGGACAATATGGTAAGCTTAAAAAAGAAAAAATTAAATTTTTCCTTGACCAAGTAAATAAAAAATGAACCCTACAACCCTACCTTTGATACATGAACCTATATGACTTTGTAAAATGATGCTTCATTTTTTTGAGTGATAATAGTGGCTCCACCAGGGATGGTGTGCCCCAGTGGTACACCAAAGAACCTATAGTTCCAGTGCCATCCATCCTCTTGGAAATAAAAACTTTGAAATTTATGAAAACTTAGCCAAGCTCTTATGGCCTTCCCCTCGGGCTCAAGCTTGATGATTACAGCTGAAAAACCAAATCTATACATACTGAAAAGATTCTCATTTTACTTGAGCTTATTCACATGTGTTCCTACCTACCCTAAAAGTTGCAATCTTCGTGTTTGATTCAAGCAACATGAAACTTCCAACGAAGCAAATCATTTATTTGATCTAACATTTGAACCTCTTGACCGCGCTCGAACCAAAAGTAAACAGGATACTGAAATGACAAAGCCAACATAAGATGTATCTGATCTTCATAATGAAAGTATAACTGGAAATATGGACTGTAGAACTCTTCCATGTAGTGAGCTATAGGATCATAGAAGACATAGTCTGTTTGATGATTGTCAAGAAATTCTACAGTTTTAGACAAATCATATATGCTTTTCTCAAGAACACAAGATTTCATTTTTGTGTTATCAAACTGATTTTCAAAAACAGGGTATTCTTCCTCAATCTCAAAAAAGAATGGTAGCAACACCCTCTCTTCGTATTTTGGCATGAATTTTTTTTGAAAAGACTGATCTTGATCATGAAGACTATAGGATTGAATTTGGTCTTCTAAAACTTCAATGTCTTTCTCAATGTTCTTAGCAACTTCATCCAAAAATTGAATCTTATCTTCTGACTTGCACTAAAATGATTTTAGATAAGAAGACAAGGACAAAGAAAAATTTTCATCTAATTTCTCATTAGTATGATCATCATTCCATTGTTTAAAACCTTGAATTCAAGGAGAGTTTGCCACCAACTCTGTTCTTTCTATCCATTCTTCCAAAAACATAAGCCAAAAATCTGCAAATGACATAATAGATATGATAGGAAAGCTTTCAATCCACGATTTACATTTCGCTTGAAATGAATCATAGAACAATATGATGAAAAAATCTTCATGTTTGACTCTAGGAAGTGCAGTAAAGTCACAAAAATCTGATATATTCTTCAAATTCAAACTCAAATCTTCACCATTAAATTTTGGACCATTCCTTAAAAAATATGCATCCTTGGGAAAAGGATTTTGGAAACCATAAATTTCTGAAAAATATACACATGCATACCTTGAAACAAGAAAGGTAGCATCCAATCTCTTCATAATTCCAGTGGAATCACCATGAATCTATGAAATTTTGAATTCTTCAACAATGGAGTCACCAATGTAGTTGCAGCCTTGAATAGATTCTGAGCTCCTGCTACCTTCAAGAGTTCAGCTTCAAAATTTTCGGGAGATGTATATCTTTAGACTCCCGGAAGATGCACAAAAATGTTATAAAAAAATTGCACCTGATTGGCTGCTAACCAGAAAAATTTATGTAACTGTGTCAAACCAACTTGTGACTAAAGATTAGCCTCTTCAGCCTGAGAGGGCTCTCTCAAAAAGGGTTAATGATATTTGATAATGATAAACTAGATGGCTAACTCTACTTAGAAAATGACTCGTTTATGATAATTGTAGGTTTAAAATAACATCAGTATGCAAACATTGGACTTATGGAGTCAACAACTTCAGTAGCTCAGAAGTAAGTTCACTTGACATGGAAGTTGAGGCAGGTAAGAGTTTTTAGCAGAAGTACACACACATGAAACAAGAATTTACACAGTCAATTCATCTATAAAGGAAGTCTAAGCATTACATGAATGAATTATGAGTAGTAAATATGAAAACCACTGCAAATGATACACATAAAACATATAGATAATATGTACGCTAAAAACTCAATCAGAATCTTAGGTTGGTCAAGAAACAAGTCTCTGTATTACTGAAAATAGTAAATTACAAAAAGATGCATTTTCACAAAAATTCTTCAACCCTCTACAAATTTGACTCTCTTCCCTTTAATAAATATGTTACATGATGAGATGATGTGCCTCTTGGCTATATTCATTGAATTTACCCTACTGACACCTTGCATAATAATAAAACATCTATTTTAGGGAGAAATTGACATCTATCCTACTTGACAGTCCTTTTCCTAATAGGAATCAAATTGTTCATTATTACATTAACAACCTTATCTCCTCAAAAAAATTACATATTTGAAAACTATTCTTTCACATTTTCGAATAAGGTGTGATGGAACTCATCACTACATGACATCTTAATTTGACCTCCTCTAAAACTAGAAACAGACCATGTTTTTTAGGAAAACTGGTCCTTATCTTCAACGAGGGGTTTGGATGATGAGTTTGCTTCATCACTTCATCCTTAAGTCTTGGATGACATTTGAAATAGTCCCTTGAACCTTTGAAAGTGCCCAGATATCCATAACTGCACAAAAAATAGCTCATATAGCTTCAAAAGAGTAAGCTACGAAAGTATGACCGTTTCATAGCGTACTTTGGTAGTGTTACAAAACTGCCTTTTGCCATCAATATTTTTGGTTCTTTCCTCTTGCATGATGTTCATTATGCCTTAATAAATATTCCATACCATTTTCATCTCTTGGGAGCTCCAAAATCCAGTTCAGAATGCAAAAGGAAAGCTACAGTAGTTTCGTGGCGTTTTCCTGTTCTTCAAGCCCAGGAATGCTACGAAACTGCTGAACAGAGTCAAAATTATAGAAATTTGTGTAGCTTAAAAAATATACCTTATAAGCGCAAAACCTTTTTTATAACATGCCAATAGCCTTAAAAATCATAAACCAGCTCACAATTTGTTTCTTGAGGTGTTTCTTCCTCATTAATGATGGGTTGAGAAATTGGCTCCTCAACTACTGTCATTTTAAGGCCTTTTTTATCCAACTCCTCATGGATTAGTTCAAGTTGTTCCTGGAGGTCTTTAACCTGATCTTTCAAAATTATATTTGTGGATTTCAATTTTATGTTCATTCTCCTGAAATGTTTGACCTCTTTCCTCAATGGAATGGTCCATTTGATAAACTGTTGTGTATTATCTAGAGTTTTGGAAACACTGTCAACCTGCTCTTCCCAAATTTCCCTCATGTTTTCAAACTGAAGCTTCTATACATTTTGTTTCCTTGCTTCCTTCTTCATAACAAAAATTTCATGCTTGGCCAAATTTATTGTTGCTCAAGGAGTTCAAACTCTCTTTTTTCCATTACCTTCTCTTTTCCTTTCTTTGATTTGCTAACTGTATCTTTCTTTGAAGGTGATGAAAGATCAATGATGTCTTATGGTGGCTAGAATATGTCAGTAGGTGGATGAACCTCTTTACTACTCTCTAATAGATTTCTAGCATGCCTTGTCATAGGATTTATTTCTTGGAACATTAAACCTACATCTTCTCCTTCAAATTCTAGTTTCTTTGTAGATTTGGCTTTCTTTAGTTTCTGTCCACCTTCCTTTATGTCCTCAGCCTAGACTATAGGAATCTCTTCTATGTAAATGGCATGTAATATGTCTTCTAGATTTCCTTTAGCTACTGCTCTATCTTCTACAGCTAATGTTTTTTTCTTTTAAGGCCACTGTTTGGTTTCTTGTCATCCTTTTGGTTCCTTGTTTACTCACACCTTGTTTTTGTTTTGCAGGTTTGACCACTTTTGATTTTTGTTTTTTAGGTGGGACATTTGGTGTATCAAAACTATGCAATTTCTTTGTTTCCATCATGATTGGTTCAATTGGTTCTACTCTTTTTGGTTCACTTGGTTCTGCCACCAATGGTTCATTTTTTTCTGCTACTAAGGCTGATTAAATTCTCCTAGCTTTAGGATTTCTTAAATGAGTAATAGCATCCAACTCAAAACCACTAACAAACAAAAATGAAGACTAGTCTCTTCCTAGTCTTTGGAACTCATCTAAAACCATCAATTTCATTAAACCATGATGAAACAATGAAGTCTCACTCCCTTTAGATTTTTATTTGACCTTATCTGCCATTTTTGATAAATTTCTATGTAAATAGAAAGGCAGATCAAGAGAGAGCTTACCAGTAAAGTGTAGGAGTAGCTTGAAATGGTATGAGTATAATTTATGGTATCTCCCTTCACAAGTAAAATACTTTTGGATGAGCAGCATCAATTTTGAGTAGTTATATCTCATGTAGCTCCTTGAAATAGCATTAGTGAGGTCCATTTCACTATTTTCAGGCTTCATAAACTGTTTTCACTACTCCATGTTAAACATGAACCCTTTGAACCTCTTCTCTTGTCGCCTTGGAATCCTTGTTGCTACTGCAATGACCTTTGGTGTAATGGAAAGATTAAGCATCCCCACTTTCGTAGTTGTTCCACTGAAATTTAAAGAAAATTCCTTGGAAACCTGTACATGACAGCCTTGTAATCTTTCACAAAACTGTAAGCAACCTATCCTTTTGAAGACTTCTACAGCTGTTGGGTCTTCATTGATCAGATTCATATTTTCTGGTTGATATGTCAGACATTGTCCACCTTTATTTGTCCTAATTTTTTCTGCCATGGTTTCTTTAATGCCTTCTCAGCCTCACTTGATAGTTCTGAGCCTCACTTGATAGTTTTTATCCTCACTTGATAAATGATCTTTGTAAACCTTTGAAAACAGCAGCCACAACTTTAGCTCAATGCAATAGCTCTCCAGAGCTCGATATCACGCAAAGAAGAAATGGAGAATGAGAAATGACTGAATCATGAAATATTTTGAAGTTTGATGTCCACTCATAACTCAATGATGACTCATACATGCCTAAAATGGTGATGATGACTTCAGACCTAACCATGTACCTTGATTTTATCCCTTATTGACTCGAATGGTATCTAACTTACGCTTTCCCAACGATATTCTCACACCTAACAGCTAATCTAACAAGACAGACAGGAAGCCATGCTTTCGTAGCATGTTTAGCGTAAATATGGAGGTTTTTGATATGAAATTATCAGCAATTTCATAGCAAAAAGTGACATTTATCAGTGTATTTCGCTACGAAACTGTGGTTTGTTGGCTAAAACAAATATTTCGGTACAAAAATCTTGGGAATTGAAATTTGTCAGAAAATTATGAGTGATGTGACATGAGGGGATTTAAAAGTGAGTGGGTTTGGACCTTAAGGTAAGCTTAAACAAGAAAAAATTAAATTTAATAAAATGAACCCTAAAAACCTACCTTGGACACATGAACCTATATGACTTTGTCAAATGATGTTTCATTTTTTTGAGTGATAACACTGGAGATGGTGTTTAGTTTGATCAGGTCATTGGGAATGATGCCTAAATTGACCTATAACAACAATAATACATTCAATTTCTCTCTTTTTGACATAAGGATATCTGTAAGGCTTGATGTTTGGAGGAACACTTCTTGGAATCAAATGAATATCATGATCATCATTACGAACAAGTGAGAGTCATTTGGAAGTTTCAAACACCTTGGAATGATTGTCCAAGCCTTTTTGGAGATCTAGAGAAATAGATGATTTTGATGTTTGAACATCTAGTGAGAATAATTGTGCAACATCTCATTATTCTTCTTTCATAAGCTTTGTCATGAAATTAGAGCTTATTATATTTCTAGACTTCCTTGTGATACCCCGTAATTCAACTTCCTTTCCTTATGAAAAAAATTTCAAGAAAATTTCTTGAAAATTAAAAGCTATCATCCCCAAAGATTGTAACCATTATACTCCTAGTACAACATTAGCACCTCCCATTGGAATGGAAAGCATTGGAATATTCAATACATATTCCCCCATTGTTAGCTTGATATTATGGCATTTTCCAGAGAAATTTATAGTTCCTCCATTTGCAACCATCACTTGAAATTATGGTACTGGGTATAGAAGGAAATTCAATTTCTTGGCTACCTTACAATGTATAAAATTTTGGGTACTACCTGATTCAATCAACACTATTACCTTTTTCTTCCTGATATGTACTTCTATCTTGAGAGTTTGAGGAGTGGTGATTCCTACCAATGCATTACAGGATATGATCGGGCTCATTTCTTCTTTCTCTAGGGTTGGTTCCTAGTGTATATCCTCTACTTTTGAAGTTTCTTGTTTATTTTATTCCTCCTCTTCACAATCTATGTAAAATAATTTCTTTCTAGCACAGTTATGAACTTTAGTGTATTCTCTATCAGAACTGTAGCAAAACCCTTTTGCTATTTTTTCTTCCAATTGTTGTGATGTCAAACTTCTAGGTTGTGGAATTATAGGAGTAGCAACACTTTCATATTTATAGATGTGAGTGGTAGGCTTCCTTGTCGCCATAATTTTACATTCAATTTTTCTTTCCAACCTGAATTCCTTCTCTAATGAATCATGTTCCCAAAGGTGAACCTCATGTTTGATGTTATCATTTAAAGTCCCTATGAAGACATCAATCATGTGTTCCTGAGGAATATCAACTACCCTTATATTAAATTTTTGGAAGTCCTCTATTATGAAACCAACTCCAAAAATAGAAGAAAAGAGAGATCAATGCCTTAGAAATAAGCCACTTCAAGGGGGAAACCTCCTTTAAATTATGTAAATGAACAATTCTTGGATGATACAAATGGGAAAAACTCCTTATATATATAGGAGACCATGGGGTCACAGTATAATCCTAGACGACCTAACAATAATAATGTAAGGGCACAATAACAGCAATATGGGGGTTATAGAGGTATAACAATAACAATAAGGGGGCTGCACTAACAACAATAAGGGACTACATTAGTAATATAGGGACCTAACATGCCCCTCTCCTTCAAAAAAGTTGTTTCCTCAATGCTTGAGCAGCTCTGGATTATTCTGTATAAAATTCTCATCCTCCTATGTAGAATCTTTAGGTGGTAAGTTCTTCTTCTTGATGAAATACTCTTAAATTGATCGATTTTGTAGCTATCGAGCTTTTGGTTACTTGACTTCTTCATGTTCCAATATGATTTTTCTTTACTCGTCAAGTTCTGGAAATATTTTTTGAACTTGAATCTTTTCACCTATAACGTTCTTTAAGCATGAAACATGGAAAACTAGATGCACTCGCGAAGAAGAAGCAAGCTCCAATTTGTATGCCATAGTACCAATATTTTGCAACACCTTGTAAGGACCATAGTAGTTGGCAATAATTTATTATCCTTCTTAGCTTGATTTAGGGACATTTGCTTGTATGTTTGTAGCCTTAAAAATACCTAGTCTCCTACATCAAAAATTATGTCACTGCGATGTTGATCTGCCTATTTTTTCATTCGATTTTGTGCCAAATTTAGGTTATCCTTTAAGAGTTGGAGAACTTGCTGTTGATGCTCGATGTGAACTTCCAGTGATTGAACCTTAGAATTTTATCTTAAATATGATGTGATGGACGATGGATGATATCCATAAAGTGCCATAAATGGGGTCATTTTTGCTACAGTATGGAAGAAAGTGTTATACCACCATTAAGAGAGAGGTAACCACTTGACCCATTGTGTTTTCTTATCAGATAAAAATCAACGAAGATATCCTTCCAAAAATTTGTTCACTTTCTCAGTTTAACCATCGGATTGAGGATGATAAGATGAGCTATGAACTAGTTGAGTACCCAAACAAAAAAATAATTCCGTAGAAAAAATTCTAGTAAAAATGGGATCTTTGTTGCTTAGAATAATATTTGGGTTTCCATGTATCTTTTGAATTGTTTCCATAAATGCAGTAGCAGCTGTATAAATGGATGATATAATGCACAAAAGTGTGCATACTAGGTAATTCTATCAACTACCACCATGATAATGCTCTTACCTTCGGACTTAGGTAAACCTTTGATAAAATCCATTGAAATCCCCCCCATCATTGACTTGGAATGGATAAAGGTTGTAGAAGACTCGACGTGTTAATTGTCTCAACTTTATTTTGCTAAAAAACAAAACATTCTACCAAAACTTTTGAATATCATATTTAAAGCCATCCCAAAAAAAATTCTTTCTTCACCCTGTGGTAAGTTTTTAAAAATCTTGAGTGTCCTCCTAAACGAGAAGTGTGAAATTCCAAAAGAATATTTTGTTTTAGTTGGGAATTCTTACACAAATATAAGCTATTTTTGTACCATAAGGAATCATTTTTACAACTAAATGTATCATATGTACTAGGATCTTGCTTTATGTTTTAATGAGTGTCCACACTTCTTCATCCTTCTTCCATTCAGCCCTTGCTTTGGTTATCCAATCTGGTTGTATAATATAATGGCACAAAGAAATTCTTCCACCTCTTCATTATTTCTTGAGAGTTCATCTGTAGCAAAATTTAGCTTCCATTTTTTGTAGATAATTTCGAAGTCATAACCGAACATATTTGTGACCCATTTTTACTGCTCTTCTTAAGATACTCTTTGTTCCAAAATGTGTTTAATACTATCATGATCATTTTTTACCCGAAAGTGTCTTCCCATTAGGTAAGGTTGTTATTTATTTAGTGGATGTAGTATCGCCAAAATTTCCTTATCCTAAATAGCTTTATGTAAATACTTTCCTTTGATTCGACAACTTTGAAAAGCAATGGGTCTTCATTCTTGCATTAAAACAAAACCAATTCCATTTCCTAAGGCATAAGGTTTTTTTGAAGTCTGGTGTAGCTAAGACTAGTGCTAGGCACATTGCCTCTTTAAGATGTTTAAATGCCTTAGTTTCTTTAGGATTCCATGAAAATGCATCTTTCTTCAATAATGGTGTTAGCGATGCTATTATTCTCCCATAATTCTTGAAAAACATGCGATAATAACTTGTTAACCCAAGATATCCTTGGAACTACTTTATGGTTGTGGGGACGTTCCATTTCTAAATGGCTTTAATTTTGTTAGGGTCTACCTTAACACCCTCGTGAGATACAATATGACCAGATATTCCACCTCTTGTACTCTAAAGAAACATTTGGAGGTTTTTTCATATAATCATTTCTCCTCCAATATTTTAAGCACCCTATCAACATGTTGAACATGATCCTTCCAAGACTTGTCGTAGATTAGTATATCATCAAAGAATACTAACACAAATTTTCTAAGGAAGGGTTTGAAAATTTAATTCATCAAACATTGAAATGTAGAAGGGACATTGGTAAGGCCAAAAGGCATGACCAAAAATTCATAATGACCCTCATGATTTTGAAATGTTGTTTTCAGAATATCTTCAGTCTTCATTATAATTTTGATGATATCCTGAATGAAGATCCAAATTGGTAAAATAAATTTCTCCATGTAATTCATCCATTAATTCATCAATAAAAAAAATGGGAAGTTTATCTTTACTAGTGAGCTAATTGAGCTCCCTATAATCTGGACACGTGCGCCATGATCCATCCTTCTTGTGCACCAACACCACTGGAGCATACAAAGAAATTTGACTAGGTTGAATTATACCAGCCTCTAAAATTTATGCAATCATATGCTCAATTTCACTCTTTTGGACATAAGGATATTTGTAAGGCCTGATGTTTGGAGGAACAATTCTTGGAATCAAATGAATAGCATGATCATGATCACAAATAGGTGGGAGTCCTTTGGGAGTTTCAAACACCTTGGAATGACTTTCCAAGACATTTTGGAGATCTGGAGAAATAGATGATTTTGATGTTGGAACTTC
Organism: Pinus albicaulis; assembly: GCA_034641835.2. Lineage (NCBI taxonomy): Eukaryota > Viridiplantae > Streptophyta > Pinopsida > Pinales > Pinaceae > Pinus > Pinus albicaulis. The sequence continues at coordinate 222,115,145 of CM076579.1, forward strand.
TAGTGAGAATAATTGTGCAATTACGCCTTGTTTTTCTTTCTTTAGAAGCTTTGTCATGACATTAGAGATTATTATATTTCCCAGTTTCCTTGCAATACCCCTTAATTCAACTTCCTTTCCTTCCAAAATTTTTTTCAAGAAAAGTTCTTGAAAATTAAAAGCTACCATCCCCAAAGATTGTAACCATTGTACTCCTAATATAACGTCAACACCTCCCATTGGAATGGAAAGAATTGGAACATTCAATACATATTCCCCCATGGTTAGCTTGATATTATGGCATTTTTCCAGAGAAATTTATAGTTCCTCCATTTGCAACCATCACTTGACATTTTTGTGTTTGGTATCGGAAGAAATTCAATTCCTTGGCTACCTTAAAATGAATAAAATTATGGTTACTAACCGAATAAATCAACACTATTACCTTTTTCTTCTTGATATGTCCTCCCATATTGAGAGTTTGAGGAGTGGCAATTCCTGCCAATGCATTACATGATACGGTCAGACTCATTTCTTCTTTCTCTACGGTTAGTTCCTGGTGTATATCCTCTTCGTTTGAAGTTTTTTGTTCATTTTCTTCCTCCTCTTCACAATCTATGTAAAATAATTTCTTCTTAGCACACTTATGACCTTTATTGTATTATCTATCACAACTGTAGCAAAGCCCTTTTTCTCTTTTTTCTTCCAATTGTTGCGGTGTCAACCTTGTAGGTTGTGGAATTCTAGGAGTAGAAACACTTCCATATTTATAGATGTGAGTGGTAGGATTCCTTGTCGCAATAATTTTACATTCAATTTTTCTTGCCAACCTGAATGCCCTCTACAATGAATCAGGTTCCCAAAGGCAAACCTCATGTTGGATGTTATTCTTAAATTCCGTATGAAGACATCAATCTTGTGTTCCTATGGAATATTAGTTACCCTTATATTCAATTTTTGGAATTCCTCAATGTGCTCCACCACTGAACCCTTTTGTTTGAGATTTATCAATTGGCTAAAGAAGGTTTTTCTATTTGTATCCTCATAATTTGCTATCATTTCCTCCGTAAAAATTTATCAAATGACAATTATTTTACGGGAGAAAAGCCATCGATACCATACAAATGTATTTTTTTCTAAATATAAAGTTTCAATGTGTACCTTTTGTGTTTTCTGCACATTATTGAGATCAAAATATTGCTCCATCTGTAGTATCCATGTTACGGGATCCTTGCCATCAAACTTCCTCATATCAATCTTTCGAATATGGTGTGTCTTCAATCCAACATTCAAGTTTATGGAATCACGATTAACATTTATTTTGTTCTCATCATGAGTTTCCTCTACTATATTTTCACCATTAGGAATCATTTCTTGTATTAACTTTGTCAAACCTTCCTTCAAACCTTCTATGTATTCCTTCAAACCTTCCATTTTTTCTTCCATGTCTTCCATGCGATTCTTCAAACCATCCATCTTAGCTTCCACGCCTTTCTTCAAACCATCCATATTAGCTTCCACGACTTTCTTCAAACCATCCACACTAGTTTCCATGCCCTTCTTCAAACCATCCATCTTAGCTTCCATGCATTTCTTCAAAAATTCCATTTCATTTTTTGTTTCTCTTTGCGAGAGCAAAATTTGGTGCACTTGGTCATGTAATTTTGATATATCATGTTGCACTTCTTCATATTCATGAGTCATAGTAGAGTATTCTGAGGGCTTAATGGGTGTTGAATTCATTTTAGGCGGAATTTTAGAACCCAATGTTGATATATATATATGCTTCAATATTCCCTTGGAATCACTTCAAACTGATTTTTCAAACAAGACTTATGCAATTTGAAAAATAAATACACACCTTTTGCTTGATTTTTAGGACCTCAATATTGAAACTTAATTATATTTGTGATTTCGGATCTTCAATATCTGAAATTCGGTCCTGGAGTAGCCCTCTGAATCTTATTTCGAATGCCACAATTCTGACTTGATTTGGATGCTTCATGGAAACGTTATGCCCAATATTCCACAATGACCTAATTATGGATTGGTTCAGCAGAGCGAACTTGTACAACATATCACATGTCACTATTTCCTTCTTCAACTCTAAAATTGATACAAAAAAAATCATAGTTCGTGTGATTTCGACCACTTTTTACCTAATTCCAATCCGATGCTTAGAGCGAGAGTTATGACTATTTTCCCAAGGTAACCTCTTTTAGATGAAATTTGGGAGCCTGCAAAGACCCTAACTTCCACAGATCATATCTCCGAAAATATTATGACCCAAGATCAAAAAAATCTACACGAAGTTGCTTAGGATTTTAGCTTCACGTGGTAAAAACTTCAGCTTCTGAGCCTTCGTAGAAAAATATTTATAGTGGAAATTCTATGAAGACCTATTTGGAGCATAGAAACCATAGAATCCAAAGCTCTGATACCAAATGTTATGAAACTAGATCCAAAAATAGAAGAAAAGAGAGATCTATGCATTATAAATAAGCCACTTCGAGGGGAAAACATTATTTACATTACATAAATGAAAAATTCTTGGGTGATACACATGAAAAAAACTCCTACTATATATAGGAGTCCATGGGGTTAGAATATAATCCTAGCCGACCTAACAAGAATAACGTAAGGGCACAATAACAACAATATGGGCGTTACAGGGGTACAACAATAACAATAATGGGGCTTCACTAACAACAATAAGGGACTAAACTAGTAATATAGGGACCTAACTTGGTCCCCAAATATTTTAACCATTGTACTCCTAGTACAACATCAACACCTCCCATTGGAACAGAAAGCATTGGAATATTCAATACATATTCCCCCATGGTTATCTTGATATTATGGAATTTTCGAGAGGAATTTATAGTTCCTCCATTTTCAACCATCACTTGACATTCTAGTTATGGTTATAGGAAGCACTTCAATTCCTTGGCTACCTTACAATGAATAAAATTATGGGTACTACTCGAGTCAATCAACATTATTACCTTTTTCTTCTTGATATGTCCTTCTATATTGGGAGATTCAGGATTGGTAATTCCTGCCAATGAATTATAGTATATGGTCGGGCTCATTTCTTCTTTCTATAGGGTTGTTTCCTAATGTATATCCCCTTCTTTTGAATTTTTTTGTTCACTTTCTTCCTCCTCTTCACAATATATGTAAAATAATTTATTCTCAACACACTTATGACCTTTAGTGTATTTTCTATGACAACTATACCAAAGCCCTTTTGCTCTTTTTTCTTCTAATTGTTGTGATGCCAACCTTGTAGGTTATGGAAGTCTAGGAGTAGCAACAATTCCATCTTTATAGATGTGAGTGGTAGGCTTCCTTGTCGCCATAATTTTACATTCAATTTTTCTTGCGAACCTGACTGCCTTCTCCAATGAATCAGGTTCCCAAAGGTGAACTTCATGTCGGATGTTTTCCTATAAAGTCCCTATGAAGATGTCAATCTTGTGTTCCTATGGAATATCGAGTACCCTTATATTCATTTTTTAGAATTCCTCTATGTGATCCACCATTTAACCCTTTTGTTTGAGAATTATCAATTGGCCAAAGAAGGTGTTTCTCTTTGTATCCTCATAATGTGCTATCATTTCCTCCCTAAAAATTGACCAAGTGACAATTTTTTTATGAGAGAAAAGTTATCGATACCGTATAAATGTATTTTTTTCTAAATATAAAGTTGCAATGCGTACCTTTTGTGTGTTTTTGACATTATTGAGATCAAAATATTTCTCCATCTGCAGTATCCATGTTACGGGATCCTTGTGATCAAACTTCCTCATATCCATCTTTGGAATATGGTGGGTATTCCATCCAACATTAGAGTTTATGAAATCACGATTAACATTTATTTTTTTCTGATCATGATTTTCCTCTACTATATTTTCTCCATTAGTAATAATTTCTTGTATTAAATTTGTCAAATCTTCCTTAAAACCTTCCATGTCTGCTTTTAGATCATTCTTCATGTATTCCATGTTGCCTTTCATTTTTTCGTCGATGTCATGCATCTTAAGTTTAATGCCATCCATCTTAGCTTCGATGTCATCCATATTATCTTCCATGCCATTCATCTTATCTTCCATGCCTTTCTTCAAACCATCCATCTTAGCTTCCACAACTTTCTTCAAAACTTCCATTTCATTTTTTTATGCTCTTTGCAAGAGAAAAAATTGGTGCACTTGCTCTTGTAATTTTGATATATCATTTGCAATTATTCCTTTTCATGAGTCATAGTAGAGTATTATGAGGGCTTAATTGGTGTTGAATTATTTTTAGGGGGGCATTTTAGAACCCAATACTGATATCTATGCTTCAATATGCCCTTGGAATCACTTCAAATTGATTTTTCAAACAAGACTTATGCAATTTGAAAAAAAAATACACACCTTTTTCTTGATTTTAAGGAGCTCGAGATTGAAACTGAATTATCTGTGTAATTTTAGATATTCAATATCTAAAATTTAGTCTTGTAGTTTCCCTCTTAATTTTATTCTAAATGCCACAGGTATGACCTGATTTGGATGCTTCAAGACAAATTTATGCCCAATCTCCCACAATGACCTAATTATGGAATTGTTTAGCAGAGCGAACTTGTATGACGTTCCATGTGTAAATGTTTCCTTCTTCCACTCTAAATTGATAGACAGGAAACTACGGTCCATGTAATTTTGGCCACTTTTTAAAAATTTCCAATCCGATGCTCAGAGAGAGAGTTATGATGTTTTTACCATGGTCGCCTCTTTTAGATGAAATTTGGCAGCATGCAAAAACCCTAACTTCCACAGATCATATCTCCAAAAATATTGTGAACCAAGATATGAAATTTTTACACGAAGTTCCTTGGAATTTTGGCCTATCGTGGTAGAAATTTCAACTTTTGAACCTTCGTAGAAAAACAATTATAGTGAAAATTACACGATAACTTGTTTGGGGTAGTGAAACCCTAGAATCCAAAGCTCTCATACCAAATGTTATGAAACCAGCTCCGAAAATAGAAGAAAAGAGAGATCAACACCTTAGAAATCATCCACTTCAAGGGGGAAACCTCCTTTATAGTATATAAATGAAAAATTCTTGGATGGTACAAATTACAAAACCTCCTTTCTATATATAGGAGTCCATGGGGTCACAATATAATCCTAGCCGACATAACAATAATAATGTAAGGAGACAATAATAACAATATGGAGTTTATAGAGGTATAACAATAACACTAAGGGGGATACACTAACAACAATATGGGGCTACACTAGTAATATAGGGACCTAACATTGTCTGAAATGTGCTAGCTGAGATAACAAGTTGGTTGCCCCATTGCAACCTATTCTTGTAGAAGAACCTTTCCAACAATGGGGATTGGACGCCATCGGTGAAATTTTTCCACACTCATTGAAGTAACAACACTACATTCTCACTAATGCAGACTACTTTACGTGGTGGAAATAATTGGTTCCTCTAAAACAAGTGAATGATCAGGAAGTGATCAATTTCCTTACAAAATATATCATTACTAGGTTCGACATTCTGAAATCACTTGTTTTCAATAATGCAACTTATTTCTCATAATTAAATTCTATGATTTTGCATTAGAAAATGACATTTTATTGAAACATTAATCTAGCTATTATCCACATGGTAACAATATTTTTGAGTCAACTAATAAAACCTAATCCATATTATTAATAAAACCATGTACTCTGAAATACAAAATTGACTATAAGCGTCAAATTTTCATATTTCCTCCTTGAACTGCATAGTTGTGTAATCCTTGGGCCTCCATCTCTCCTGTACTACACATTGGGTAACTTCAAGGCTCAATACCACCTCAATAAACTCCTCAACTTTGTAGTCATCTTTCCCAGGCCTTCAAAACTGTGCACTGTGTAGTCTCAAGCTTTATTCCATCACCCCTAACCTATGGAAATATGAAATGCACAATCCATGAGTATTTCTCTCAGTCCAACACCCATTTCTAGCTCAATCAATTATTTTCATGAAGCATGTTAGACTAGGAGTTTTTTTGCCTGATTTCATCTTGTCACGAGTGACTTCCAATTATAGGTACTATAATTGATGATGATTGAAAATAAAGAAAGAAATTATACAAGAAGAAACTTATGAAGATACAAATACAAGTTGATCATTAAATGAGAAGATGAAGGGGTATTTGATTTTGATAGCAGCTAAAGTTCAAGATCATAGTGAAGACTCCCTATCTTCAAGCCTTATGGATAAGGAAGAAGAAGAGCATGTACCATATTTCAAGAAGACACAAAGAAAGAAACATAAAGAATGGCTTGACATTTCCATATCATCATTGAGTCCACGTCATCAATGTCACGTCATGTCTTGTCAAGGTGTTATCTCAATCATTATTTTCCACATCATTTGTGTATATGATTATGTAATTTTCAATATATGAGAAAAGTAATGTAAAGTGGAAGTCCAAGAGTCAATTATAGACTACGAAAAGTCGTGAGGAATTCAAAAGGTCATGAGGGTATTCCAAGGGTCACAAGGGAGGTTAAGGGTCACCCCATTTTATATATATATATACCCTCATATCTTTAGAAAATGAATTTTCACCTTGGCTTATCCCACTAGGCATTAGAGAGGAAGATAGTTCCTTTTGAGGATCAAGTCTTAGCTCTAACCCTACACTATTGGAGCTAGTGGTGTTCATTGTAGCGATGTATATTAGAACTTTTGCTTCATATTGGAAGCTCATTGATCCAACACAATTTCATGTGTATTTATTAAATGTTGTAAGACTATTATTTGAACGTTTGTGATATATGTTGTTTTCATTTGTACTAAATAAATTAAAATATTTTTTTTCCTTTGTTGAAGGCGTGTTCTACTTGTTTTGATGATCGTTGCTTCTATCTAGACTATTTTTCTAGTTGGTCAATGATTCTTTTATTTATACATGCTTGTGTGCCTTTATTAGATAAGTGATATTACTCCTCTCTTAAAGGATCACTTTTATTTCGCCTTCGGTAAAATAACCTTGATACATTCTGCAACTTAACATTCCACAAGGCATACTCACTCACCCATTCAAAATTACATGTACATTACTCTCTTGTGGTACCCATCACAACCAAGGAAAATATCTAAGAAAAATGGAAGCCAAGCCTCAATTCCAGAAGCGCTCTTACACCAAACAATGAAAATTCTAATTGGGAATTTTCATTGGGAAGACCACATTTCATGTTGGCAGTGTTGGCCTATGACCACACACAAAGGGGAGGGGGAGAAAAGAAAGCCAACCCTGACTATCATAGAGCTTTAGAAAGAATCAATTTGCATCTTAGTTTAGTAGAAAAGGGGACAATGTAGCTGATAAGGCTTAAATAGTGAGAAGAATTCATCTCCACCATCCCTCATCTCATCTACCCTATTTACCTACATTTACACTCCCTTATCCTTCACTTTCTCTTTTATAAAGCCCTTCACTATATTTCTTCATTAGCAACACCGCCCCCCGCAATTTTTAACCTTTACATCTTAAAAGAATCACCGAAGCTTATCTTGCCACCGAAGCGACTTGGTGGGACCCGTCCAGCCTTGATACACTATTCACATCCACATGAAAACCTTCATATGCTTCATTTTTTGCACCTTCTACCTTTTCACACCGACCAGCTTTTAGCGCATTGCATATCGCAGTTCGTGGATTTCACAACTTACCTATCACAACGCCCGCAAGTTAAATATTTTAGCTTGCGATATGACACGATCTCCATCGTACTTCACAACAAATACCACACTGAAAATCAGAAATTATAAATTTTTCATCTCTGCCAACCTCTATATTTTGCAATCGCCGAGGTGCCATATCGCATCGCGCTCATTACAACTTTATGCTCCACTGCACCTCGCATATCTTGAATTTTAAATCATATTCTCAAAACATATCCTATCCCGATTGTGTTTTTGCGATGAGATTTGGGCCCCACTTTAACGCCACATCATGAAAGCCTTCCCCACATCCTTTTTCTCACCCTTGGTAGTAAGTAACACCATTCCACTGCGTGTTATGTGCCACACATCCCCTTCTAAAGTCTGGTCTTCGCTTATCACTAGTCAAAACACAGCATGAGTTCTCAGTGGAGAAGAGCAACTATTATTGTTTAGTTCATCCATTAACCTCCATTGAAGGGTGGAGCAGATGCGGTAAAAATGGATTTTCCATTTCGGTTAAAGAAAATCATGAGAACATGGAGTGGAGGCCTTTTGTCAGTAGCTGAAATCAAGTAGTAGAAATCATACCGCTCACTAGTTTTTCACCCACTTCTCACCACTTCACTAAAGATTCTGGGTTTTGGCCTCCCAAGCCAACTATTTTGTTCCTTGTTACTATTAGATATTGATATTTTGCTGACTAAAATCCTGATTTTACCTATTATGTTTTGATTTCCCTGTTGTAGGAGTGATTGCTTGAAGCACGCTCTGATATTTTGTTAGGATATTTTGGTTTCACCTGTGTGAGTTGATCCTGATAGAATATTCTGTCAGAAACCCTCAGGGAGAACTTTATATGTAATGAGTTCTAAGATGAGGAAAATCTTCTGGAATTTTGGAATAATTTTGCTATAGTTTTGTAAGATTGTGCTCATTGTGCTCTGAGCTACATTTTTGGGAGAGTTGTTTGAACTGAATATAATACAGAGATGATATTTGGATTCTAGATGGAGTAATGAGAAGTATGTATTTTTTTCTTTATTATCAATAATATCCTCTTCATGTGTAATCATCTTTCATGCTATGCTACTTTGACTTTTCGTGTAATGTAGCTTCCGATGATCTGTAATTTTATTCATGAATTCGTATCAGTATAATTCTTAGGTGTTAATGCTCATGTAAATAAGCTTGTTTTATTACCTTAATTTGTGCTCAAAAAACCTCTTTTGTTATCCATATTTCATTCATATGTGTTTCCTCTGAGTTCATAAATCTCTTAATCATGTGTCTCGTGGATTCCTTCTCTGTTCTCCCTCAATGCCTTTGCATATTTTCAAGATTTCTGCTCATTGTTTTATACCTAACCCATTTAAATTCACTAAGCCTCACAGCTTATTGAGCCCTCTCACAGTATAAGGAATTCACCTGAATCGAATCCAAGACCTTCTCACTATATGAACCAACAAAACCATTATTTCCTCATTCCATATTTTGTCAGAGGCATTTTATGCTATTGTCGACTTCTAACCTCTGATTTTAAGATGTCCTAGGCACTGGCCTTTTGAAACTCAAGGCTATCTCTAGGAGCTACAACATATTTTTGGTGTCGTTTCTGGGGAATAAATTTGAAAATATTTCCGTGGGATACGAAATTATCTTCACCCTTCAATCAAGTGAGCATGAAGGGTTGAGAGTTGCATAGCCCTCACCTTAGCGACTCCACTATTATCCAAGTTCAAATCAAGCGTAATCTTGGCTTACAACAGACCTCATACCCATTTAGATACTTATCAACAGAGAACCCATGCTATATCTGATCCTGAAAGATTATATTCATGAGAATCTGGAGGGAGAAGCAGCCCATCCATGCGGAACTACCCTCATTTTCCATAGAATATTCGCCTTCCTCTTCCCAGAAAGCTGATATCTATGGTCCTGGCTCCAAAACCTGGGTACTTGAATACCCTCAAGAGGCATTTGTTTTAACCAGCTCATACATAAAAGACGAAGCCAAATCTGTTGATATTTCTTTGCCTCCTTTGCATCCTACTCCAGAGACTCAAGAATTCAAAGAAGTTAAATCACTACAAAACTCATTACAGATAAACATCCAAACCTTAGCTCAACATACACCTTTCATACCATAGCCAAATCATCCTCAGAACCCACCACCACCCCTAATGTTTGTACCTGGCTTCCTCCTCAAAAAATATGCTCCATTGGCTTTACCTCAAGTATTGAATGACATGCCTAAGGATTATCTAAAGTTGTTGCCTCAGTTTACTTGGGAAGATAGTACTTCTGCGCAAAAACATATTGAAGACTTCTGCGGCTTTACCAAAAATGTGAATGTAAAACACCTAGATGTGGTGTTGAGACTTTTTGTCCAATGCTTGGATGGAGAGACTCGGAAGTGGTTCAAATATCTTGCTAATAATGCAGTCACCATTTGGGAAGAAATGGAGAATTTATTCACACTAAATTGGGGAAAGAAGAGGGACTATGGATATTTCCTCATACAGTTCAATGCTATAAAGAAGGGACACAACGCGAATGTTATAGAATTTATAAAGAGGTTTAATAAGCTCTACAACAATCTCCCTGTCGAGATCAAACTTCCCCAAGTAGCTGCTAAGGTGGTTTTCACAGGAGCTTTCGAGCCTGATTTTGGTTTCACCCTAAGGGAAAGAAAGTCTACATCTCTAGACCAGATCTAGAGTGATGCACTGCAAGTAGAAGAAATTTTTTATTCTACAGGGAAATTCAAAGGGAGGATAGATCATGATGACAGGAGAAGGAGTAGAGAGGAGGCCTCTACCTCTAATCAAAGAAGGGAATCACCAGAGTATAAAATTGAAGAGATGAATAAGATGATAAAGAACCTCTTGAATAATTTGGTGAAGATTTTATTGGAGGCTAATAATTCCTCTCCTCGTCCTAAACATCTGATTCAAAACTGTGGGTTAAATCCCCAATATCAGAAGCCCCCTCTACATTTATTATAGCGGGAAAGGAAGGAGCATCAAGATCACTTCCAACATTCTCTATACTTATAAGGGGAAATAGATGGACAAGATAAGGAAGTAACTTACAGCCAAAAAGATCAATTCCTCACATATTCAGAAGATGAATAAGGTGAACTCACCCTACAATAAAAACTAGAAGAAAAGGAAGTTCCCCTTGAGGATCAAGATATTGATGATTACTACAGGAATTTTTTGGACTTCATGCCAGCTCAGCTCCATAAGAAGTATGACCTCAAGTCCTGTAGAAAGAGAACCCAAATGTAGGAACAAAAATAAGGATCAATACCAAGATGACATACCTCTTCTAGTTCTTCTAGTAAGGAGAAGAAGCGTTTAGAAGGGTCTGCACATCATAAGGCCACTACTTCCACCTCCACAAAGCTAGGTTTTGATCCTCGTGCAAACTACAAGTCCTCTTCCATGGCTTCGAACCTGCCTAACCACCATAAAGAGCAGTATAAAGAAGTCATTGGAGAAAAATATCCCACGACATTTAACCTCCAGAAATAGCTAGAGAAGGTCACGATCCTAGTTCCATTGATCAAGCTCCTAAATCAGCCTTCATATAAAGCCCAAGTGTCTCAATTCATGCTGCCCCATAGTGTAGGTCCTCTCCCTGAAAACCTCAATATCCAAGATGAAATACCCATGGTAGTATTTGGACCTCATGTACAAGAGTTGGACTTAGCCACTCCCCCATTCTATGTGTCTCTTGTTATTGATGACCTATTACTGTACAACTGCATGCTAGATTCTGGGGCTTCACCTAATCTATTGACATTGTCTGTCATGGAGCATTTGGGGTTGCATATCACTAAACCTTATAAAGATCTATATTATTTTGATTCCAAGAAGGTAAAGTGTTTGGGCATGATCAAAGATCTAGTAGTAAACTTGGCCTAGATTCTGGCCAAAAGCGTGGTGATGGACATCATTGTAGCTGATATCCTAGCTGAATTCATAATGTTTATATCAAGATCTTGGGATCCAAGATTGGAGGGTCCATAAAACTATACCTCACTTATGCCACTGTTCCAGTATTTTGTTGAAAGGAAATAAGGCTATACCGTGAATCCATATTCGTGAATATGGTAACCAAAGTAAATGGTTCCATAAGCTCCCCAGTATATGGTAAGGAGGGTGAATTATCTTGTATCATGCTTGAGGACGACGAAGATTTCCATCATGAAACATATTTTTTCCCTATAATACATAAGAATTCCATGAGGAGAGAGGAAAACAAGATATGGACACTGCATTTTGATGAAGCTAATTCAAGAGAAGGGAATGGGGCCGGGGTACTCTTGATATCCCCAGAAGGATGCTTGGTTCCCCTCTCTTTTAAGCTGGAGTTCGAAATCACAAATAATATGGCTGAATATGAAGCACTGTTGTTGGGGTTACAGACAACAGGGAATATGAATATACAAAACCTCAAGGTATTTGGAGATTCAAAGCTTGTAGTGAGATAAGTCAGGAACCAATGCCAAACCAAACACCCATGACTCAGAGCCTACAAGAATGAGGTATGGGATTTAATCGATGATTTATTTTCTACTTTTAATATTCAGTTCATGCTAAGGGACAATAAAATAATGGCAGAATCACTAGCTATGGCTGCTAGCAATTTCTATCCCCCACAAAATCCTTTGCTTAGATATGAAGTTGAAGTGCGGTATAACTCGTCTATTCTGGATAACATAAAGAATTGAAAAATATTTGAAAATGAAGAGGAGGTCCAACATTTCATGGAAATGATAGGATAATTTGCAAATATGGTGATTGATTTAGTCCTTGAGGATGACAGTGAAGAGCCAAAAACCAGGTGGGAAGAAACACAGGCTAGACACCGTGTTCTGCAGTTAAAGGGAAATTTCATCCCTAGAGGGCTTGTGGCATTGGAGAGGTTGTCTGAAAAGAATGACGTCGCAGTAAATCCCAGCAAAATGACCCTCGATGAGCCTATCATGGATGTGAATATTAGGACACAAGAATATTTGAAGGTGCTAAAGGTGTCAAAAGGGGTTCTTGAAGAATACCAAGGTTAGTATATCATTATTTTCCTATCATACAAAGAATTATTCTGCTAGTCATACTAGGATCTGAAGACTTTTGACATAGATATTATACAGCATAAAATACCTCTGAAAGAAGATGCAAAGCCTCATAAGAAGAAGCTGAGGTAGATCAACCCCCTTCTTCTCGCGACTATGAAGAAGGAAATAAAGAAGCTTTTGCAAGCCAAGATCATTGTCCCTTTAAGATATTCTGAGTGGGTCATGAACCTGGTGTCGGTAAGGAAGAAGAATGGTGAAATCAGACTCTATGTGGATTTTTCGCAATCTGAACATAGCCTCCCTCAAGGATAACTATCCCCTCCCAAAGATGGGTTACATCCTACAAAAAGTGGTGGGATATTCCCGCATGTCCATGATGGATGGCCTCTTGGGATATAATCAAGTGGAAGGTCTCCCCAAAGACCACAAGAAGACTAAATTCACCACACCTTGGGGAACCTTCATGTACGCCTGAATACTCTTTGGCCTTATAAATGCCGACGCTACATTCCAACGTGTAATGGACATAAATTTCATAGGAGATCAAGAAAAATTTGTGGTGATTTACCTGGATGACATCACTGTATTTTCTAAGAGTGACGCTGAACATATCAAGCACCTTCGCAGAACCTTTGAAAAATGCTGCAGGTATGGTTTGTCCCCGAACCCTCAGAAATCCACGTTCGTTTCGGAAGAAGGAAAGTTACTGGGGCACATAGTAACTAAGAAGGGAGTGAAGATCGATCCAAATAGGGTATAGGTGATGGATGGAATCCCCCTACCAACAAACAAGAAGGAGATTTAGGTGTTTCAAGGATGAATTAATTTCCTAAGAAGGTTCATTCCCAACTATGCCGAAATTGTTTGAAACATCACTGGGATGTTGAAGAAGAAAAGTGAAGTTAGATGGACCCTTGAATATAGGGACTCCTTTAACAGGATCAAACAGGACTTTGCATAAGCTCTAGTGATGGTTGGTCTAGATTATGGGAATTTTTTCATGATATTCTCTTTCACATCTCCTCACACAACAGCTGCAGTACTTTTACAGAAAAATTTCGAAGGACATGAGCAGCCCATTGCGTTCTTCAGCCAAGTCATGCGAGATGTTGAGCTGAAATATGATATCTTGGAAAAGCAAGATTATTCTCTAGTCAAATCTCTAAAGTCATTTCGGGTATATGTATTACAGTCTGCTATAACTGCCTATGTTCCAACAACAACGGTAAAATATGTTTTGGTATAGAGCGAAAGTGAGGGAAGAAGGGATAAGTGGATAGACAAGATTCAGGAGTATGAACTGGAAATAAAGCCCACCAAGCTCATTAAAGGCCAAGAGCTAGCCAAAATCTTGTCTAAATCCAACTGTCAAGCTCTCGCTATAAATCTGTCAATGACAGGAGGAGAGGCATAGGAGGGCATAGGTGCATTTCAGGGCATAGAATCCTCTACTCAAAAAACACACATGAAGTACCTTCTCTCCCCATGGTATAAATATATAGTGGAATATATTTTATCACTGAGATGTCCTCCTAACTATGATAGGGCCAAGTACTTTACCTTGCTAAAATCTAAAAAGTATGTCACCGAAAATGGGCGACTTTACTAGAAGGACCCGACAGGGATCATACTATTGTGTTTAATAGAGCATGAGGTGGACCAAGTGATGGTTTAATTCCACAAAGGGATATGTGGTGGACACTATATCTGGTGATCCACTGCACATAAGATCCTGAGGACAAGTTTCTTCTAGCCTAAACTATTCGGTGATGTACATGCTCCCATCCAGACATGTGAAAAGTGTCAGACGTTCATTGAAAAGCAAAGGTATGCACCTCTCCCATTGATCCCAGTACATGTTGAAGAAAATTTTAAGAAATGGGGAATTGATTTCATAGGAGAGATTCACTCATCTTCCAACAATCAACATCGATTGATCCTTACTGCTACAGATTACTTCACCAGGTGGGTAGAAGACATGCCCACAAGAAATGCTATAGATTCAGTGGTGATCAAGTTCCTAGAGGAGAACATAATAGCCAGGTTTGGATGCCTAGATAAAATCATCACAGATAATGCCTAGGCATTCAAGTCAGCTAAATTTGTAAATTTTTGTTAGTGTTACAATATCTTGCTGGGACACTCTACTGCATACTACCCACATGGAAATGGGCGGGCTGAATAATATAACAATATGTTGATGAGAATTATAAAGAAAACAATCAACGAAAATCAAAAGAACTAGAACTCTCAGCTCAAGTTCGCACTTTGGGAAAATCGCATCACAACTAAGTGATATACGATAAAATCCCCTTATGAGTTGGTGTATGGCAGAGCCGCAGTCTTCCCCATCTAGCTTACTTTCCCTGTGGCACAGTTCTTACAGGAAAGCGAGGAGAAAAAAAATGACCTCATTCGTAGAATGAATTAGTTGGTGGAGCTGAATGAAACCGGGGAACAGGTAAGCCTTAGACTAGCAGAGTATCAATAAAAAATGAAAGGCTTATTTGACCATAGAGCTAAAGACAGAGAAATCCTAGTTGGGGATTCTTTTCTCCAATGGTATATCAGGAGAGAAGACAAAGGGAAGCATGGAAAGTCCGACCCCCTCTACTTCGGTCCATTTAGGGTGGCAGAGGACAAAGGAAGCAATAATTTCATGCTGGAGAACCTAGAAGGAGACATTCTTGAGGCACCCATAAATGGGCAGTTCCTTAAGTTTTACTTTCATCACTGATGAGGGCTGATCTAGCTCATTGTATATATATTTTTCACTTTATATGTCGTTTCACTATACTGCATTTTGGTTACTTCCCCCCCCATCCTCCCCACATTTCATCTTCCATATCATATTCCACTGTTTTCATTTTGTTTCATCCATTATTTTCATTTTCCATTTCATCTTCCATATCATCATCCATTTCATCTCCCATTTTGTCTGCACCTGATCATTGATGTAAAATTTTGTCTAATTAGTATGCATTTGCGACTTCATGTACCCAAGAAAATAAAATGCAAACAGGTCTGCAGGTTCTCAATGTATTGAAGAACAACACGTTGTCCCCATATGGAGCCAATGTTGGTCTGCGACCACACACAAAGGGAGAGGGAGAAAAGAAAGCAAACCTTAGCTATCATAGAGCTTTAGAAGGAATCAATCTGCATCTAAGTTCAGTAGAAAACTAGAAAATTTAGTTGATAAGGCTAAAATAGTGAGCAAAATTCATCTCTTCCATCCCTCATCTCATCTACCCTCTTTACCTATATTTTCCCTCTATTATCCTTCACTTATCCTTTTATAAAGCCCCTCATTGTATTTCTTCACTAGCAACACTTCCCTCGCAATTTTTAACCTTTACATCTTAAAAGAATCACTGAAGGTTATCTTACCACCGAAGTGACTTGGTGGGACCCGTCCAGCCTTGATACACTATCTGCATCCACATGCAAACCTTCATATGCACCATTTTTTGCACCTTCCACTTTTTTGCACCAACCATATTTTAGCGCATCACATATCGCAATTCTTGGATTTCACAACTTACCTACATAGTGCCCGCAAGTTAAATATTTTAGCTTGTGATATGACCCAATCGCCATCTAACTTCGCAACAAATACCACATCGCAAATCGGAAATTATAGCTTTTTCATCTCCACCAATGTCTATCTTTTGTGATCGCTGAGGTGCGATATCGCACCACACACATTACAAATTTATGCTCCATCGCGCCTCACAGATCTTGAAGTTGAAATTATATTCCCGAAACATATCTTGTCCCGATTTTGATTTTGCGATGCGATTTGGGCCCGACATCCTCGCGACATCATCAAAGCCTTCCTCACATCCTTTGTCTCACCCTTGGCAGTAAGTAAAACCATTTCGCCGTGTGTTATGTGCCGCACATCTGCTTCTAAAGTTTGGTCTCTGCTTCTCACTATTCAAAACACATCATGAGTTCTCGGTGGAGTAGAGAGGATATGATTATTCAGTTCATCTATTAACCTCTTCTGAAGAGTGGAGCACATGCAGTACAGATGGATTTTCCATTTCTGTTAAAGCGAATCATGAGAACATGGAGTGGAGGCCTTTCGTTAGTAGCTGAAATCAAGTAGTAGAAATCATACCGCTCACTAGTTTTTCACCCACTTCTTAACACTCCGCTAAATATTTTGGGTTTTGGCCTCCCAGGCCAACTGTTTTGTTCCTTGTTATTGTTGTGTAGTGATGTTTTGCTGGGTAAAATCTTGATTTTACCTATTCTGTTTTGATTTCCCTACTGTGGGAGTGATTGCTTGAAGCACACTCTGATAGTTTGTTAGGATATTTTGGTTTCACCTATGTGGGTCAATCCTAACAATATTCGATCAAAAACCCTTAGGGAGAACTCTATATGTAGTTAGTTCTAAGATGAAGAAAAGGTTCTGGAATTCTAGAAGAATTTTTTCTGTAGTTTTGTATGTCTGTGCTTCTTGTGCTCTGAGATACATTTTTGGGAGGGTTGTTTTAACTCAATATAATGAAGAGCTGATATTTGGATTCGAGATGAAGTAATGAGTACTATGTATTTTTTTTCTTTGTTATCAATAATCCCCTCTTCATGTGTAATCATCTTTCATGATATTCTGCTTTGATAGTTTGTGTAATGTAGCTGTCGGTGGTCTACAATTTTATTCATGAATTCGGATCAGTATAATGCTTGGGTGTTAATGCTCATGTAATAAGGAATTCACATGAATTGACTCCAAGACCTTCTCACTCCATGAAACACCAAAACCATTATTTTCTCATTCCATATTTTTTCAGAGGCATTTTATGTTGTTGTCCACTTCTAACCTCTAATTTTAAGTTGTCCTAGGCACTGGTCTTTTGCAACTCAAGGTTGTCTCTAGGAGCTACAACAGGGGAGACCTAACACTATCAACAAGATATTGGTAGAGTTTGTCATATTCCTAAGGATATGAGTTTACAGACATATGAGGTGTTCTATATAACACAAGTATTATTGATACCAATTGAAACCACTGATGGTAAGAATACATGTGTATCTCTTTAATTCAAAATTTTCATCTCATATCAAGAAATTTTATTTACAATATTTGTTATTCCTTGTGTCAGATTGAACCGATATTGTAGTTTGTCACCTCATAAGAAAGCTCAAAACTTTTAGACTTAGTATAGGATTTTTTTTTGGAATTACAATAAGAAATATTGAACTTTATATTACAATATTGAATATCTATATTACAAAATTTATGTATACAAATTTAGCTCTGTTTTATCTGAAAATACCTTGGCTCATATCTATAAAGGTATCTCCCAATGGTTTAACTCCACTTTAACAATATATAATTTTATATTTATTCTTATTGTAGGTTTTGTTGATGTTTTCTTTACTGTGAGCTCTATTAGAAGGTGAGGCACTAATTTTAAGAGGCAAATTGCAATGAAAGATGATGCTCACACAAATTTCCAACTTCTTACAACAAAAGGTGATGATGAAGTTGTAAGTACTATATTAGTTTCCTCTACATAATATGGAAGTTACAATGCATTACCATCATATATTGGAGTATTGCAGCCACATCAAACTCATCGGCATAATGTTCTTCTTATTTCCTAATTTTTTTTTAACCACATAAGGTATCAAAATGTGATACATGGTGAATCATATGTGGAAATTCCTTGTTCATATGAAATTTTCATGGTTACTTTTGAGTTGATTTCAATGCATTTTGTACCTACTGGGATTGTGAAGAAAAATAATTCATTTCCAATAACCATAAATGGCTACACTAATCTTAAGGAGGTTTTTTTCTATACATGAAAAACCTTTCCTGATATATATCAACCATATTCAGGTTCAAGAAATGATATTCAGCCTCCTGGTAAATGGAGAGTGGGTCCAACATTTAGATTTCACAATTTGGATAATAGCATACAAACTCGTTTGCAGGTGCACTTTCATGTGATTCACACTAATGAAATCTTGTATATCATCGTTATGGATTGGTGATGAGGACGGTTGTACCCCATTTGGATATATAAATGTTGGACCTATCAATAGTGTGAATTATTTAAGGAAATTTGTGGTATAGAATCATTTATGTTATGACATGGGATCCTATCCATTGTTTGTGAACTGGGGAGGATCATTCGTCACCCCAATTTGGGTATTTAAATATATGATGAATTATTTATGAAAATGTGTTGTGTAATATATATAGTGAATCTATTTTTGTATAATATATATGGTTATAGATAATCATTTATGTTACCAATGATTTTTATATTCCAATGGAAAATTATTTATCTTTGATATCTAAAAGTTTTAAATCAAATTAGGATAGATTTTCTAGCCTATAGGAAGAAATTTTCAGGTAAGAAATGAGTGAAGCTTTTACTATTTGTCAGGATAAATAATAGATCACACTATTTCCAACTAAAATCACTCAGAAGTAAGTAAGAATGAGGGTATGCCTAATATTTTTATTAGCTGGGTAAAACTGGATTAAATACTGAAAATATGTCACTTTGTTAAACAAAGTTTGAGAAACAAACAAAGAATTTGAAGAATGTGAAAGAGATTTTCTCATGAATGAACTTGTATTTATCCTCACAGGCTTATTACAAATTAATGACATCTGTACAGTTTGCAACAAACATTTTTGTAAGCCCAGTTTTGTATATTCACACATAGTTCTTTACAGAACAGTTCAAGAACATAGTAGCTATATCCCATATTGAAAAAAAAAAAGATTTATAGTGAGTTTTAAAATATAATAACACCAATTTTTGAACTGAAATCACTCTAAAAGAAGGAAGAATAAGGGTCTGGCAGACATTTTTCTGAGATGGGTAAATTTGGGTTTAAAATGGAGATATTATCAAATTTTCAAATCAATTGCAAGAAAATGACACATAATTTGAGGGATGTGAACAAGGATTTTGTCACAAATACATATGTATTCATCCCCATATGTTTATTTCCAATTACTGACATCTATACAGTCTTCAAAAAGCATTTTTTAAGCCCTGTTTTGTACATTTTCACTTTGTTCTTGATAAAACAATTCAATAACTTAAGTCATTAGTTTTTAATTTTGACCAAGAGACTTAAAAATAGTGCGAAACTGTAAATAAACCATTCATTCCAATATGATCGCGCAATATTTTCATACATTTGTATGTTCATGGCTTGCATTATACACCAATTTTCTGTCACAGTAAAAATTGTTAAAAATGCACTTTTCATATATCCATTCTGAGCATATGAGGGAAGATTATAAATAATAAACAGAGGAAAATTATTTATCAATATTTGTACCTATCCCATTCCCAGATCCATTGACTATAATCATTTCATAATAATGGATGGCTTGCATTTTTATTAAACTAAGGGGGCATCTCATGAATATAAGACAACCCTGAGGTGTTTTTTTTCAGCAGACACCTTTTTAGCCCTAATTGTACAAGATGTATATTGAGGTGGAAAATAGTAGAACACACCATTTGAAACTGAAATTACTTTTAAGGAAGGAATAATGAGGGTATGGTGGGAATTTCTCCTAGTTCAGTAAAACCAGGTTAAAAAATGAAAATTTGTCATTTTGTAAAGTCAATTACAAGAAATTGACACATAATTTGAGGAATGTGAAAGAATTGTTTTCCAAAAATACATATATCTTAATTACTATAGGACTATTTACAATTAATTACATTTGTACAATCTTCTATGGGAAATTTTAAAATCCTAGTTTTCTACATTTGCACTATGTTCTTGACAAAAAAATTCAAGAACCTAAGTAATTAGTTTTGAATTTTGACGAAGAGACTTACAAATTGTGAAAAAAGTAGATAAATAATTCATCCAAATATGATCACACAATATTTTCATGCATTAATATTTTTGTGGCTTTCATTTTAGACCAAATATCAATCATATTAAAAAAATTTAAAAATGCACTTTTCATACATCAACTGTGAGAAGATGAGGGAAGGTTATAAGAAATCAATAGCGGAATGTTCTTTCCCAATGTGCACATATCCCATTCTCAAATCGGTTTACTATAATCATTTCATAACATAGGTTGGCTTGCAGTTTTATTAAACTAAGGGGACATTTCATGAATACAAGATAACCCTTGGGTGTTTTAGCTCAACATACACCTTTTTATCCTAGATTGAAAAACTAGGTGTATAGTTATATGGAAAATAGTAGAACACACCATTTTCAGCTGAAATCACTCATAAAGAAGGAAGAATGAAGGCATGGCGCACATTTATCTTGGTTGGGTAGAACTAGGTTAAAATTTGAGAAACTGTAAATTTGTCAAATCAATTACAAGAAACTGACACAATATTTGGTGAATATGAAAGAGGAATTTGTAAAAAATACACATGTTTTCACCTGTAAAGTCTTATTTCCAACTAATTACATATGTACAGTCTTCGGTCGGCATTTTCCTAAGATCAATTTTGTACATTTGCACTATGTCCTTGACATAACAATTCAAGAACTTAAGTCATTAGATTTGAATTTTGACCAAGAGACTTAAAATTTGTGCACAAGTGTAAATAAATAATTGATTCAAATATGATCATACAATATTTGTGTCCCTTTTTACATTTATGGCTTACATTTTACACCAAATATCCATCATAGTAAAAATTGTTAAAAGTTCACTTTTCATACATCCACTCTGACCAGAAGAGGAAGGTTATAAAATCATTAAAGAAATGTTATTTCCCAATATATACCTATTCCATTCAAAAGGACATTTACTATAATAATTTCTTAACAGGGGTTGGAATGCATTTTTATTAAGCTAAGGGGACATCTCATAAATATAAGATAACCCTTGGGTGTTTTTGCTTTAACGAGCACATTTTTAGCCCATATTGAAAAACCAGGGATATAGTGAGGTGGAAAATAGTAGAACACACCATTTGCAACATAAATCACTTAGAAATATGGAATAATGAGGGTATAGTGGGAAATTTTCCGAGTTGGTTAAAACTGGGTTAAAAACTAAAAAAATTCCATTTTGTCAAATTAATTGCAAGAAACTGACACATAATTTGAGGAATATGAAAGTGTTTTTGGTCAAAAATACATGCCTTCATTGCCAAATGCTTATTTTAATTAATGGCATATATACAGTCTTTGACGAGAATTTTTATAATCCCATTTTTGTACATTTTCACTCTGTTCTTGATAGAACAATTCAAGAACTTAAGTAATTAGTTTTGAATTTTGACTAAGAGACTTGCAAATTGCGCATAAGTGTAATTAAATAATTCATTAAAACTAGGTGTATAGTGAGGTGGAAAATAGTATAACACACTGTTTGCAACTTAAATCTCTCAGAAAGAAGGAATAATGAGGGTATGGCAGGATTTTTTCTGAGATGGGTAAAAATGGATTAAAATCATAGAAATCGTCAATTTGTCAAATCAATTTCAAGAAAATAACACAAAATTTGAGGAATGTGAAAGAGTTTTTTGTCACAAATTCATCTATATCTACCCCATAGGCTTATTTCCAATTAATGGCATATGTACAATCTTCGATGAGCATTTTATAAACCCAATTTTGTACATTTACATTGTTCTTGATAAAACAATTCAAGAACTTAAGTCACTAGTTTTGAATTTTGACCAAGATAATTATGAATTGTACACAAATGTAAATAAATAATTTATTCAAATATGATCATACAATATTTTTGGGTATTTTTATGTTTATTTCTTGCATTTTAAATCAAATGTCCATCATAGTTAAAATTGTTAAAAGTGCACATTTGATACATATGATGTGAGCGGATGAGAGAAGGATATAAAAATCCAACAAAGGAATGTTTCTTCCCAATATATGTAACTATACTATTCCCAAATCCTTTTACTATAATAATTTCATAATATGCATT
Organism: Pinus albicaulis; assembly: GCA_034641835.2. Classification (NCBI taxonomy): domain Eukaryota; kingdom Viridiplantae; phylum Streptophyta; class Pinopsida; order Pinales; family Pinaceae; genus Pinus; species Pinus albicaulis. Next base: position 222,137,854 of record CM076579.1, read on the forward strand.
GGATTCCATTTTTTTAAAACTAAGGGGACTTCAAATGAATACAAGACAACCCTTAGGTGTTTTTTCTCAATAGGGTTGTTTTCAACCCGGATTGAAAAACTAGGTGTATAGTGAGGTGGAAAATAGTAGAACACAAAATTTCCAATTGAAATCACTTAGAAAGAAGGAAGAATGAGGGTATGGAAGGCATTTTTCTAAGCTAGGTAAAACTAGGTTAAAAACTGAAAAAAATTCATTTTGTCGAATCAATTGCAAGAAATAGACATAAAATCTAAGGAATTTGAAAGATTTTTCTGTCAAAAATACATTTTTCATTAGCCCCATAGGATTATTTCAAATTAATGACATATGTATAGTCTTCAATGAACTTTTGTCTAAGCCTTGTTTTGTACATTTGCAGTACTATGTCCTTCACAAAACAATTCAAGAACTTAAGTCATTAGTTTACTATTTTGATTAAGACACTTGCAAATTGTGCACAAGTGTAAATAAATCATTCATTAAAATATTATCGCACAATATTTGCATTAATTTGTATGTTTATGGCATGTATTTTACACCAAATCTCCATCATAGTAAAAATTGTTAAAAGTCCACGCTTCACGGATCGAATGCTGATTATAAAGATCATTATATAAAAGTTTATAATCTAAAGTTTATTATATATAAATTTTATTATTCATATAAATGTATAAAAACCTAGTTTGTTGGAATCCTTGGTGTGCATATTAAAATTCCATATAAAACATGTATCCTTTGCATGCATCCTCAACTTCCATTTAGTCAATAAACTGAGACAAGGATGGGGAATGTTAGGTCCCTATATTACTAGTATAGTCCCTTATTATTGTTAGTGTAACCCCATTATTGTTATTGTTGTACCCCTGTAACCCCAATATTTCTATTATCGTGCCCTTACATTATTATTGTTAGGTTGGCTAGGATTATATTATGGCCCCATGGACTCCTATGTATAGAAGGAGGTTTTTTCATTTGTATCATCCAAGAATTGTTCATTTATGTAATGTAAATGAGGTTTCCACCTCAAAGTGGCTTATTTTTAAGGCGTTGATCTCTCTTTTCTTCTATTTTTGGAGTTGGTTTCATAACATTTGGTATCATAACCTTTGGATTCTAGGGTTCTGCTGCTACAAACAGGTCATTGTGGAATTTTCATTATAACGTTTTTTCTACGAAGGTTCAAAAGCTCAAATTTTTATAGAGAAAAGTGGAAATCCTGAGAAACGCCATGTAAACATTTCACATCCTGGTTCACAATATTTTCGGAGATATGATCTGTGGCAGTTAGGGTTTTTTCGGGCTCCTGAATTTCACCTAAAACAGGTCATTATGGTATTTTCAATAGAAATTATTTTCTACGAAGTTTTAGATGCTAAAATCATTACAAAGCGAAGCCAAAATCCTGAGGAATTTTCTGTAAAAATTTCATATCTTGGTTGGCAATATTTGCGGAGATAGGATCTTTGGAAGTTGCGGTTTTTTCAGGATCCCGAATTTCATCTCAAATAAGTGACCATGGGAAAATCCTTATAACTCTCTTTTTAAGCATTGGATTGGAATTCTGTAAAAAGTGGCCACAAATACACAGAATTTATTTTATTGTGTTGAAATTTCAGAGCCAAAGGAGGAAACAATGACACATGGAACGTCCTACAAATGCACTCTATTGAACCAGTACATAATTAGGTCATTGTGGGATATTGAGCATAAATTTTCCTTGAAGAATCTATATCGGGTTAGACCTATGGAATTTGAAATAATATTCAGAGGGATACTACACGGTTGAATGTAAGATATTGAAGATCCTAAATAACAAAGATAATTCAGTTTCAATATCAAGCTTCTCAAAAGAAAGAAAAAGGTGTGTATTTTTTTTTCGACTTGCATAAGTCTAGTTGTGTGAAAAATAATTTTGAAGTGATTCCATGGGCATATTGAAGCCTAGATATCAGTATTGGGTCCTAAAATACCACCTAAAAATAATTCAACACCCATTAAGCCTTCACAAGGCTCAAATATGACTCATGAAGAGGAAGAAGTGCAACATGACATATCAAAATTACAAGAGAAAGTGCACCAAATTTCTCTCTCGCAAAGAGCATCAAAAAATGAAATGGAAGTTTTGAAGAAAGGCATGGAATTTAAGATGGATGGTTCGAAGAAAGTCGTGGAAGCTAAGATGGATGGCGTGGAAGATGGTATGGAAGCTAAGGTGGATGATATGGAAGCTAATATTGATGAAAAAATGAAAGACAACATGGAAGACATGAAGAATGATCTAAAATCAGACATGGAAGGTCTGATGATAAGGTTAATACAAGAAATGATTCCTAATGGCGGAAAGATAGTAGAGGAAACTCTTCATGAGAAAAAAATAAATGTCAATCGTGATTTCATAAACTCTGATGTTGGATTGAAGAACAACCATATTATAAATATGGATATGAGTAAGATTGATGGCAAGGATCTCGTAACATTGAAACTACAGATGAGGCACTATTTTGATCTCAATAATGTGTGACACATACAAAAGGTATGTATTGAAACTTTAAATTTAGAACGAAATACATTTTTATGGTATCAATGATTTGCTCCTGTACATAAATTGTCACTTGGTAAATTTTTACGGAGGAAATGATAGCACATTATGAGGATACAAAGAGAAACACCTTCTTTAGCCAATTGATAAATCTCAAACAAAAGGGTTTAGTGGTGGAGCACATTGAGGACTCCCAAAAATTGAATATAAGGGTAGTTGATATTCCAGAGGAACATAGGATTGATGTCTTCATAGGGACTTTAAAGGATAACATCTAACATGAAGTTCGCATTTGGGAACCTGATTCATTGAAGAAGGCATTCAGGTTGGAAAAAAAAATTGAATGTACAATTATGGAAACAAGGAAGCTTACCACTCACATCTATAAAGATGGAAGTGTTGCTACTCCTAGACTTCCAAAACGTACAAGGTTGACACCACAAAAATTAGAAGAAAAAAGAGAAAAAGGGATTTGCTACAGTTGTGATAGAAAATACACTAAAGGTCATAAGTGTGCTGAGAAGAAATTATTTTACATAGATTGTGAAGAGGAGGAAAAAAATGAACAAGAAACTTCAAGAGAAGAGGATATACACAAGGAACCAACCCGAGAAGAAGAATAAATGAGTTCGACCATATCATGTAATGCATTGGTAGGAATTACTACTCCTCAAACTCAAGATAGAATGACATATCAAGAAGAAAAAGGTATTAGTGTTGATTGATTCGGGTAGTACCCATAATTTTATTCATTGTAAGGTAGCCAAGGAATTGAATTGTTTCCTATACCTAGCACCTGAATGTCAAGTGATGGTTGCAAATGGAGGAACTATAAATTTCTCTAGAAAATTCCACAATATCAAGCTAACCATGGGGAAATATGTATTGAATAGTCCAATGCTTTCCATTCAATTGGGAGGTGCTGATGTTGTACTAGGATTACAATGGTTACAATCTTTGGGGATGGTAGCTTTTAATTTTCAAGAAAATGTCTTGAAATTGTTTTTGGAAAAAAAGGAAATTGAATTATGGGGTATCACAGGGAATCCAGAAAAGATAATAATCTATAATTCCATGAAAAACCTTATGAAGAAAGAAAAATGAGTCATAATTTGACAATTATGCTCACTATAAGTTCCAACAACAAAATCATATATTTCTCTAGATCTCCTAAAAAGTCTCGGACAATCATTCCAATGCGTTTGAAACTCCCAAAGGACTCCAACCTATTCATGATCATGATCATGCTAATCGTTTGATTCCAGGAAGTGTTCCTCCAAACATCAGGCGTTACAGATATCCTTATGTTCAAAAGAGAGAATTTGAACATATGATTGCAGAAATGTTAGACTCTGGTATAATTCAACCTAGTCAAAGTTCTTTCTTTGCTCCAGTAGTATTGGCGCATAAGAAGGATGGATCATGGTGCATGTGTCCAGATTATAGGGAGCTCAATAAGCTCACTATTAAATATGAATTTCCCATTCCTGTGATTGATGAATTATTGGATGAATTACATGGAGCAATTTATTTTACCAAGTTGGATCTTTTTTTAGGATATCATCAAATTAAATGAAGATTGAAGATATTCCGAAAATAGCATTTCGAACTCATGAGGGTCATTATGAATTTTTGGTGATGCCGTTTGGCCTTACCAATGCACCTTCTACATTTCAAGGGTTGATTAATTCCATTTTCAAACCCTTAGAGAATTTGCGCTAGTATTTTTTTATGACATACTAATCTACAACTGGTATTGGAAGGATCATCTTCAACATGTTGATAGGGTGCTCGAACTATTAGAGGAGAAGAAATTATAAGAAAAAAACATCCAAATGCTTTTTTGGAGTACAATAGGTGGAATATCCATGTCATATTGTATCTCATGAGGGTGTTAAAGTAGACCCTAACAAAATTAAAACCATTAAGGAATGGAAAGTCCCCACAACCATAAAGTAGTTGCGTGGATTTCTCGGGTTAACATGGTATTATCGCAAGTTTTTTAAGAATTATGGGAGAATATCAGCACCTTTAACAACAATATCAAAGAAAGATGTATTTCATGGACTCCTGAAGCAACTAAGGCCTTTGAAATCTTAAAGAGGAAATGTTCCTAGCACCAGTCTTAGCTACGCCAGACTTCACAAAAATCTTTATTATGTAATGTGATCCCTCAGGAAATGGAATTGGTGTTGTTTTAAGGCAAGAAGGAAGACCCATTTATTTTTAAATTCATCCAATCAAAGGAAAGTATTTACAAAAAACTATTTATGAGAAGGAAATGTTGGCAATACTACATGCACTAAAGAAATGACGACCTTACCTAATGGGAAGACACTTCAAGGTAAAAAATGATCATGATAGTATTAAAAACTTTTTGGAAAAAATACTATCTTCAGAAGAGTAGAAAAAATGGGTCACAAAATGTTGGGTTATGACTTTGAAATCATCTACAAAAAAGGGAAGCTAAATGTTGTTGCAGATGCACTCTCAAGAAAGGATGAAGAGGTGGAAGCATTGCTTTATGTCATATCTATTATCCAACCAGATTGGAAGAAGGATGAATGGAAGAAGGATGAAGAAATGTGGACACCCATTCAAAATTTGCAGCAAGATCCTAGTACATTTGATACATTTAGTTGGAAAAATGAGTCCTTATGGTACAAAGATCGCTTATACATTTGCAAGAATTCCCAACTAAAACAAAAGATTATTTTGGAATTTCACACTTCTCCTTAAGGAGGACACTCATATATTGTGCAAAAATTTTAGTAAATCATTCATTCAAATATTATCTCTCAATATTTGTGTGCATATGTATGTTTATGGCTTGCATTTTACACCAAATGTCCATCATAGTAAAGATTGCTAAAAGTGCACGTTTCATACAACCACTGTGTCATGATGAGGGAGGGTTATAGAAAATAAATAGAGGAATGTTATTTTCCAATATGTGTACCTATCCCATTCCAAAATCCATTTACTATAATAATTTCATAGTCGGGAATGCCTTGCATTTTTATTAAACTAAGGGGACATCTCATGAATACAAGACAACCCTTAGGAGATTTTTCTGAATAGGCACATTTTTAGCCCAAATTTAAAAACAAGGTTTATAGTGAGGTGGAAAGTGGAAAAACACCATTTCCAATTGAAATCACTCAGAGGAAGTAAGAATGAGTTTATGATGGGATTTTTTATGAGCTGGGTAAAACTAGGTTAAAAATTGAAAAATGTCGTTTTGTCAAACCAATTGCAAGAATATGACATAGAATTTGAGGAATGCGAAAGAGGTTTTTGTCACAAATACATATTTAATAAGTCCCATAGGATTATTTCAATTCATGACATGTGTAAGGTCTTCGGCGGGCATTTTCTAATCCTAGTTTTGTACATTTTCACTTTGTTCTTGATAGAACAATTCAAGAACTTAAGTCATTAGTTTTGAATTTTGACTGGGAGACTACAAATTTTAAACAAGTGTTAATAATTCATTCATTCAAATATGATCATGCAATATTTGCATGCATTTTTATGTTTATGGCTTGAATTTTACACCAAATGTTCCGCATAGTAAAAATTATTAAAATTGCACTCTTCATAGATTGAATGTTGATTATAAAACTTACTATATATAAGTTTAAATCATAAAGTTTCATTAGAGAATTTTTGAGCTCTAAAATGGGCCTCCTAAGAAAAATGTACAACCAAAATAAAATTTATAAGAACTAATAGGATTCAAGATGATTATGTAAACCATGGGGGCTGATTCACCAATTTTGGAGTAAAAAAGTAAAAATATTAGCAAATAATAAAATAATAAAAGTAATTTTAACCTCATATTTTCAACTTATCTCCCTAGTTTTTACTCAAATTTTGGGTGGGATTAATTTTTGGATGAAAAACTTAATTCTTCAACCAAGAACTACCCATGTTACATACATTTTATGGAACCTTCTACACAAAAAAATAGAAATACATGAGAAGACTTGATTTCAATTATTATAAGCCTATATTTCCCAGGGTTAATGTGCTTTAGTCCACATGGAATTTTTTCTTTTTTTCATACCTTAGACCCTGCTTATGCATGTGACCAGGGAATTTTTTAAGATTTTTCTATGCTTGTGACTTGGGATGTCTTCTAGAGTGCCTTAGTCCTTAGGAGATTAGTTCAAATTTTTACCTATTCGAGTTGGCTAAGACTTATTAGTTATAATTTTCCATGACTTCTCATTGTCCTGTACGTCTACATACATCCTCTTTGCACCTCTCTTTTGCCTATTTATATTGGACCATTTGACAGGGTTGTGATAGTTTTGGAGAGCCATCTTTAGTCTATGCTGCCATATTTCTATTTGTGGGAGAGCTTGTGAGGTATTTATTGCTTGAGTGTTTCTCTTTATGCTCATTTCCTCGTTAGAGTGGGGATACTATATCAAATCATGGAGAGGAATATTTGAGGCGAAGGTATAAGCTAGTAATTTGGTTTATTTTCATGATGAATGGAAACATATGTTCCTTACCTATATGAATTTGTATTTAACATGCTATATGGTTTATTATATGATATTTTGATCTAACAATATTCCAAGGATGGTCACTTGGTGTCTACGTTTTTTTGTGGTTGCGTGTAGGGATCGAGATCTATTGTGGGAATGGTAGACCACTTGAGTGGAGTGTGAAAATCTGCAACAAACCCAAAACCCTTTCCCAATGTGCAAGGAGGCTAACTGCACACATATTTCCTTATAGTTTAGAACTATATGGTTAATTCATGTTTCATCATTTAGGTTGGGGATATATTATCTTTTTATTGGTATTTCCTTTTGTTGTTTGGTGATTTGATTTGGACACAAGATCATGGAGAAATAAATCCTTGCATGTGAATTTAGATGCGACAAAATTGGTGCTTTCAATGAGATCATACTTGCTTTGTATCTTCCTTTCTTCTGATTTTTATTGATTTCTCTCATATCTTGGTTTTCTAAGTGTTCTCACATTTTTATGACTTTTTGTGACCATTTCCAGGGCTTATTTTCTGAATTTTTTACTTTTTTCTCAGCTTGAGCACAAGTTTTTAGGATTTTTTTAATTTTTTCCCCTCCCATAGGGACTCATCGCTGTGATTGGAGCGTCCTAGTAACTCCCTTGCAGATAGCAACAAAGAGATTGACTGATTCTTCCCTATCCTGTCCTTGCGACCAGGATTATAACCCTAAAAAAAAACTTTTGTCTTCTAAAGTTCCCATTTCTATTTTTGATCAGTCTGAGCTTCCTACTTGCTAGGTGGATTTGTTCTAGATTTTTTTGCATTTGTTTGATTTACATAGATTTTTCATCCTTCATTGGGCGAGGTTTTCTGTTTTTTGTAAGATCTTTTTTATCTTCGGTTTGATGCATTTTTTATCATTTTATCTAAAGTCTTCCATCGCCCTTGTCTTCCAAGGCACTCCTGAATTTTTTTGGATGCTTTAGGTTGAGGCTTGACTTTTTCCTCTGGATCCTGTTTTTATATATGATTAGTTGTTTCCAGTGATTGTTTAGACCTGCTATATATCTTACTTTCAAACTTTTGTGGCCTTTGTGCACTTTTGTCACTTGTTTTTGAGTGATATATTTTTCTTTTGGTAATTTTTGTTATAATTGATGATGTTGTGTGTTATCACCAAAAAATGAACACCTAGCCATTTCTAACTAGGTGGGTCGAAATACACCATGTGAGTTTAATTTTACAATAGTAAAATCACTTTCACTATAAGAACGAATTTAATAAACCACTTTTATTAAGTTATTTTTTATTAAGTAAACCATTAATTATTTAAATTTCTTTAGGAATAATTATTAAATCAATATTTGATAATTATTCCTTGTCACATTTGAGTAAATCACCCGGGAATAATTAAATAACTCACAATTTATTTATTTTTCCTTAACTCCATCCTTGGAATAACTGTTAAATAATTATTTAATAATTATTTGATTTCACACTTTTCTTATTTGTGAAATAATTAATAAATCATTTTATTTGTTAATTATTTATAAATAAAGATATTTGACCATTTTAAATATGTTAGATCTAAGACTTTTGTGATCCATAAAGTAGATAAATGTCTTTCAGATTAATCACATCATTAGGATTTGGTAGACATTTCTAACCATCTATTGTGGTTCATCCTCTAGACAAGGTTAACCATATTAGATGGTTTGAAACGTTGACCAAATCCTAATGATGTGATTAATCCAAAAGATATTTATCTACATTTTAAATACCTTTTCCCTCTCCAAAAATATAATAAAATATTCCAAGCAATTAGATCTTTATTATTCTCCATTTTTTAGATCAACCCAATAATTTTATATAAATAAGAGGGGTTTTCATTCATTTATCACCATGATCATTATCATCATCACCGTTATCATCTCATGCTTTTTGAGCTCACATTTTGAGTTCTACATATTGTTTCAGTTTTCACACATTTGGGAGAGGAAGATCTGAATACTGAAGCAACTAGGACATCAAAGGACCCATCCCACTAAGGGAGACTTATAACCCTTTGTAAATATCCTTTTCTAGGTGTCACTAATAAAATATTTATTCTTTCAAAGCCATTCCATGATTAGGTTATTATATTGGATTCATTTTTGTTGTTTTTTCTTTTAGATCGAATACATATATCTTTCTGCAGGTTTTTATCAAATGTTTTTCGCGGATTTAAAGTATAAGCAACCAAAAATCTTGTTTGGGCCACTTGTCACATGTGAATTAAGTGAGATATTTTTGGTATACCTGCCAAGAAATTTCATACTAAAAAATGGCTACTTTGTTCTGCAGAATTGTGATCTACGGATAAATCAAATTCTCTAAGTGTGGTGCTAGTAACTTAGAACTAAGATGAAATAATTTGCTAACACTTTCTCTAATATGAGAAGACACAGAGAATGATAGAAGAACCTACTTGCAATCCAAGTGTTTCTCCTTCTCCTTCTATCTCTTTTGTTGTCGCCTTCAATCGAACTCAGATCGCCAGATTGATTCCTGCAAGCGTAAACATAGGAGAACAAATAGATTGAATTATAAATATGCCTACTTATCTTAATCACTCAAAGTGATTAAATGAGAAACATATATATCATTCAAGGATACATTGCATGAGAAATAGAAACATAAATAGATACATATATGGGAAAATGAACATCAATATTTATTAAAGAGTAGAAGGGGGAGGTTACAACCAATGATCGATTTGATGCCACCAGCTGTAGCTTCATCTTAGACTCATCACATCCAACATCACACAAGCAACATATCAATAATTTCACTTTCCCAAATGAGAATCCAACAACATTTCTTTACCAAAATTCTTCCTTCCCTACCACTAGGATCTGTGCTCAATTTATAGGGAAATTGATGGTAGTTTCTCAATGAATGACTTTCTAATAATAGCAAATACGTGCTCCCAAGTTCATTGGTGTTAGATGGACACTTGGATTTGAATTTTGACACATATGGACTATTCTAGAATGCACTGGCCATGTGGATATTTCCGGAACAATGAGAATTCCACTCGCAGGTGACCAACGCACTCTTGAATGTTAGGAAGTGCATTGCAATGCACCCTTGAATGGATGATCCTGCATATGCAACACATTTAGTCCCTTTAGAGGTAGCGTTGGTGATTTCATAAGCGATATAACATGTTAGTATGAATCTTGATTCAAAGCGTACGAAAAAATACCACTAAAGCTGCGCATAACAAACAGCCCTAACAACAAAAATGACTGCTAATATCTTCAGATCTGCAGTTAGATGATCAAGAAAAATGCTGCAAAAATCTAGATCTATGCATTAGAAGACATTAAATAGTAGAAAAATAAGATTTACTCCATAGATCCAATAGACAAGACAAGAATATATCCAACGAAATTTTTATTAATGGCACCTAGGAGGAAAACAAAAGAGGGTGTTCCATGTTCTCCTCAATGGGATGGGTTCTTGTAAGTCCTCAACACTTCAGATTTAGAATTCGTCTCTCTTGATGGTGTCGAAAACCCAAAAAAAATGGAAAAATATGGCTATGATAATGGATCAATAGCCAGACCAAGAGTTGAGATCCAGAGTGATCTTAAGGCAACAAAAGGTGACAAATGAATGGGAAAACCCTTCTATTTATAACAAAATATTGAGTTAGTCTAGAGATTGGTGCATAATTAAAATATTATTAACCAAATCTAGATCCAACTTTTATGGAATATTTATTATATTTGTTGGAGGGAAAAGGAATTTGACTTGAGTCAAATCCCCTTATTTTTAAATAATAAATAAATAAATGATTTATTTATCATTTTAAGGATGTGATTAAGTAATAATAAATAAATAAATGATTTATTTATCATTTTAAGGATATGGTTGAGTAATAATCAAATATATAATGATTTATTTAATTATTTAAGTGTGAATTAGTCATATTTAACAAATAATATTATTTAAATAAGATTTAAACAATTATTCATTAGAAAATAATAAGATAAATAATGATTTATCTAATTAATTTCTTTGTTTTGGGTTAAATATAACCAGAAATATTAATTAAACTATTGTTTAACTAATTATTTCTTGAGGAAAATTAAACAAATATATATTTATTTAATATTTCCTTACGGGGTTTCCTATTTAGACTACAAACAACTTAATAAAGGTGATTTACTCAATTATTTTCATAGTGAAAGAAATTTTACTTGGAGTAAAATTGGTCCTACATGATGTACTTGGGTCCATCTAATGATAATAGGTTAGATGACCAAAAAATGGTGTAACATAACATATACTTAAAACGTTGGAAATCTCACAATAGAAGCCATGAATGAATTGTTCTTCTCTTAGGTCATATAGCAACTGAAATGTAAGGGGATGATAGTCCCTATTTCATTGGTCCTGGGGATGATGCCCAAATTACGTAAAACAGGCTCTAGTGGGTAACAATTTAGTTTCCTCAATGAATTTTGCTTCAAAAAATTTAGGGTTTTCTGCAGCTATTTTAAGCTTCCTTTTACTACCTATATTTTCTCTCCATTATTTTGTCAAATTTTCAGATACTTGTGGTTTTATTCTTTTTTCCGCAAGTCATAGGTACCAGCTGAGTAGGAGATGTCAACATCTGGCGAGATCTTACGATCGAAGGTCCCGGGGAGAAAAACACAATTTTCAGCCACAAAACTATGTTGTGAGCTCCAGAATGCAGTATATGGCCCAAAAACTGCATTTTCATCCCTTTTTTAAGTCAGTACCTGCGCTTTGAAATTTTTTCTAATTTTTATTTTCAGGTTTTTTCTAGCATTTTTGTGAGTGTTGTATGTGTACTAGGTCAGGGTTTTTTCACTTATGTTTCAATCTTCCTTAGGCCTGGATACTCTTATTCTATCTCTTTGAGGAAGGAAAACCCTCCTATGGTTTGTAGTAATCCTCCACCATTTTAGGAAAATATTGGTTGAGCTAGGAGTCTAGGGTTTCCAAAATTTTTAGCTTTTGGTTTGTAGTGTTGTTGCACTTTATTTCAACCCTTATGGATAGGTTATTTTTCCATTATAACTTCATTTTGAGTTTTCTCTTTCCTTGCCCTTTAGGATCCACTTGTGTATCCTTGGTTTGTTGAGTTTCTTTCCTATCCTTTGCAGTAGATCTCACCTCTGATTTTTTGTGTTTGTGTGCACCATTTTCAGTAGCTTAAAGCCTTTAGATCCTAGTGCCTTGACATTAGATACTATAGGAATTTTTCATATGTTTTGAGTAGGTTGTTTGAATCTCCTTTTATAAATGTTTAAAATCCTTCTTTGGGTGGGGCTTGTGCTTGATTGGATGCTTATTTTACTGTCATATTTCAACATTATTGACAATATTTAAACTTTTTTTTTCAGCTTCATATGACATCAAAAAACATGCTCAATTAACTCATCCACTAAAAACACACTTTTTCAAACAAATTTACACACCCTAAGCGAACATGAGCTTGGTTAACACTACCAAGCCAAGACTTGAAACATGCCACATATTATAATCTAACCCACATAGATTAAGCCCACTTGGGCATCAGGGCCAAACAATCTGTGTAGTTAGGTGTAGGATCAGTGGGATATGATTCCAATTACACCCATCGATCATTTACATTGAGACATAGAAGTTGAGTTTGTAGGGAGCTTAAAATCCTTCATCATGCCACGGTCAAAGATGAAGTACGTCAGAAACCCGATTCAGAGGGGGTTAGGCTAGGTTATCATGTGAGTGGTTCTCCTCAAAGCTACCCAATCCATGGTAGGGAATTACAAATGTTGACTGATCACCAATAATCTCAATACTCGACCACCCCCATGGGATGAATGTAACCCTAGTGACCAATCTTAGGAAAACACCTTATAGGATTGGCTATGGGAATCACTTGTTTCGCTACCCCACATTTCTCTAGAGAACTATTCTTGTAAGGATGAGATTCTCTCAAGTAAGAATTTCTTTGCAATGCCATCTAAAACAATATATTTAGGATTTTTTGAGGAATTAGATCACCTTTAGGCTAGATTTCATTTTATTTTTTATGAATTTTTTTCTTGTATTAGAGTAGCATCATTATATAGTTAGTTTACACTTGGCACCACTACACTAGATATTTTCTTTTTGTTTGTTACTATGTTTTTTCATATCACCCTTTAGTCCTTTAGTGCCATATTTGTATTGACATCCTTGCACCACCTAGGCATTTGTCGCGAATAATTCGAGGTATTGAACCTCGGTTCCCATTGGGACATATTACTCCTCCCCGTCGGGTTACTATTAATCCTCCTAATCCTCCATTGAGTCATTTTGACTCTCATTCTACTGATTTGTTTGATTCCATGTCTTCTCAACCTCATATCACAACCATGTCAGCCAACAATCAGTGGGGGAATTTTGAGTTCTAAAATGGGCCTCCTATGGAAAATATAAAATAATAGTGGAAATTGTAGGTTTCAACCCTGAACAGAAATTATCTACACATGAATCTTGTAACATAAAATAAACAATAGTGATAACATAAGACATAAAATAGATAAACACAGAGATTTTCCCCTGGATCCCAAATCGGGATGATCAGCTTGTTTTTTCACTATATTCCTTTTAGTGTTACAACACATATATATACATGTTGGAGAAACACATATTAATCCGTGCTCCCTGGATTAGAACACCTGCTTAGTAGTTCCCTTGGCCAGGATCTCTGAAAATACCGAGGCGAAAACCATAAATGCCCCAATACCATGTCCAAAACCATGCACAAAACCAAGGAGCGCGAACTGCAAAATTAAGACCAAAAGAAATTTTAGTCAATTTCTTTGCCTAGGACCCAGAACGGGGGGCCATGTAGTCATGGAAAGAATATAACACATACCCAACATTCTCCCACTTGTTGTTTTCTTTCCACAGGGGGGCACAGGAGAGCTTAGTCATTGGCCCAATTCTTCAACACCCATTGTTTCTCTACACCAAGAGAACTTCTGAGTGCTCACAGACTTCGTCAATGCATATGCAACATTCTTCAAAGTGTCCACCTTTACCAGCAACACCCTTTTAGCCTCAACCATATCTCTAACAAAGTGATATTGAACATCAATGTGCTTTGTCTTTGAATGATAAGCAGGGTTCTTAGCCAAGAAAATTGCACTTTGGCTATCACGGTCTATCCTTATAGCTTGTTGTACCAACCCCATACTTGAACACAATCTCTGCAACCAAACTGCTTCCTTGCTTGCATGAGTGGCTGCTATGTATTCTGCCTCTGTAGTTGAAAGAGCCACTATAGACTGTCTTTTACTCATCCAACTGACTGCGCCTCCAAATAAGCTAAAAACATATCCACTTGTAGATCTTCTTTGGTCCAGATCTCCAGCCCAGTCTGCATAAACAGAACCATGAATGTCCAACATTCTTTCCAATCCTGGTCTTCCCTGGTAGCACAAGCCATAATCACTAGTGCCACATAAATATCTGAAAACCCACTTCACTGTTGTCCAATGCTCCTTCCCTGGGTTTGACATAAACTTTCTCAATACTCCCACTGCATGTGCAATGTTTGGTCTAGTACAGACCATTGCATACATCAGGCTAGCCACTACACTTGCATATGGAACACGGGACATATCCTCCTCTTCTTCTTGTGTCTTGGGACACTGTTCAGTAGACAACTTTAGACCTACAGGAATAGAAACATTCACCGGTTTACTATCCTTCATATTGAACCTCTTCAATATAGTCTCGACATACTTCCTCTAGTTTAACCAGAGCTTCCTCTTTGCCCGATCTCTCTTAATTTCCATGCCCAAAATATAGTTTGCAACACCAAGATCCTTCATGTCGAATTTGGAGAATAGTTGGGTCTTCAAATCTTGGATAATTTCTTTGTCATTTCCAATCAACAACATATCATCCAAATACAAGACCAAATAAATAACACGGTCACCAATTAATTTAAAATAAACACAGTGATCCTCCTTGCTTCTGGTGAAGCCAAGTCCCGGTATATAGGTATCAAATTTCTGATACCACATCCTTAGTGACTGTTTTAACCCATACAGAGACTTATTCAACCTGCATACCAGTTCTTTATTACCCTTCACCATAAAGCCTCCAGGTTGCTTCATGTAAATCTCCTCTTCTAGATCCCCATGAAGAAAATATGTCTTCACATCCATCTGTTCTATCTCAAAATAAAATGTAACAACAACAGATAAAAGTAATCTGATAGAAGTAACTTTGGCAACATGAGAAAAAATATCACCAAAATCAATTCCCGGCACCTGGGAATAACCTTTTGCTACCAACCGAGCTTTGTATTTCTCCACCTTGCCTTCTACATTCATCTTCTTCTTAAACACCCATTTGCTCCCGACGGGCTTCCTTCCCTCCGGCAACTCCACTAGATCCCATGCCTCATTTTTGTGCAAGGATGACATTTCATCAACCATGGCCTTCTTCCAATGTTTTCCATCCTCTGAATCTACTACCTCCCTGAAAGTTCTGGGATCATCATCAGTTATAGTTAAGGAAAAACTTGAATAGAAAGCAGATGGACTGTACCTTTCTAGTTGCCTTCTTTCCTGAACTGATCTTCTCAAAGCTGGAGTTTGTGGCTCTTCCTCTTCTGAATCTTCTTCTGCTATAGAGTCTGATTCATCCTCCTTTAGCTCAAACTCTATCTTCTCAGGTTCCTTTGGTAGGACTTCATGTGTGACAACATCTTTCACCTCTCTAAACACCACATCTCGACTATACACAACCTTCCTTGTTTCTGGATTTCAAAGCTTGTAACCCTTTAAACCATCCTTATACCCAATAAAGATGCACCTTTCAGATTTATTATCCAACTTGGTCCTTTTCTCCTTTGGAACATGTACATATGCATCGCATCCAAATACCCTTAGATGTGAAATAGAGGGTTTCTTACCAGTCCATACCTCATGTGGGGTCTTATCCTCCAACGCTGATGAAGGTGATCTGTTAACTAAGTAACATGCAGTCTCCACTGCCTTTGCCCAAAATTCTTGTCCTAACCCGATACCACTGAGCATGCTTCTTGCCTTTTCCATCAGTGTTCTATTCATTCTTTCTGCAACTCCATTTTGCTGAGGTGTGTATGGAGTAGTCTTCTGCCGTGCTATACCACACTTCTTGCAGAACTCTTCAAATTCCTTCTTGCAGAACTCCCCACCATTATCTGTCCTCAACGCCTTTATCTTCTTCTCTGTCTGGTTTTCCACCAGAGCCTTAAATTCTTTAAATTTGTCAAAGACTTCAGATTTCTTCCTCAAGAAATATATCCATGTATTCCTTGAGAAGTCATCTATGAATGAAACATAGTACACAGACTTTCCCAGTGATGGAACTGACACAGGTCCAAACACATAACTGTGCACAAGTTCTAATATCTTGTTCGCCCTCTTAGCACCAGAAGGAAAACTCACCCGATTCTGCTTCCCATATACACAATGTTCACAGAAATCGAAATCCAGAGAGAAATTAGACATACCTTATACCATACCATTTCTATGCAGTATCCGAAGGCCCTTCTCTCCAATATGTCCAAGCCTTTGATGCCATAGCATGGTCTTTTTCTCCCGAGAGCCGGCTGAGCTTTCGCTCCACTTTCAGGAACCATAGAACTGTTACATCCATCAATAACAGTGCTACCTTGTAGCTTGTACAGAGTTCCAGTCCGTACTCCCCGCATTAGTACCAGTGCTCCCCGAACCATCTTGCAGGCATCTTTCTCGAACACTGTTTTTACACATGCATCATCCATCTTGCTTACAAAAATCAGATTTCTGGCCAATGCAGGAATATGCAGAACACCAGGAAGTGTTCTAATCCTTCCACCTTGCAGCTTCAGCTTGACTTTTCCACATCCGATGATTCTGGCCTTCCTATCATCCCCTAGGAAGACATCACCACCATCATATTTCTCATACTCGCAGAACCACTCCCTATGGGGAGTGAAGTGAAAGGATGCACCTGAGTCAATCAACCATGACTCATGATCTACATGTGTACTTGAGGAAGAATCCAAATACACATCCCCACCTTCATCCGAGGTGGTTTTTGCCTCTGCAGAAGGAGCATCATCAGATCCCTTTCCTTTCTCGGGAGCTTTAGATCTCCACTCCTTTTTGTAGTTCCCTTCCTTTCCGCATTTTCAGTACACCTTTACAAACTTTCCAGGAGATTTAGATCTCCCTCTAGATTTAGATCTCCCACTCGAAACCTTATTCTTGTTTCTGTTTTGGGACCTTCCTCGTACAGATAAGGCATCTCCATTTTGACCCTCCATATTTTTCCGTCTCATTTCCTCCGAAAACAAGGCTGAGACAATGTCATCAAAATTCAAGGTAGTTGTATTGCTACCTATTGCAATAACCAGACTATCCCATGAGTCTGGTAGAGAACACAACAAGCTGATGCACTTATCTTCATCTGAGATTTTAATATCAACAGATGATAGCTGACTTACCACAGTATTGAAGGCATTCAGATGCTCTGTCACCGAGTCTCCATCCTTCATCCTCGGGTTATACATCTTTTTCCACAGGAAAAACTTTTTCACCAGAGACTTAGATTGGTACAAAGTCCCAAGTTTTTCCCACAAATTATTCGCTGTAGCTTCCCAGAATAAGTTACAACATCGTGAATGCGAGACACACGACCATATTGTATATTTCTGCCAGAATCCCAACTAACTGATATTGTCTGACATTGTAATTGGTTTAAATACCCGGATCACCGCGATATTACACCGGTCATCACCGTGAATCTTTCATCTTGAACTTCACAACTCAAAAATCTAACCATTAAATTTCTCGATCTCTATCTTTAAACTCTGTGTCTTATTTCGCAAGAATCGATCCCGCAGATCTCCCACTGCACAGGGTCTACCACAGGCCCGAGCAAAAAACCCTCGACAACAAAGGCGTCCCCTTGAAGCCGAAACAGCTCTGATACCAAATGTAGGTTTTAACCCTGAACAGAAATTATCTACACACGAATCTTATAACAGAAAATAAACAATAGCGAGAGCATAAAACATAAAACAGATAAACACAGAGATTTTCCCCTAGATCCCAAATCGGGATGACCGGCTTGATTTTTCATTATATTCCTTTTAGTGTTACAACACATATATATACATGTTGAAGCATACATAAACCCCAATCCATTAACCCTGGATTAGAACATAACCGTAGTTCCCTTGACCGGATCTACAAAATACCAGGGGCCGAAAACCATCGTACCCCAATACCATGTGCAAAACCATGCACAAAACCATGGATGCGGACTACCCAATGAAAATTAAGGACCAAAAATTTTCGCTGGGGTGCTGCGCCGGACCTTGACAAGGGGGGCTACCGCCCCTCTTGTGACCCCCCCCCCCCGTTGCGCCCAGTGCAATGGGGGGGCTATCGCTCCCCCTCTTACCCCCCCGCGCGTGCTTAGTCGTGGAAAGAATATAACACATACCTAATAGAAATAATAAAATATGATTAGATTACATCATCAAATTTTAGAGGGAAAAAAGAAAAAACTACTTTTTCAACTCATATTTTCAACTTATCTCTGGATGGGTTTACTCAAGTTTTGAGCGGGAACACTTGTTCAATGCATAATTGGATTCCATCTAAGGAGTATCCATTTTGCATACTTCTGATGGACCCTCCAACACAAAAAATGAAAAATACATGAAAAATGTGATTGTAGTCACATTTTTTTCATTTTTTCATTTTTCTTGTAGCGGGGTCCATAGAAAGTATGAAATATGGGTACTCCTTGGATGAGGAATTAAATTTTGCATCCAATGACTACTCCCACTTTAATTTTGAGTAAAAACTTAGAGATATAAGTTGAAAATAAAAGTTGAAAAAATATTTTTATTATTTTATTATTTTATTATTTTATAATATTTTTACTTTTTAACACCAAAAATTGTGAATCATCCCCCATGGTTGCCATCATCATCTTGAATCCTATTGGTTCTTATAAATATTACTTTGGTTGCTCATTTTTCTTAGTAGCCACATTTTATACCTAAAAAGTTCTCTAATGGCAGGTACGGGAAACCAAGGTGGTAACTTGGGTCCTACCCTGGGTAATACCAGTAGTGGAACCTCAACCAATACAGTCACTCCTACTCCATTCCTACCCTTCAAGAGTGTTTTGAATCTCCCATATTTTAATGAGTTGATAAAAAATCCTCTTCTCCCTAATACAAATTGGCTAGTTATGCCTACTTGAATTCCTTCAGATATTCTCAAGTTTGAGGGAAATCCTAGAGAAGATCCCAGTAATCATGTTTTCTCATTTCACATATGGTGTTCCTATAATTCCATTACTAATGAATCCATTTGTCTTCGGTTATTTCAATGCACGCTTTTTGGAGTTTTTTCCAAGTGGTATGTCGACCAAACCCATGCCACTCATTCCACTTTTTTGAATCTTTCCAGTTACCTCTCTGTTATGATACCGAGACCTAACTATTGGATTAATTCAATAAAAATTCTACCACACACTTCTCTAGCCATGTCCAAGAATGTTGCATAAGGAGGAGCATGTGTAAGGCTACTGAATTTGAAGACTTTTTCTATATGGATTGGTTCCTTAGATCTATTTTCACCCCCATAGGTAAATATGTGTAATGTTCCAAATTTTATGGAACATTAATTTTTGTTAAGGAGATGAATAAAATGGGTAGAGGACCCTTTCCTTGCATGATTAGACAATAAAAAATCCTCTAAATATGAAAGAGGATCATGTTGGAGCTGGATTTCACACCTCCATGTGTGAAAGGAGGTTTTTTCATAAAGTTTTGGCCAAGGTTGACCAAGTCAAACTGCGTTGGCATGAGTTGGAAAGAATTATGTGGGAAAATGTAGGAGGTAAGATTATAGAGGGAGGAAACCTAATTCGAAGTAGGGCCCATGGAGGGAAGGCTCATTTTTTAAAGGAGGTGCAAGGCAGCCATTGAGATTATCTTTGATCATTTTTACATCCAAGTCTTGGAGACTTGTTGCTGCCTCTTGCTATTCAACAGAGCTGCAGTGCCTTCAGGCACGAGGGAGTCTTGTTGAGGATTTCCTCTCCTTATTGAGTAGCTCATGAAGAATTGCACTCCATTCCCCATATTCAAGCATTCAGGCCATAGCTTCAGCCATCTACATCAGCTCAGTTTCTGCAGCAGATCTTGTGTAGTGTTGCTAGGTGTTGCTAGGGAGGTTTCCACAAAGCATTTGGAGCTAGTTTTCTAGTGGAGGGAGGTTCCATCCTTTGGGAGATCAGAAAAGGGGGTTCTTGAGCATATCCCACAATATTTTGCATCATTCCAACCACATTCTATCACTAGTAGTGCATTCCCTCTCTTAGACAGTGTTCTTCTTGGTGGTTATTTGCTGTGAGGGATTGACAGTCACTTGGAGGAGAATTCTTGGGTGAAAGGATCAGCCTTTCACTTCAGATTTCTATTGGAGGAGGATTCTTCAATTGTTGCATCCATTTCAGGATTTTCCATCCATTTCCAATTCTTGATTTGTTGTTTCCCAGCAACTCCGGCATTTCTGCAAAGTGCCATTTTTGTATAGATTTCAGCCAATCCCTTTAGAGGATTGATGTATTGTATTTTCAAGGGTTGAGATCATGCTCCCCCACTTTATTTGAGATTCATATTGCTATATCCTTGTATCCTTATATTTCATGCAGCAGTACCTCTATAAATTACGTAGTCATGGCCTAGGGCTTTATATATACAACAATATTTCTCATATGTGCATGTACAGTTTTCTTGTGGCTTGTGTTGCCTTGCTTGAGTGATCATTTCCTCAAGGAGTTGTATATTTTACTGCTGCTATGATCTAATATGATGGCCATTGAGTTCTCCAGCATTTCATGTGTATATGAATCACTTCTATTTTCCATTTGATGTATTTTTTATTGCTGTAGCTGCAATGTTGGGGTTATCTTAAGATATTCCCAATCTTGTTGTATCTCCCTATTAGGGATATTGTACTTTGACAATCACTCTATAGACAGAGTCTACTAGTGGGCCAGGTAGCCTATGGAGCTCATCCTTTGTTTAAAGGTGAAAAATCCATTAAATTCCCCTGCAATCTATCTCTGGAATAGATTTTCCTTGTCGATTGACATTATTTTTGAAAAAGGAACATTACAGTGGTATCAGAGCATCGAACTGGCACAACTTGTGAGTTCAATTTCAGAGGAGAGTAATGAAGAATATGAGACTGATCTCATCTATTTTTGGAATAAATAAGAGCCTCCTTGAGGAGGATTAGAAGAAAAGGGGATAGGAGGAAGGTCCATGCACTTCCTATTCTCTTGAAGACCAGCATGGAATATGCTTGGATTTTCAGGTCTTATGCAAGTATCTGGGTGACTATAAACCCCATTTTTCAGCATTTAGGGGAGCTAAAATGTTCCCACAGTCTATTCAAAAGATGGAGAAGATAATGCCTATGAAAAAAGGAGAAATAAGAGGCAATAGGCTTCTATTATTTACATTTGATGGGGTTACTTCAGCTAGAGCTTGGGAGAAGAAGCGGAAGGCAATTTTATTGCTACATCCAATGGCAGAGAAAGAAGCAGTGGAGATGGTAGCACTGTGCATGGAGGAGGAAACCTCTATTTGGTGGTTCAAACCCTTGGTCCATTCAAGGGTGAGTTATTCTGTAGTCTTTGCTCAAAGGTTGATCCAAACCTTTGATGGAGAAAGAACAAAGGAAGAGAAGCTCACACCACCATGGGAGGAGGATTGCACCAACGTTGCTATAGCTTTAAAGAAGCATATTTATACATCTATGGATGAGGAATCCATTGGAGGAAAATCCATTGCAGCCACACAAGAAGGTCCCAAGATCCACCAAGGTATGAGTAAAGTTCCACTTTCTATTTCAGAAAATAATCTTAAGGATGGTGGAATTTCATATGAGGAGGTCCCAGGATCAAATCACATGGCCACTTTAGGGCCTCATGATTGCATTGCAATGTGCAAGGGGTTCAAGGAGGAGATGAACCCTCATCCTCATGCACTATTGATGAGTCGCATTCAGCCCTTGAGGTTGGGATGTGGACCATTGGAGGATGAAGTAAACCATGACACCTCCATGGAGAATCATGAAGCAAATTGTAAAACCGGAGGAAGAAATAGCTACTACATCATTGGAGGAATCAGCAACGCTGTTGAACATGGGTGGAGAGGTGACATCACATCCATCACATTTATATCCTCATAGATCCAACATAGTCATGGGAGAGAGGCTTTTCCTAAGAGGTCTCCAAGAAGCTGCATTTCAAACTCTCATGAAATGCAAGGAGCAAGAATTGGTTTGGGAGGATAGTAGCCCTCATGGGAGGAGTACCAAAATGATAAAGAAGAGATGGCGGGATGTTTACATCATTGGGGAGAAAGGAGAAGGGATACATATTTCTGATATGACATATATATCAGTCATGATACCTTCATCACATGAGTCATATGATGTGAGCATGAGGAGGCATCAAGCACTAGAGTTGCTTGGGATTGATGGGAGAGAGAACAAGCAGATTTTCTCTAATATGATTGATGGTGTTTTAGGAGTAGAGGAGGGCACTCTCATAGTGCAAGGGGATCACTCCCTAGCTGGGATTGATTTGGAGCCATTTCCCTCTTGGGAGAAGATTCATATTTGCAGCAACATCGCCAGAGTTGTTCTTGACAAGGAGCATGTCAAGGAACAAAGATTGGCATGGGCAGGAGCCTTTTTGCATGAGCTCACAGAACTGTCATTTAGGAGGAGGATCACATGCATAGATCCATCTATAATCTCAATTCCAGCCTATGGTAAGAGTCTTGTATGTACCTTTTCTGATTTACATACTCTTATCATTATGATGCAGTGCATGGCTTTTCAAAGGGGCATATTTTTCATGTTGCTCCATGAGAAAAATTGGGCCAAACCATGTGATGGAGGCAACCATATTTTATATGGCCTTGGGCAAGTGTTACCTTCCATGTATTCTCAACACTTATATTCAGCCACTTACCATGCATTACCAGATACAAGAACATACATTGTTATTCCTGAGCTGAAAACAACTTGCCATATCATATCTCAAAGCAGCAGTTTGGGAAACTACGCTGTGACCACTTGGGAGACTGTTGGTACATATTTGCACAACATGACACCTTCAGTACTTACCTCATTTATTTTATGAGTATGATATCCTTGGCTTATATTGCTGTTATCTCAGTGAAGGACATGATTAGAGGAGAGACACATGGGATGAATGTGTCCTTGATGAGGAAAGACTCCCATATTTTTAGTTGTACATGTTCTAAGGGGAACATGAGAGGAGGCATGGCTACAGCAACATATTTTCTTAATTGTGGGGTAAGCCATGGCCTTGGTAATTTTATCCATCCATTTATGTATGTGGGTAGGTGTTTTACCTTATGTTGCTGATTCACTCATCTATTTACTATTTAGTAGTAGATGTGATATTTGTTGTTGTGCAATACTTGCCATGTTATTTTCTGCAGCTGCAGTGGATGAGGTTTCATTATAACCCTATGAGGAATTGTTTGCACTTTATGCACATGGTATAACCCATATAAAACATGTCATTGGGGCATTCTATGGTGATCTTGTCCTATTCATCATAGATGAAATGTCTTGGGACAGCTAGATTATCATCGATGGAGGGGAGATTCTTGGGGGATTACTCTTCATTTTTCCATTTGAGGGCAATAAATTTGCAGCCCAGGATCATCATACACTCCAAAATTGTCATAAGTGGGGGGAGAGGACAGCATGGGGGAAATTTATAGTGCTTTCCATGATCAGATTTCAGCCCACCTTCATTTCTGGAGCTCAAGGTGGAGGGAGATTTTCCATGAGTTGTCTTGTTGGGAGGCAGCTTATTTTTATGACTAATGGCTTGAGGATGGGAGATTCATATGGGGATGATAAATCCCATTATATATCAGATATCATGCCTCAAGGAGGCCCTTAGAAAACTCTCTTTTCCTTCATGGATAGTTGTTTCTACATGATAGCTATTTGGGAATGTTCACCCAAAGGCTAGATTGCATATGTTGGAGGGACAGCTTGGAGACTTGACTGCTGATATGGCATATTTTCCTTGAGGAGATCATCACATGAGGATACTATAGGAGGAAGAAGAGAAATAAACTCAGTTCATCCTTGCAATTGCTTGAGGGCAAGAAATATTTTGAGAGGGGAGGACTGTAATGTTCCAAATTTTATGGAACATTAATTTTTGTTAAGGAGATGAATAAAATCGGTAGGGGACCCATTACTTGCATGATTAGAGAATAAAAAAACCCTCTAAGTATGAAAGAGGATCATGTTGGAGCTGGATTTCACACCTCCATGTGTGAAAGGAGGTTTTCGCATAAAGGTTTGGCCAAAGTTGACCAAGTCAAACTGCATTGGCTTGAGTTGGAAAGAAGTATGTGGGACAACGTAGGAGGGAAGATTCTAGAGGGAGGAAACCCTAATTTGAAGTAGGGCCCATGGAGGGAAGGCTCATTTTTTAAAGGAGGCGCAAGGAAGCCATTGAGATTATCTTTGATCATTTTTACATCCAAGTCTTGGAGACTTGTTTCCGCCTCTTGTTGTTCCGTAGAGCTACAGTGCTTTCGGGCACGAGGGAGTCATGTTGAGGATTTCCTCTCCTTCTTGGGTAGCTCATGAATGATTGCACTCCATTCCCCATATTCAGGCATTCAGGCCATAGGTTCATCCATCTACATTAGCGCAGTTTCTGCAGCAGATCTTGTGCAGTGTTGCTGGGTGTTGCTGAGGAGGTTTCCACACACCATTTGAAGCTAGTTTTCTAGTGGAGGGATGTTCCATCCTTTGGGAGATCAGAAAATGGGGTTCTTGATAATATCCCATCATATTTGGCATTAGGCTAACCACACACCATCACTAGCAGCGTATTCCCTCTCTTAGACAACGTTCTTCTTGGTGGTTATTTGCTGTGAGGGATTGCTAGTCACTTGGAGGAGAAGTCTTGGGCGAAATGATCAACCTTTCACTTCATATTTATATTGAAGGAGGATTCTTCAATTGTTGCAGCCATTTCAACCTTCTCCATTGATTTCCATTTCTTGAGTTGCTGCTGTCCAGCAACTCCGACATTTCTTCAAAGTGCCATTTTTGTATAGATTTCAGCCAATCCTTTTAGAGGATTTATGTATTGTATTTTCAGGGGTTGAGATAATGCTCCCCCACTTGAGCTTCATATTGCTATATCCTTGTATCATTATATTTTATGCAGTAGTACCTCTATAAATTGCGCAGTCATGCCCTAGGACTTTCTATATACAGCAGTATTTCTCATATGTGCATGTACAGTTTTCGTGAGGCTTATTGTGCCTTGCTTGAGTGATCATTTCCTCAAGGAATTGTATATTTTTTTGTTGCTATGATCTAATATTATGGCCATTGAGTTCTCCAACATTTCATGTGTATATGAATCACTGCTATTTTCCATTTGATGTATTTGTTATTGTTGTAGCTGCAATTTTGGGGTTATCTTAAGAGATTCCCAATATTGTTGTATCTCCCTATTGGGGATATTGTCCGTTGAAAATCACTCTATAGACAGAGTCTGCTAGTGGGCTAGGTAGCCTCTAGAGCTCATCCTTTGTTTAAAGGTGACAAATCTAGTAAATTCCCCTGCAATCTATCTCTGGAATAGATTTGCTTTGTCGATTGACATTATTTCTGAAAAAGGAACATTACAATATTTCGCATCACACTTCCCTCAAACATAGGAATATGAACTCCAAGTAGCTTTAAAATATGACTTGATCTATGATCAATCATGTTATGTTTATATCGTTCTCACCGGTCTGCCCCAGTCCAGTACTACTAATGCACCGAGGGAATTTGATGTTGCTGACAATATCGTTTGATATATTTCACACCCATACATACAACCATATTATATACCTAATATGAGTTATGGCCAATGCCAGGGGGGAACCAGTACCTCATAAAATTATCCCCTTCCACTAGGCAACCCTTATCCAAGTCAAAGCACACCATATGCATTTCCCCTACTGCATTAGCAAATGTAAGGGTCGAATTTTGCTCAACATATTAATTTCAAATGTTTCCCCTCCTCCAAGTGTTCATTATGCATTACCTAGCACTCCATCCCCTCCGAGACTAGCACCTCAGCCTCCCATGCCTCCTCAACCTATGCCACAAAAGCCACCTCATCCTTAAGGTCAAGTGTATGTTCAATAGAGTGAGGCCAATCCCCCCGACACAACGAAGAAGAATAAGGGGAAAGGAAATAGGAATCAGAAATACCAATGTAATGAGGGTAACCAACGTCCTCCTCTAGTGGCACCTTAAATATCCATCAACCTTGTTTTCTAGATAAATCCCTCTTGCGGACAAGAGCGATCTCCCTAGTACCCTAATAGGTAACTAGAAACAAACAACCATTTGAATACCTCTTTCTCTAAAATATTAGCATTCACATTATTATAACTTATAAATGAGGAGGTTATTCTCCTACCTTTCAAAGAGACGTTTGATGTAGACCTTTGCCTCTCACTCCAAAGCAATCCTTCAATGCTGAGAAGAACCTCCAATAAAAAACATGCAAAGGATCAAAGCACCTGTATTATATAATAATAAAAAACAACTGTTCAAATTAATGATCAAGGACACTAAGTATTGACATTGTTTCAATGATTTTAAAAACAACACAATGATAAAAAGATATCATATGTATTATGAACACTCAAAAAGAGAAATCTTGCAACTTGAGCCTTGATGTTGTATAAATTTTTGCCGGTATGCCTACGCAATTGTGCTCTTGGTTTTGGAAGCCTTCCTTTCTAGAATTACTAACCTATATTCATCTTCAGTGAACTCTTGTGTACAAAGGTGTGATCTTCATTATGAATTTATATGTGAAACCAACTACCAAGTACAATATTTGATGAACTAAGTAAATTGTAGGTTATATCAACTACCCAAACCCTGAAACTTCAACTCAATTTATAGGGAGATTGAGGAGGTTTCAGATCCATCAAGAGATGGATGTGATCCTCCAATGAAGGGATTAGGCTTCCTTTATCGAAGGGATAAGCTCTATGAGTGGAGGGATATAGATTGAACTGGTGCAACTCTAGAGGCTTCTTGTTGGAAGAATATTCTCCCAACTAGGCTTCTAGAAGTCACTTTTTTGTGTTTAGCTCCTTTTACGGGTGTTAGCACTAGTTTTTATTTCTTTGAAAATTTCCCTCGCTGTCATTTTATTTGGCCTGTAGCCCCTTATGCTTCATCTTTCCAAATGATAAATTCCAACGCAAAGCAACTCTTCCCCCCACAGGAAAACTTTAATATATATCATATATTACCTATACGATATCATATCTATTTTTCGCACTTAACCATTTGGATACCCATACATATCATCACTTTTCAAACCCCTATTGTGATTAAAGTAGGGCCTTTGTTGCATTTAGCATAGTTTATATGTTTCGCATCAGGAACTAAATTGTAAACAATGCGATGGCCAATTTTCAATATCGCATCACATATACTTTAACTTACCTTGTGAGTGTTTGCAATTTATTGATTTTAATTTGCGATGGGGTAAGTCGGCCCCACCTCAGAAATTCTGTCCCCATTGCATAGTCATTACAATATATTAATATTCCATATAAAATTTGTAACACTTATTTCTTAGACCTTCGCCGATTCATAAAACTCTGCCACATAGCCAGTGGGTCCCTCTTCTCGGCTCTTCACAAATTTTAAAATTTAACTCCCACAGCTTATAACTAAAAGCTAAGAGCTGCGGTTCGGTCCCACTTCTTCCCTGCCATGTCATTCACCTCCTCCCCCATGCATTTCACCTCGCTATTTTTAAAGTTTATATCCTCCGCGCTCATAACTAAAGGCTAAGAGTTGCGATATGCGCTACAGTCCGGTCCCACCTACCCTCCACGTCACTTCCGCATCGCATCACATCGTCGATTGTATTATTCACTCTAAATTTTACGAAGTGCACAGATGTGATGCCACTTTAGAGATATATTTAAAAAAAAATTACGTCTGGGTGTATAAGGTTTTTTACGCTGTTTATGAAGAAAAGGCTAAACACTACAGAATGACTTTGGTAGGATAAGACCTGGCAAAGAGAAAAGGGCATAGTAATGCTGAATGTCGCAGTAATAAAGAGATAAGACTCCACGGGTCAGGTAGGGAAAATGAAATTTATACAAAAATGTAATGATATGGTAGCAGTTACTGATGCAGAAGAAACAATCACAGGTTTAGAGAAAATCTGGCAGTAAAGAATTTAAAGATTCGACACCTATCAACAAATAACAATATCTTCTTAAATCTCAAGACAGTTTATCAATATGATTAATTCCATAATAGTTCTATTAGGATTGATAGGTAGTGATTTTGATAGTTTTATGATTTTGGGATCATATTTAGTGTCTATACTACACTCTTCAATGTTTGTACCTATTGGTTCCAATTTTGGTTTCTTGGCTACATCATTAAAGTCAAATAGCTTTTCTAAAGGGACTAGACCTTTAAGCAGGATATTATCTTTGAGTTGCAGCACTTCAAATTCCTCTTTTTCGGGGTCTTTATGTTTTTGTGTTTTATGTACAGTTTTATTGGCTGAAATATTTACATCAGAAACAATAGATTGTTTTTATACACTAATTTGTACATCTAAATGACTGCCTTCTTCACAATATAGGTCTATATTTCTATCTTCAAATTCATCCTTAGATTGTAAGATACTTTCAATTTGTTTTTCACTACCAAAAACTTGCCATTATATCATGTTATCTGGCATAAAAGGATGATGTTTAACCTCTATTGTATATTGGTTGTTTGGGTGAGGCAATTGACATGTACTTGTTGAAAAGGCTAAACCATGTGCTAGGAAATTTTGATTTCTGGGGATAACTGCTAAATCATTTTCATTAGATGTTATTAGGAAATCAAGTACAACATTTATATAAGCTCTTAACCTGGGATGTTTTGCTACATATTTTCCCTTTATTTGTCTTATGACTAACTCAGAATCACTATGAACATAAATCCTCTTAGCTCCTAATCTTTTCAACAACTGTAATCCTAGGAGTAGGGTTTCATATTATGCTATATTTTTGTGCACTGAAATTTTAGGTTTTATGAGTGACCGTGTGCACACTTGTTCCTTACATTATACACCCAAATTACTTGCTCCTGAGCCTGCTTCGCCACATGATCCATCAAAGCTCATATTCCAAAGAGGGTCATTTCAGGATCTGGTTGTACTATTTTCATTTGACTGTCATTATTTTCTTTAAGATCATTTTCTGCATGGGTGATCAGTGAATCAATGCCTCCATCATTATAAAGAATGAAAGAGTCAAGGTCAGCATGAACTGAGTATAGAGCGTAATTCTATGTTTTTTCTTGACTACTCACCATCTACTTCATTAATGTTTACCTATACAGTCTTCTTGGTTGACCAAACACTGGTATTGTAGCATAAATCATGCTCTTTTAAAGGGTCCCTTGTAATGTTTCTCCCCATGAGCATGATAAAAGCATGCCATAATTAGGAGGGATTTCATCTACAACTATATCCATCACTAGACTCTTTGCTGGTATCTAAGCTAAAGTGACACAAATATCTTTTATAAGACCTATCCATCTAAGTTTGCTAGAATCAAATGAGTACAGATCTTTGTAGGGTCTAGTGATTTTAAGGCCAATATTATCCATAACATCCATTGGCATCAGATTATGTGATTCCCCTGAGTCCAACATGGCATTATGGAGAATTTTTTCATGAACATTGAGACTGACATAAAAGGGACGAACACCTCTTTCTTAGGGTTTACAATCAACTTCTAGCCCAAACAAGAGTTCAAGTTGATCATCATTTAAATTAACAATATCAGTAATCTACCATATGTTTAGTACCTTTAGGAGTTGAGACCTCTACAAATTCTTGTTTACCAATTCAATGAGAGGAATAGATATTTTCAATTTTGAAAGTTAATTCTCAATACTGAAAGGTGTTTGACCTTTGATCATATTTGAAAAATCAGTTCTTTCAGCCACTATTTTTTGGGTAAATTCAGTTTGTTTAATTGTACTAGGAATATCAGCCTGATCAATTCTGGTAGGAATATCAACTATTCTCTTAGTACTATTTTCTATGTTTTTATTTCTAAATTATTCATTGTTTTCTTTGAGTTTTCTGTTGTTTTGCTGAGATCCTTTTTAGGGAATTTTTTAGCAGAATTTTTTGAATTCTTTTTATTCAAATTGCCTAATTTTCTGTTACTTATAGTATTTTCTGTGAACATCCATGATATCATTCTCAAATCCTTGTTTATAATCATCATATTCCCTCAGATTCTAACTCTGTTTGAGTCAATAAAAATAATCCCTTTCTTCTTCAGTGAGAAAAAAAGAGTCATCTTCATTAATTCCCATTAAATTTATCTGGTTTTCTTCTACTTCCTCAAATAATCCTTCATCCTCATCAGCATAATTTTCTTGGAATGGAGGCCTAATCTACTGATCAAGACCTCTTTCCTCTCTTTGTCTGATATGAGGAGAATTTATTATGTTCTGAGGAAGTGGTTGATTTTACCTAGGAATATTTCTCTCATTTAAATTGATTCTCTCCATCATTCTCTCCATAGTTCTAACCAATGATTCTATTTTCACATCAGATGTGGATGTTGAAGGTTCTTCTCTTATAGTGACTCTTCTTTTAGTTCTCATGCCAACTCTTTTTGCTAAGTTGGCTTCTACAATCATTGCATCTCTTTGTATTTCCTCTAATGTGGATGAGTTTCTTTCCCTTAGTTGAAAAGACATTTCTGGTTCAAAACCATCATGGAATTTAAACAATGCTAAACCTTGTGGTGGTTTTATGTGAGCAGCTATTGCATTATATAAACTATTGAATCTGTTACTATAGTCCTCAACAGTTTCATATGGGGCTCTTATAATGTTTTCATATTTAGACAATATTTGAAGAGCGTTATTTTTATACTTCCCACCTATTTAGAAATGTTTGATGGAATCCATGGAGGTCATTGATACTGTTTGTAGGTAAATATTTGAACCATTTCCTAACTTATCCAGTAAGGCTCTGAGAAAACATCCTTAATTTCACACTTTCTTCATCTACCTCTTGTAGGTCAAAATAGTCTTTCATTTTTTCAACATGTTGTTGGGCAGATATAGGACCAATTCCATCATATAATGTAATTTTAGACTGGTGATCCTGTGGCATAGGTGGCAAAGGTGCTGGCAACACCAATGGAGCATATATGGCTGCCATGATTGGTGGAGGTGGTGGAGGAAGGTGACCAATGGATGAAATAGGATGGATAGTAGGAGAAGATGTTTATGTAAATTTTTGAGTATGGGAATGAAAACAATAAGTTGTAGGGATTGTGGAAGCAGTAGGACTAGCTGATTTAAGATGGGTATTTTGAGAGATAAAAGAAGAAGTTGCTATTTTCAATGTAGTTAATTCTACATATTGCTGGAGGTAAGCATCATCAATAGTTGAAGTAAACTCTATTACCATATCTTAGAGAGTGTGAAAATCCTGAAGAAGTTGAATATTAGATTGAATTTATGAGTAAGCTTCTCTGAATGGACTTTGTAGCAATATAGATAGATCAAATATTATTTGGTCAGTCCAATTCTTAGATCTGGTCCTTAATAAACCTTGTTCAAAATGTAAATCAAACTGAATATCTTGTAAAGTGACAAAGCTTTGAGGGAGGGAATTTGATCTATGGAGAACTCTACTACTAGTTTTACTTTCAGTTCTAGGATTTTTCCTTAATTTTTTCTCAAGATTATTCATTATAGGAGGAGGATTTGGATCAGGATGAGATCTATTAGATATTATTTTAGGAGCCAGAATTAAGATTAGAATAAAATAAAAAATGATTTTTTTTAAAATTGAATGAAACCAATCTTAAAAAAAAAAAAAAAACTTCTATCTTATAGTGCTTTTAACTGGGGTTTTTTGAATTCGAATGAAAATACATTTTTTTTAGTTTAGTCCCCAGTATGGTCGCCACTATGTTATCATTATATTGTCTAAATATTGGCAAGGATAATCATAAAATGACAGCATCAAAACCACTTTGGAGCCTAGGATCTAGCCCTCCTAGACTTAGTGAGGGATCTCTCTTTAAGATTTATCTTTGTTTTTAATGTTTTCTGATATTAGGGTAGTTAAATTGATTATGAAGGTTGCTTTTTAATTGATAGTTTTGGTAAGATTAAGGGAACTCTTTAAACTATTTCCATTGGGCTATGGAGTCACAACAGGCTAGGTGTTTGCATCAATTTTTGTAGATAAATTGCAAAGAAAGCTAACTGTATTTACTGTATCTCTAAAACATAGTGAATAGTGGAATGAAATAAGAGTGATTTCAGTTATGGTTAAAAATAGATTAAGTATTTTTTAACCAGAACTCAGAAGAAAAACATTTATATTTTAAATACATCCATAATTAACGTGCTCTATGCAGCAAATATCGATCTTCATATTTCTGTTTTACAGTTAGAATCAACGTGATACATTGAAAGAAATAATAGTGGAAAGATTAAACATAGTAAAGAAAATACATCACCAGGAAAATACATCTCAAGAATATTGCAAATGGTCCTTTATTATTTATGCCCCAGCTCCAAAATTACAATGCTCCAATAGAAAAAGCTTACAATCTAGGGTCCAACCCCTAATATTGAACATAAATGAATTATTTAACTAATTCCTAATGATTTCCGTATCAACATAGGAAATATACTATTTAATACAATAATAACTGAAAATTGACAAATGTAACCACCACATGGACACGTTAGAATAGTTGTGACAAGTGGCTATAATCTCCATAAATTCGTTATTGTGTGTTTTAGTCTATTGTTGTGCTGGCAGATCTAATGCTGATATGATGAAATGATACACTAATCTGTGGAATGAATTGATGAGCTGAGATGGTTGTTCCACTAATGTGTTGAGCTACCACCCTTCATGATAGCCACACAAATTCTCCCATTGTCATGGATTCAGAATCCTGATTCTAATTAACTTCCTATATATTTCATCATTATCTGTATATTCATGAATTTTGACCTCAACTGAAAAATATGCTAATTTAATGTTGAATGTATAGATCATTATCCATAGCCTCTAAGAAGGCTCTTACATTCATTGAACCTTTGATTCCTGCAAATTTTTTGGTATCTTTGGCAATCTCCTTAAGTTTTTTGACATAATCTAACCCATGCATGAGGTTGTCATTGATCACAAAAAGAGAAGGAAATCCTTTTTTGATTAGTGGATCGATTCTATTGAATAATATGCTGACACCAATTTGTAGATGATGACACTTTTCTTCTACCTGTGTAACCAAACTCTTTTTTTTTAGTACTTTCTTGACCTCCAAGATAATTGTTGTCATGTCCTCCACTCCAAGTATTTCCAATTCAAAAATGTTATTTAAATTCAAGAATTTGATGATATTGTTTGCAGTTTCAGGCATGCTTGTCAGCTCTTTGTTGGCTTTGTCTATGGAAACACTTACTAATCCAATTAGACCCCTTTGTTCAAAAATTATTTGGATGGGGGGCCATATCTCATTCATATACTCAATAATACTAGTCCAAATAATTTACCTGGCTTGGCCAATAGTCTGTCCAATAGTAATTTAAATATATGCCTTAAATATTTTCTCAATCTATTTTTGAGCCCTCTGTATTTCAATCTCATAGGCATTGTCTGACCTTTTCTGCAAATACTTTAGAGTGTTGATTTCTTGTTCAAGATTTATGATTTCTGTCGTCTATAGGGTCATGTTTTCCATAGATTTTGCTAGCTTCTCTACATAACCTGACTAGCCTTTTTTTGATGGTGTTGCTGTAGGAATGGAAGCAATTGGGACAACCTCTAATCGAACAATGGCCATTTCTGCATTCTCCTTTTCTTTCACTAGTTTTTCCATTTATGTCTCCATTTTATTTAACTGTGCAGACTGCTCCATGATCAACTTCATCATCTCAGCCTTCTGTGCTTCATTTTCTTCAATGTAATTTGTCTTGGGGTATTCAGTTGTAGATATTTTGAGCTGCTTCCTCAAGGCTTATATATCATCATTATTTTTTTTAAATATTTCTTCTACAACCTCCAAATTTGTTGGGTCATGCCCAATATCTACTACTAAATCCTCCAATTATTTGATTCTTGTGTCTTTGGCTAGAGAAGATATTTTCTCCATATTTAGCTAAGATTGAAATTAGAAAAAGATACGTGCAGTTCGGAAAATCTCATGGCAGTGCTGGTCAAACTGGAGGAAATTATTTCTCCAATTTTCTTATGCAACTCCATCTGATCTATTGGATGGATGTCTTTCACATAAAATTTAAATGCAGTGTGCTTGTAGTCTGCAAGTGCTTTGGGCTAAGAGATCTGTGCTTGTAAGAAGGCCATTCTCATTTTCCCTTTCTCTGAATCAAAGACTGATAAAAACCTACTTTGTGTACTTCTTATCTGTTTCTAGAACTGATTGTAGGTGATCGTTTTGAGAATTTCATTCTTTCTCTTGATCTCTTTGAATGTATCAAAGATGTGTTCCTCCCTTCCCCCTGTAGTAGAAGTGGATGTAGGATTTTTTTTGTTCTACTTCTGGAAAGGAATGGTGGCTAAAGATGTGGAAAAAATGATTTGGCCACCTGCTGGAGAATAACTTGAAGAGTCCCTAATGGTGGTAATTGTCTTTTGTTCTTTTTCACTGCTTTGGTCAATGTCTATGTGGACTCTAGCTCTTTTTTTTATATTTCATATTATATTCTCTACTAGATGTATCAGTATCCATATCAGACTGATCATCTCTTGGTCTCTTCCATGCAATCTCTTTCTCTAGCTCTTTTCCCTTGTCCTCTTTGTCTTCTATGGTCTTCTTTTCCTATGTATTAGGGGTTTGAACGATGGAGGTGCAGAATACTTGTCCTTTAGCTTCTTTTAGTGTATTTTCTACCCACTTTGTTTGATTCATGTATTGTTCTATCTCAAGCCTGTGTGTATGGATGCATGGTGTTGACTTGTTCTCCACCCTTTTCTTGGAGATGATCCCCAATGGGTCATATGACCAAGTGAAGCTGTGAATTAATTTGATGTCCTTTAGCATTTTATCAACCTCCTCTCTTGCTTCTCTGTTATTACAAATAAAAGTAAAAATTTGGGATTTAAACCTAAATTGGGATTTCTTCTTTGCAGAGACAAAGTGTACCTCATCTACATTGATCATGTGCCTTATGTATTCCAAGGCAAAGATCCTCATGGGGAGGAACTTTGGCAGATTTTAGGGGGGCAAACCACATCCATAGATTCCAATCTCTGTATAATTTTGGTACAAGTACCAATCTCTTGTTATAACTTGATTTGTCAACTGCATAATGTTATTGATTTCCTCATTTATCCTTGGCTCTGTTGTACTGCTGAGTATATTCATTGTTGGATGTACAAATGAATTAAAAAAACTCTTGTATGTATAATTATTCTGCTCTTTCATTAACAAAGTGGTCCAAAAGATGACTGATTGAGGCTGAGAGTCATCATTAAGCTTTTTCATTTCAAACTAAAATCTGATGGCCTGAAAATAAACAAAGATATATACCAAAACTGAAGTTTATTTGAACACTTCCTCTGTATGAAACTTTAAGAATTGACAATGGATAGAATCAACAATTAATTGGCCAAACTTGAAAATTATTTATGGATTATAATCTGATGAAAGGATAGATATAAAACCTATTATGGCCTCATCTACCCACTGGTATGTATGATACTCTAGAAAATATGACAAGACAGTAACAATATGTTGGGTCCTATCAGGGAAAATGGATGAGCAATTTGCAGGATTATTTTTGGGCATTGGGGGATTAGTGGCCATGAAAATATTTAATGTCTTAGCTCTACTGGAAAACTCAAGCTTTTGATATAGTTCTCTAAGGTCCTCATAGGAAAAAGCGATTGTTTCTTCAATAGTGGGAGCCGACATCATCTGCTGAATTGATTGGGCGTTAACAATAAAGAGAAATTCTCCTGTTGGGGTCACTATGGCTCTTTGATTGATCTCATAAAATGCATGGAATTTACTAATGAATTCAAGATAGCTATGGGTCTTTGGGAAAATGTAATATGGAAATTTGGTTTCCCATAATCCTATATCATCAACCTCATCTAACAGTTTATCCTCAAGCCAGCATTAGACTTTGAATAAATCAAAGTCTGACTCTGTCTCACGGATCTTAAAATATCTATTAGCCAAAGCCACATGATCTAGGTCTACCTTAGGGTAAAACATAAGTTTGAAGGGATTTTGATCCTTCTTTGGACGTATCATGTATTCTATGAATAATCGGGGTATCGATTTGACTGTTGCAGATAAGAATGGGAGCAAAGAAGTAGGGGATTCATAAAGGGAATTATTGTAGATCAGAAATGGGGAGGGGAGATGTAGAAAGGGGATTTTGATTGATTTTGTAGACAACTGATAGCTTTATGTGGCTGTATTTTGTTGTAAATTATTCACAAATCAATCACCTGCAATCAAAATAATGGTGTAACAGTGGTAAACCCTGTCACTGGTGATGAATTTTTGTTTTCTAGCATGATTGGGAAAATTTTTGACATGGCATGGGCCCATTGGGTAATGGCCTGAGCCATTAATTGTCCAATGGGTTTGTGGCGGAAGCAAATTTGATTGGATGAAGGGGATATGAGGGGGCTTATGTGGCGCAATGGTAATGGTTAATGGTCATACAATGGTCAGATGGGTGTGACGGTTTATATTGTAGTGGAAATCGATTTTTGGAGGGGGGTGTACCTGGTAATTTGTATTGGATGGGGAGTAGGGGGGTGCAAAATGATTTGGGCTTGAAACGTAGAAATGGAGGCGGTATAGGAAACTATTTATTTTGGACACCCCCCCCCCCCCTCCAACATTAACATTTGGAGGCTTGGGGGGGGGGCGGACGAAAAGCTGTGTGGGTCGTTAGATGAGGAGGAGATGATTGGGGATGATGGGAATAAAGGGGTTGTTTAGTGTTTATGGAATGTGAGATTTGATAGTGGGGTCAGGGAGCATATGTGTGTCGAGGGCATAGTTTAGGACTTAGGATATAGGAGAAAATAATGCTTTCGGGACTTAGGATATAAATTATGACATATATATGTCACAATATCTTTTAAATGAACTGTAATTCTCGAAATTTGGTATGAAACAGCTTTTATCCAAAATTTATAATAAAACACCCTTTTTATTTATTTTTTCCCCTTTTGATCAAGAACACATGAATTTTTTAAGATAATCTTTTGGTGTAAATTTCATATTTCCTCCATTATTTCCTCTCTTCAGGTCTACCTACCCATGTCACATATCTAAAATTTTTTATTCTTTTGCAAGGTGCATTTGGACTTGCAGACCCTAAATAATATTTTCTTTAAAATTATAACCTACATCTATACTTATTTCTCCCATTGACTCAGATTAAATTGTTGAGTCAATTTCATTTCTACCTAAATACTGATATGCCAAGATTAAACAGTTTGGTAAATATTTATTTTCTAACCTATCAACAGAAATTTAAAATTGTACAATCATGCTTAAATTGTATGATTGAACAAACCTATCTAATGAGTAGTGGCATTTTTATTTGCACCACTTTCAATAATATTTCTTTTTGGGTTTTTCTTTATTTTTCTTTTTCTCAATTTCTTTATTCTCCATACCCTCTTTTATTTTGATTTTTCATTTTTTTTTTATATCAATTGAATATTGAGAATCAATCCCAATATGAAATTTCAAAGTCATGAAATATTCAATCACCTTGAGATCCTATGATTTATAAGATACTAATAAAACCTACCATTAGTTCATGTAGATTCGAAGGTACTGATAGGATTCTAAACCAAATTTCTAGATAATGAGTTGATGTCGATAGAAAGTGACTCTTCGTAGGAGGGCTTGAGACATGAAACCATTAGGTCAAGTTTTGAAGAAATTTTTTTCAAGTATTAACTTAGGGATGGTCAAGGCGAATGGAGACAAATGTTTGCAATGAATGGTGAATTTGAAATTGTAGTTTCTCTTTAACACATAACGACATTGTAAATAACTTGGCATCATTTTACTTAAAGATAATACCCAAAACTAGTTGTGTGTTTAGGATTGACATGCTACTTTTAAAATCAAGTATAAAATATGGATTCATTTTCTCAATTTTTCCCCCACCATTACTAGCAAGTACCTCAAGGCTCAAGATTTCCTCACTAAGATCGTCACCTATGGAGTCATCTTAGCTAGTCCTTCATAGCAATGCACTGTGCAGTCTGAAGCTTTAGTCCATCACCCTTGACCTCTAGAATTGCGCACTACATAATCTTTGAGTCTCCATCTTAGTCCAGCACCCAATTCGAGCTTAATCCATGATCTTCATGAAAGCATGTTAGACTAGGAGTTTCTCAGACTTATGTCATATTATCATGAGTGACTTCGAGTTGAAGGTACTATATTTCCACATGGCAAGATGATGATTGAAAAAAATGATAAGGAAAATATACTATAAGAAACATATGAAGTTGCAAAGACAATTTGATCATTGAATGAGAAGATGAAGGGACATCTGATTGCAACAACAATTGAAAATCAAGATCATAGTGAAGAATCCATACCTTCAATCCTTATGGAGGAGGAAGAAGAAGAGCATGTACCATATTTCAATAAGACACAAATGCAACAAAAGCAATTATAGCTTGAAATTTACTTATCATCATTAAGTCCATGTCATCAATGTCATGTCGTGTCTTGTCAGGGTACCATATGAGTCATCATTTTCCACATCATTTGTGGATATGATAATGTAATTTTTAATATTTTATGAGAAAATTAATGCAGAGCGGAAGTCCAAGAGTCATCTATAGAATGTGAAAAGTCGGGAGGAAGTCAAAAGGTCATGAGGGTAGTCCAAGGGTCACAAGCGAGGTGAAGAGTCACTCCATTTTCTATATATACACCCTCATAGCTCAAGAAAAGGAATTTTCACCTTGGCTCCCACCACTAGGGATTAGAGAGTAAGACAATTCTTTTGGAGGAGAAATTGGTATCTCTAATGCTCTACTTTTAGATCTAGTGGTGTTAGTTGTACCAATATATGTTGTACCTTTTGCTTAATACTTGAAGCTTATTGAGTCAACACACTTTCATGTATATGTTGTAAAAGTTATAAGACTATTATTTGAATGTTTTCTATATATGTTATTTTCATATATAATAATTAAATTGAACTATTTCGGTGTCTTCAGGGTTTATATTGTTGAGTGTACTTTTTTTAATGATAATTTCTTGTATGTGAACTATTTTTTCTAGTTGGTTAACACTTCTTTGATTTATATATGCTAGTGTGTATTTATTAGATAAATACTATTACTCCTTTCTTACAGGACCACTTTTATTTTCCCTTTGGTGAAAGAACCTTGATATATTCTAAAAATTAAAATTCTACAAGGCATACTCACTTATACATTAAAAATTACATGTACATTACTCTCTTGCGCTGGCCATTGCAGCCAAGGAAAATATCTAAGAAAAATGGTATCCAGACCTCATTTCTTGGAGGGCTCCTTCACCAAACGATGTGAATTCTAATTGGAACGTTTCATCGGGGAGGCCCCCTTTCATGTTAGCGTGATCAAACACCATGAACATTTAGGAACTAGAAGGAGGGAAGGCACCCTTATATGGATGATAACTCACCACATCCTAACAAGAAGACTTCCGCACAAGGAAGAAACGTTCCCATTTCCACTCCAACTCATACTACTGAGAAAGAGGAAACTTTTTAATTTGGTCTGGGAAAAGTATTTGAGGTTACTTATGATAAAATCTATTATGCGAAATTATGAATTATAGATAAATCACTCATCCCTAGACATGTGCTAATCTATTAAAACAAGTCAAATAATTTACAACTATCTTTCCTAACTGTAAATAGACACACAGAATGATATAAGGAACCTACTTGGTATCCAAGCGCTTCCAAAGTCTCATTCTGTCGCTTTTGCTATAGCTTCAAATTCTAGTTGGTTGTGCAAAATATTTACTACAAGAATGAACACTAAAAAAAATAGATAGCAATAATACAAATATCTATTCAAGTTATTTAGCTAAATCAATAAAGCATAAACCATATGCATAAACTAAGATATCATGATGTTGAAAATCAAAGCTTATAGAGATGCATATAGGGAAAAATAAGCAGTAATATTTATTGATGATATAATGGGAGGTTACAACCTAATGATTGATTTAGTGTCACCATCTCGAGCAACATCCCATCCTCATCACAATGTAGATATATCCAACAATATGTCACTCAAATCAATCTCCTCAATTGAAATTCCACCAGCATTTCTCTAAAAAAATTCTTCCTTCTCAAACACTAAGATTTGTGCTCAATTTATAGAGGAGCTTGTTGGCCACCTATAAAATTTGTTATAGCAAAAGGTGGCTAAGACTTTTTTGAGCCTTCAAGGAACAAATTTTATTACTAAAAATTGTTGGCTCTTGAAGACTCTTGAAGACCTCATGCCTCTGTCCAAAATATTCATTACTATTTCCATTTTATACTCAAAAATTATGTTGATTTCATGAGAAAAGACTACTGAAAAACCATCATTTCCCTCCTTCTGATTTCATGAGAAAAGACTGCTGAAAAACCATCATTTTCCCCCTTCCGCCACCCAAAACTAACCTTCATTTTCTCCCCTTTTTCTCCATAAAAAATCCTTTGTTTTCATGATTCCTCTTCTTCCATTCATGAAAATCATTCTTACAAGGTTAAGAACTCACTTTTTTAGCCTTACCGAAACCCCCAAATCCATTAAAAAACTTGAAAATTTTCATAAAAAACAAGTTTTATTGCTAAGGACTTAAGCCCCCTTGGGCTAAGTCTTAAAAACCACTTCCCCCACATGCCCACACCCTGGGACCAAGTGTTGAAGTCCTGAAGCGCTTAATCGCATCACAAGTTTTGAATGGGTTGATTGAAAGACCGGGCCCAAAGCTCCGATTGCGATTGGCCCTTGTTATATAAAGCCCCGGGCCCATTATATTCCATACATCCAGCAGCCATGCAATCGGGCACCAGTCACTTCATATATATATATATTTTCCACTCAGATCCACTAAAACCTTGGTTTTATTAAAAATTTGTGGGTTTTTCATAAAGTATAAGGGTTTCCGCCAGTGCAAAGTTGAAAAGATATTGACCGTCGATCTAAGACTAATCAACAGCCTGCGCAAAATCGCATCCCAAAGTTTCAATCGCATACATTTTTTTGTCCCCCCGATCGCCCATCCTTTCGATTCATTCCCCGCCATTGATCTGACCCTCAGATCAACGGCCGACACCAATCGCATCACAAATTTTCATTGGGCGCGTTTATTTACCACCCCCAATTTTCGATCCCCAATTGGTTGTCCGCCGTTGATCTCCTCCCCACCTTTCTGTGATCCAATGGTCCTCATTCCCTCCGACCACAAGTCTTACCTCTGCTTCAAAACCCTTCGATTCACTCCTCGCCATCGATCTGATCTTTAGATCGACGACCAGCGCTTAATCGCATCGCATTTTTCAATCGGTGCATTTGCTTGCCACCCCCGATTGTGATCCTCCGATGGGATCTGGACCGTCCACATGTCCAGATCGGATGTTCCAAAATCACTCCGTCCTATGCTTCTCCCCGCTCTCCTTTTTACCTCTTCTACGCAGATCTCCACCGTTGGATGTTGCCATCCAACGACTATGCTCCTCCCCCGCCTTCTGAAGCAGCTTTTCCCCAATTACGTAGGATTTCATAATGTTTTGTTTGTTTTGCAGGTTTCAAAGGTTTTTTCCCATACTATGAAGGAAAAGAAAGCCGAGGGTGACGATCCTCTTTCCTTTTGGGTATCAAAGGGAAAGGGACTAAAAGGGCTCCACTCTACGTTTCGTCAATGCTCCATGGGCATTGATGCCATACGAGCCTTGCGTAGCCTGCACATCAACAAGACACTATATTATTAAGTCCTGATTAAAAGAGTATCAGTGTTGAAGATAGAGCACAACAGAAACAAAATATTTAGGATAGATTTTGGGAATTACGGCTAAGAATGATTATCAAAATCCTAATTGCCTGAATTAAAACACAATTAAGGGAACATCATAAGTGTTTAACAGACAGAAAGGCCTATGTCACCTCAAGTTGAGGTGAATTGATTCCTCAGCTACCATAAGTGCCACCTGTGCCTCAAAGCATTCAAAACAGAGGCCAAAGTTATTGATCAAATGAAGATATTCGCCTCAGTGCAGCCAGAGAGTTACTTCTACAAGGAAATTAAATGCTAAAAATATCTGCAGAGTTACTCCAAGCATGACACAGAGCCTTAAAGTCAATAAAAGCTCCCACAGAGCTTAATTCATAAATGTAATACAGTTAATATAGACAGAATGTTTTTAAACTTCTCCATCGAGCCCCTCAAATGCCGAGAAGTATTTAATCTGTATTAAATGTCCTGAGAGATCTTTTACCAGATCTCACCTCCTCATTCTTCTATAAATACCTCTGTAGAAGATGAGAAACCGTTGGTTGATTAGGTTGCTGAATAGTGTAATGTAATTGAGCTTGGGACTTCTATCTATAAATAGTTTTCACTGGCCCTTGAAGCTCTGTTTGTGTTAGGTTAGTTAGGCTGGATAGTGAAGATGATTTCTGAACTGAAACATTGGACCTAAGTACTGTAACTGGTTTGACATCAAGAACAAGCTGTTTCTTGGGATCCTGGTCTATATCGCTGGTGAAGTGCCCCTTTCTTCGTAATTGTTTTTCCTTCTATGTTTGTCATATTTTTCACTATTCTCTGATAAAGAACAACATTTATAGAGTTAGGACCTACTGTATATCAATAACCTTCTCTGACTGAAAAGCTTCATCTCAATGTTTTCCTCCAATTTGTTTATTTAAGAATGATTCAATACAGTTTAAATAGTTTGTAATGTTGGAGTTCCCTCGTCCTACTGTTTCCTTTAAACATTATTCTTGAAAGTTATTTTCCTTATTTGCTTATTAAAAGTTAGACTAGAAAAGTGATGGTTTTCCTTGTTTCTAGCTTCTATTCTCCAAAGGCAGATTCTGAAAGTTTCCCTTGGTGTTGACTAGAAGCAGACTAGGTTTAAAAGTACTTTATCTGATCTGAAGTTACACTTTGTCTTCTCTTATATGTTTTCATACTTTCTGAAAGTAATTATGTGGATTAATGGATTGTTTGTCAATTAAGATGCTTTAATACAAACTTGCCCAAGAAGTCAATGGTTAGCCCTGTCCTTGGTTGGTTTTAAACATTTACTTAAGAGGCTTTTCTTGTTTGGACTGACTATAAATCCTTTGTGAAATTATTATCAGTTTCCACCCCTCCAACACTTTATTGTTTCCATTCCATCACTCTAATCTCAATAATATTGTGATATAGATGACTTACCCCTTGGATCACTCTTGATGTTGTTGCTCAATTATAGCCCTGTTATGACTCCATAGCCGAATGGACTAAAAACCAGCGTTATATCTATCTTTTTAGCCTAGCTGTTCTATTCGCTTGCAACTTCTCACCTTTAAAACTCTTTGCATTTAAGACTTTCTACCTCAAACAATATTCATGATCAAGCATCCAAAAACAAAACAAACCCTTGGCCTTCATAAATAGCCTAATATTATTACCCCAAACTTCAAAGACAAATCCATATTTTCACTTATTGGAGAGATCCCTCTTCGGATTCAGGAGGGCTAGATCCTAGAATCCTAAAGTGGTTGAAACGATGGTGTTTCTCTAGTCGGACTTTGCCAATCTTGCTGATTACAGATTCCTAACATTTCTGGCAACTCCGCTGGGGACGAAACCCAGAAACATTTTCATTTGAGGGTAACCATAGGATATCATGGATTTGGTTCAAGAACATTTGCTATATCAACTAGCTGAGCCACCAACAACTAACATTTTTGGCGACTTCGCTGGGGACCGAACCCAGAATCTCTAGTTCCCTTTAAAATTTCATTACAAACCTGGTGAGTAAAAAGCAGCCTTTTTAGGCACTACCAAATAATGGTAATCATGGTGAAACTTTTTTGAATGAGTGACAAAGTAG
This sequence comes from Pinus albicaulis, assembly GCA_034641835.2. Lineage (NCBI taxonomy): Eukaryota > Viridiplantae > Streptophyta > Pinopsida > Pinales > Pinaceae > Pinus > Pinus albicaulis. Next base: position 222,182,261 of record CM076579.1, read on the forward strand.
GTAAACCCTAGGATTCTCATAAGACTTTATCTAACCTTGAAAAATCAGTTGGCTTAGCCATAAGAGTGGATTGTCTTTGTCTCATAACCGTAGGTAAGTTTTGAAACAAAGCTAGGATATTCTTAGAAACCACAAAAAAAAAAAAAACACAGAAAACCTAAAAATATTTCAGATTGGTATTCAATAAACATGGTGGTGGACCATAAAACCTTTTACCTCTGAAAAGAGCTAAAAAATTCCACTTGGTGACTCCACAATCCTTAACAGACCTTAAGACTCCATTGCGAAGAACCTTTGTCATTGTAATATCATTCAAACTCAGTTAGAGTACTGTAGGATTAAAATTTGTGTAAAAATATTAGTTAACCTCTCAAATACTGTCATACCTGGCTGAACTTTTCCTGTTTATTTGGGTCCGAAAAACACAACATATTGGCTCCTAGAAAGATTCACACTAGAGCCCATCCTGACCCTGATCCACCTAACATAGTTGATAATCTAGAAAGTATCCTTAGGAAGTCTCCTAAGATTAAATTATCAACTATTTTCAGATTACCCTTGAGAGCTAATTCAGTCCCTGAAAATCTTTCAGCTCTACAACAATCACAAGTTGACTTAGTAAATCCCTTTAGAACTAGGTCTCTTGGTGATTTAGATCAGTTAGATTCTGAGTCTTCACTTTCATCTCCTGAAACAAGTGAACATCCGGGCAGCAGAGAAACAACACCTCCTGATTTACATTTCCTTCACAAATTAGGTGTCTCTCACCCAAGCTCAGCTCAGCAATCTACTCCTGGTCGATCCACTTCTGCTCACCCTACATCCACTGTTCAAACCACTTCACTTTAGCCCACTTTCCCTTTTGTTAATCCACCTTGTGTAAATCCACCCCCATCACATATCATGGCGACATGGTATGCTCCCTTAGTCCTTCCTGCACCATTATTCAATCTTCCACAAGACTATCAGTCCAAAATTCCATTATATGATGCTATCAATGCTACAACTGCATCACAACATGTGGATAAGATGAATGACCACTTTGACAGAAATTAAATTGATGATGATTATGTCAAGCTTAGATTATTTTCTCAGAGCCTAGGGGTGGAAGTAAGAAAATGGTTCAAAGGTTTAAACCCCCATAGTATTAATGATCTCCAAGCCTTCCATCAAACTTTCTTAAACAAATGGGAAGTAAAGAAGAATCCTCTCCAAGTCCTTTCTGATTACAAGAACCTCCGTAGAAACACTGGGAAATGTGTGCAAGCTTATTGAACTAGATTTAACAGTGTGTATAATGCACTTTCCCTGGAACTAAAACCTCCACAAGGCTCAGCTTTAAACAAGTTTCCTGAAGGGTTTGACCTTGAGATGGCCTATCAGCTGAGAGAGAGAGATTTTGCGACTCTTGAAGATATGAAAAGAGGCGCTCTTTATGTGGAGGTCAACTTAATGGAAAAGAGAGCAAGAATGAAAAATGAAAAGAGAGTGTCCTTTAGAGAGGAATCTACACCCTCTACTTCCAACTCAAAAATGGAGAAAATGATGGAATAAATGATTAAATAAATGAGCATAATTAAGAGAGCACAAGAAAACCAAAACCAAAATTCTCCTCAAAATAGAAATCAGAACCAGAATCAGAATTTTAGAAGAAACCCACCTCTAAACAGACCTAGGGAAGATGATCAACAGATCACTCCTCCCTTTCATCAAAACTATGTAAGTGAGGTTGAGGAAACAGATTAAATTCCATAGGAAGATGATATCAACATGTTTGGGGCAAAGGATGATGACTTTGAAGCTCATTATAATAGAAAACAAGGTCTTTATACACCTTATGATGACACAAGAAATGATGATGAAAATTATTATCAAGACATGGAAAATGTCATCATAGAGCCTCAAAGAGAATATGACCTTAGAAGAAAAACCAGTCAACAAACCCCCAACAACAAAACCTCTGACAAACCTTTACAAAAAAGCTCTGCAACCAAGCTTAAAGTTGTCAAACAAAAGGACAAAACAGGGGCTGTAAATTCTGATAATGGTAAAGAGAAAGGCACTCAAAACAATGAAAAACAGAGTGCAGACATTATTAGTACTAACACTTCGACTAGTACTCCTGTGAAAACAATTTTGTCAAATGTAAATAGGAAAAATCAGCAAGCTGATATTGTTGATAAAGTGACAGCTAATAAGGCTAAGACCAGTGCTTTAAAAATTCAAATTCCTTTCAGCCTGGAGCAGGAAATTTCCAAAATCAAAATCTCTGTTCCCCTGATAGAGTTAGCTGCCCAACATGTATATAAGACCCAAATTTTGAAGGCTTTAAATATAGAAGAAAATAAGGACACAATCAATCTTAATGATGACCAACCAGAGCTGATTTCTGGTCCTAAGATTGAAGGTAGATATGAAGAGGGACCTGTTCCTCCCTTTTATGTGAGTTTAAATGTTCATGACAAGATTTTGCACAACGTTATGCATGATTACGGGGATTCTCATAATTTAAGGCCAAAAGCTATAATGGAGAGCCCGAGTCTAGAAATCACCAAACCTTACAAAGACCTTTACTCCTTTGACTCAAGCACAGTAAAATGTTTAGGGTTAATCGAAGACCTCTGTGTTAACTTAGCCCAGATTCCAACCAAATGTTTAGTCATGGATATTGTGGTGGCTGATGTGCCCTCAAAGTATGGATTGTTATTATCAAGATCTTGGGGGGCTAAGTTACAAGGGACTATGTAGATGGACATGACCTATGCGACCATCCCTATTTTAAATCAGACTAGAATACTTTACAAGGAATCCCATATGCAATACACAGTTACAAGCCAAGATATACCACAAAACTCTCCCCTCTATTCTGTAAATACAGGCCTTGATTCTTTTATTATGTTTAACGATGAAAAATTTAGTGAACAAGTCACTATAATAGGATTAATGATAGATAGAGAGGAGGAACAAGATAATGTAGGTGTGTCAGAACAGTTTGTTGAACCTGTAAAATCTAGCAAACAAAAGACAGGTCTTGAGCTACAAATTGTGTTTCCTTTACTTTTAAACATTGAGAGTCAAGAAAGCATTCCTCAACCCAATAATATATATGAGGAAATGAAACAAATTCAACCGAGTGCTGATAATCCACAACAACCCTTGAGCACATTAGTTAAAGAGGACACTAACCAGGATGAAACCAAAAACAGTCCTATGTGGAGTATGTATTTTGATGGGTCATGCACTAAGAACAATGTTGGTCCAGGTGTATGGATTACTAACACTGAAAACAACCACATAGAAAGAATTTCCTACAAATTAAACTTCCAGTGTTCCAATAACATAGCAGAATATGAATCCCTTCTCCTAGGCTTACGTTTGTTGAAAAATTTAGGAGCCAGAAGAATAAATGTGTATGGGGATTCAGAGTTAGTCATTAGGAAAGTCAATGGGGAACGTAACGCAAATCATCCCAGACTTAGAGCCTACCGAAACGTTGTCATGGACCTTTTGAAAGCATTCGAGGAGTCCAAACTGATTTTTGTCCCAAGAAAAAGAAATATTGCCGCCCACAATTTAGCCTTTGTAGCTAGAACATGCTTAACGCCATATAAAAGCAAAGACTGCACAACTCAAATAAAATTTAGACCAGCTCTGTCTGATAATGAAAAGTATTGGCAGGTGTTTGATAATGACAAAAAAATAGAAGACTTCATGCAATTCAGAAATGAATTCGAACTAAACAGTTCGGACTCATATTATGATACAGACTGCAGTGAAGAAAATTTTCTTGGTGAAGAAGAGTTGTCTCCTGAGCTTGTCAACATTAATCTTCTGAATAGCAAACTTAAAAACAAAACAGAAACGACTGCAGAGTTAGAAACAGAGGAGTTGGAAACTCTGCATTCTAAAGATGAAGGTTTGCCCAGCAGTCTGGCACCTTTAGAAGAGTTGTTTGATTTTAACGATGTGGAAAATAAACCAAAACTGGAACCTGTAGATACTGAAGTGGAAGAGTGCAATATAGGCAGTAAGAGAGAACCAAAATTTTTTAAACTGTCTAAGACTTTACCAACTCATATTAAATTCAAATACATAGAGTTGTTTAAAGAGTTTTCTGATGTTTTTGCATGGAGTTACGAAGATCTTAAGCCCTATGACACTGAAATAATACAACACAAAATTCCCCTCAAAGAAAACCAAAAGCCATTCAAACAGAAACTGCGCAGAATAAACCCTGTTCAGTTGCCTTTGGTTCAGAAGGAGATCATGAAAATGTATGAAGCTGGTATTATTGTCCCTATTAGATATTTTGAATGGGTGTCTAATCTGGTGTCAGTTAGGAAGAAAACTGGAGAAATCAGGCTTTGTATAGACTTTAGAGACTTAAACAAAGCTTCATTAAAAGACAACTACCCTTTACCAAAGATGGATCACATTCTACAAAGGGTGGTAGGGTCTAGAAGAATTTCTTTGCTGGATGGCTATTCGGGGTACAATCAGATCTTGGTTTACCCTGCTGATCAATTAAAGACAGCCTTTACTACACCCTGGGGCACCTTCATGTATGTGAAAATGCCCTTTGGTCTAATGAATGCTGGAGCAACCTTTCAAAGAGCCATGGACACAGCATTCTCCGGATTCTGTACAAGAATCATTATCTATCTTGATGATGTTACTGTGTTTTAAAAAATAGAAGAAGAGCACTTAGAACATTTAAGAAAAGTTTTCGAGAAATGTAGGAAGTTGGGGATATCTTTAAACCCTAAGAAGACACTATTTGGTCTCCAAGAAGGTAAGCTTCTTGGGCACATCATTTTAGAAGAGGGTATAAAGATAGATCCAAAGAGGATTGAGGCCATATTGCAAATCTCTCATCCTCGAAACATCAAAGAGTTGCAATCTTTCATTGGAAAGATTAAAAAGATAAAGGAAAAGTTCTGCATCCCCAAGATCAAGAGCCTCCTTGGGAATATCACAAACATGTTGAAGAAGGAGCAAGGGTAAAATAGATAAAAATAAAGAAAGTCTTTGATGAGTGGAAAATAAACATTATTGTGGGTTCTGTGGTCTGATTTTTCAAAAAGATTTTATATTTTTTTCCTTCAGAACATTCACATAGTTATCTTTTCTGAGAAAAATCCCGGACACTTGTTAACTGTGCACATTCTTCGCAAAACTGAAGGTTGCTAAAGTGCAAAATTTTGGAGAAACAGCTTTGCTTTGGTTAAAAATTTTAAAGACTTAGTGTATCTTCCTCCCCCCCCCCCCCCCATATCAGGCTGGTTGTTAAAGACGTTCCTAACCTTAAGGACGAAATGGTAAGAGAGGTAAGTGGATTGATGTTATCCTTGAATACAATTTAGAAATAAAACCCACTAAACTCATCAAAGGCCAAGGTCTAGCTAGATTAATGGCTGAATCAAATTTTGAAGTTCTTGATATTAATATGATTGATGCTTTGGATGACCAAGAAGGATTCTCAACTCCTATTGTTGAAGACCATTTTATGAATTCTCCTTGGTATGCTGATATTATTTATGTTTTGCTTAATTTGAATACACCTCCTGGTTTGAAAAAGACAAAGGCAATATTCCTAAAGTTAAAAGCTGTAAACTATTGCATTATATATAAAGGTCTTTATTGGAAAAATGTGAGTGGTCTATTGCTAAATGTTTGCCTGAGTTGGATGCAGAGAAGGTTAAGCACGAGTTCCAGGAAGGAGAGTGTGGAGGTCATTTATACTAGAAGACAACAACCAAAAAAATCTTTAGGGCTGGTTTCTATTGGCCTACTCTTTTCCATGATGTGCACAAGATGATCATAGCCTATCACAATTGTCAACTTTTTGAAGGAAAAAGAAAACTGCTACCCCTGCCTCTGCATCCAATCACTATTGAAGCCCCATTTCAACAGTGGGGACTTGACTTCATAGGAGAAATCCATCCCCCATCTTCTGCCCAGCATAGATGGATTCTCACTGCCACAGACTATTTCACTAACTGGATAGAAGCCATTCCTTGTAGGCAATCCAATGACTTTGTTATTATAAAATTCATTGAGACTAACATTCTCTCCAGATTTGGTTGTCCTACCAAGATCATCACTGATAATGCAACAACATTTGGATCAAAGAGGATGGTTGAATTCTGTCACAGATATCAGATAACATTGGGGAATTCCACGGCCTATTACCCTCAAGGTAATGGACTTGCAGAATCCTCAAACAATATTTTAGTGAACATAATAAAGATATTTTTGGAGGATAACAAGAAGTCTTGGCACACAAAGCTAGTTCATGCACTGTGGGCTGACAGATTGACTTTGAAGAAATCTATTGGCATGTCACCTTTTCAGCTGGTGTATGGTACTGGTGCAATTTTTCCAAAAATCCTTGGTGTACTAGTAATGAAGTTGATTCAAGAGTTGCAAACTGAAGATAATGACATGATCAGAAGAATAAATTAGACTGTCCATATTCAACAAACTAGAGAGGAAGTTTATAACAAATCATTGCAGAAACAGATCAGCATTAAAAAGATTTTTGACAAAAGAACTAAGGCTAGCAATTTTAAAATTGGGGACAAAGTTTTAAAGTGGGACTCAAGGAGGGAAGAAAAGGGCAAGCATGGAAAATTTGACAACTTATGGCCTGGCCCTTACTCTATTCATTCAGCTGCTGGTAACAATGTATTTTTCTTACAAGAGTTGAATGGATCAGAATTGTTTGGGGATCCTGTCAATGGCAGGATGCTTAAGCATTACTTCTCTTGAGCCATGTTATGATCCAAAAGCCTTTTTATCTCTTTCTCATTATAAATACTTCACCCACCATTGCATTCAAAGTTATAAAAATCAAAATACAAAAAAAAATGAAAAAAAGAAAAGAGGGCAGATTGTGAAAACAAGAAAGGTATAGCTCCATACCAAAAAAGAGAAACAAATTCTGAAAGTGTGCAAGCTTAAATGCCACTCCTGAAAACACACTTCTAGTTTGTCAAACAGCCTAATCTTGTCTAATAAGCCTTTAAATTTACTGTTGATAAGATAGTGAATTCGATTTGCCAAACTGTTTAATCTTGGCTTATCAGTAGATAGATTAGGATAGAAATTAAAGGTTCAAACATGCTCAAAATCTGATCCTAAATTTCCAAGCAAAAGAATGAATCAAATCTGTTTTAAATCCTGAGTCACTAAAGATGTAAAACTGGTTCTAATCAGCTCAAAATTTGAACCAGAGAACAAGGAAGAAACAACTCCAACAAGAGTCAAAACAGAGCTGAAGAAAAGATGAAGGAAGTGCTTTGAAACTTCAGCTATCAAGCCTTCCATTTTTGTTTTAAATTTTGTGCAAAATAATGTCAATGTGCAGCTTGTTTTTATGTCATAGACCAGCATCAAGTTAGACTGTTTAATCCTGACTTGTATTCTTTTAAATGTCTGTTGTAGAAATTAGAGAATAAAAATCTGTTAGACTGTTTAATCCTAACAGATTAGTAGATTAGGTAGAGAATCATATGGGCTCAAATGTTTAATCTGAGTCCATGGAGAAATAAGGAGTAGAAATAGATTAGTTTTCCTACTTTCAAAAGAATAAAATGTTGTAAAGGATTTTTCCAATCCATGTGCACTCTAATGAAGAAAAAATTATAGATTTGTAGGATTGGGTAGGTAGAAAGCTTGTTTATGAAAGAACCATTATTTTTATGGCTACTAATATGTTTTCAAAATAACATCATCTACAGGAGGAAAGTAGCCCAATGGATGAGGCACAGGTCAGCCTCCCAGAGAACATAATGGATGTGGCATAGGTCAGCCTCCCAGATAAATCAAGTCTGAAGCTCTTGATGCCTTCAAGAAGGCGTCATCCCCAAGTGGAGCCATTGTTAGCCACCTATAAAATTTGTTATAGAAAAAGGTGGCTAAGAATTTTTTGAGCCTTCAAGGAAAAAATTTTACTGCTAAAAATTGCTGGCTCTTGAAGACTCTTGAAGACCTAATGCCTCTGTCCAAAGTCTTCATTACTATTTCCATTTTATACTCAGAAATTCTGCTGATTTCATGAGAAAAGACTGCTGAAAAACCATCATTTTCCCCCTTCCCCCACCCAAAACTAACCTTCATTTTCTCCCCCTTTTCTCCATAAACAATATTTTGTTTTCATGATTCCTCTTCTTCCATTCATGAAAATCATTGTTACAAGGTTAATAACTCACTTTTTTAGCCTTACCGAAACCCCAAAATCCATTAAAAAACTTGAAAATTTTCATAAAAAAAAAGTTTTATTGCTAAGGACTTAAGCCCCCTTGGGCTAAGTCTTAAAAACCACTTCCCCCACATGCCCACACCCCGAGACCAAGTGTTGAAGTCCTGAAGCGCTTAATCGCATCACAAGTTTCAAATGGGTTGATTGAAAGACTGGGCTCGAAGCTCCGATTGCGATTGGCCCTTGTTATATAAAGCCCCGGGCCCATTATATTCCATACATCTAGTGGCCTCGCAATCGGGTGCCAGTCACTTCATACATATATATTTTCTACCCCGATCCACTAAAACCTTGGTTTTATTAAAAATTTGTGGGTTTTTCATAAAGTATAAGGGTTTCCGCGGGTGCAAAGTTGAAAAGAGATTGACCGTTGATATAAGGTTGATCAATGGCTCGCGCAAAATCACATCCCAAAGTTTCAATCGCATCGCAAAGTTTCAATCGCATAAATTTGTTTGTCCCCCCGATCGCCCATCATTCCGATTCATTCCCTGCCGTTGATCTGATCCTCAGATCAATGACCGACGCGAATCGCATCACAACTTTTCATCGAGCGCATTTATTTACCACCCCCGATTACCGATCCCCGATTGGTTACCCACCGTTGATCTCCTCCCCACCTTTTCGTGATCCAACGGTCCTCATTCCCTCCAACCACAAGTCTTACCTCTGCTTCAAAACCCTCCGATTCACTCCCCGCCGTCGATCTGATCTTTAGATCGACGACCAGTGCTTAATCGCATCGCATTTTTCAATCGGTGCATTTGCTTGCCACTCCCGATTACGATCCTCCGATGGGATCTGGACCGTCCACGTGTCCAGATCGGACGGTCCAAAATCACTCTGTCTTATCCTTCTCCCCACTCTCCTTTTTACCTCTTCTACGCAGATCTCCACCGTTGGATGCTGCCAACCAACGGCTACGCTCCTCCCCCACCTTTTGAAGCATTTTTTCCCCAATTACGCAGGATTTCATAACGTTTTGTTTTTTTTGTAGGTTTCAAAGGTTTTTTCCCATACTATGAAGGAAAATAAAGCTGAGGGTGACGATCCTCTGGCCTTTTGGTTATCAAAGGGAAAGGGACTAAAAGGGCTCCACTCTACGTTTCGTCGATGCTCCATGGGCATTGATGCCATACCAGCCTTGCGTGGCCTACACATCAACAAGACACTGTATTATTAAGTCCTGATTAAAAGAGTATCAGTGTTGAAGACAGAGCACAACAGAAACAGAAGATTGAGGACATATTTGGGAATTACGGCTAAGAATTATTATCAGAAGCCTAATTCCCAGAATTAAAACACAATTAAAGGAACATCATAAGTGTTTAACAAATAGAAAGGCCTCTGCAGCCTCAAATTGAGGCGAATTGATTCCTTAGCTACCATAAGTGCCACATGTGCCTCAAAGCATTCAAAACAGAGGGCGAAGTTATTAATCAAATGAAGATATTCGCCTCAGCATAGCCAAAGAGTTACTTCTGCAAGGAACTTAAATGCTAAAAATATCTTCAGAGTTACTCCAAGCATGACACAGAGCCTTAAAGTCAATAAAAGCTCCCACCGAGCTTAATTCATAAATGTAAGACAGTTAATACAGACAGAATGTTTGTAAACTTCTCCATCGAGCCCCTCAAAGGCCGAGAAGTCTTGAATCTGTATTAATTGTCCTGAGAGATATTTTAGCAGATCTCACCTCCTCATTCTTCTATAAATACCTCTGTAGAAGATGAGAAACTGTTGGTTGATTATGTTGTTGAACAGTGTAATGTAATTGAGCTTGAGACTTCTATCTGTAAATAGTTTTCACTGGCCCTTGAAGCTCTATTTGTGTTAGGTTAGTTAGGTTGGATAGTGAAGATGATTTCTGAACTGAAACATTGGACCTGAGTATTGTAACTGGTTTGACATCAATAACAAGCTGTTTCTTGGGATCCTGGTCTCTATCACTGGTGAAGTGCCCCTTTCTTTGTTATTGTTTTTCCTTCTATGTACGTCATATTTTTCACTATTCTCTGATAAAGAACATCATTTATAGAGTTACGACCTACTGTATATCAGTAACCTTCTCTGACTGAAAAGCTTTATCTCAATGTTTTCCTCCAATTTTTTTATTTAAAAATGATTTAATACAGTTTAAACAGTTAGGAATGTTGGAGTTCCCTTGTCCTACTGTTTGCTTTAAACATTATTCTTGAAATTTATTTTCCTTATTTTCTTATTAAAATTTAGACAAGAAAAGTTATGGTTTGCCCTGTTTCTAGTTTCTATTCTCCAAAGGTAGATTCTGAAAGTTTCCCTTGGTGTTGACTGAAAGAAGACTAGGTTTAAAAGTACTTTATCTGATCTTAAGTTACACTTTGTCTTCTCTTATATGTTTTCATACTTTCTGAAGGTAATTATGTGGATTACTGGATTGTTTGTCAATTAAGCTGCTTTAATACAAACTTGCCCAAGAAGTCAATGGTTAGCCTTGTCCTTGGTTGGTTTTAAACAGTTACTTAAGAGGATTTTCTTGTTTGGACTGACTATAAATCCTTTGTGAAATTATTATCAGTTTCCACCCCTCCAACACTTTATTGTTTCCATTCCATCACTCTAATCTCAATAATCTTGTGATATCGATGACTTGCCCCTTGGATCACTCTTGATGTTGTTGCTCAATTAAAGCCCTGTTATGACTCCATAGCCCAATGGAAAAAAAACCAGCGTTATATCCATCTTTTTAGCCTAGATGTTCTATTCGCTTGCAACTTCTCACCTTTGAAACTCTTTTCATTTAGGACTTTCTACCCCAAACAGTATTCATGCTCAACCATCCAAAAACAAAACAAACCCTTGGCCCTCATAAATAGCCTAATATTATTACCCCAAACTTCAAAGACAAATCCTTCTTTTCACTTATTGGAGAGATCCCTCTCCGAATTTAGGAGGGCTAGATCCTAGAATCCCAATGTGGTTGAAACATGTTGTTTCTGTGATCAGACTTTGCCAATCTTGGTGATTACAGATTCCTAATAGAGCTGAAGGTATCTTCAGAATCAATGAATTTCTAATAATAGGCAAGACATGTTCCCAATCTTTTAGATGTCAAATGGACACATGGAGTTAAATTTTGAAACATGTGAACTCTTTTAGAAGGCATTGGCCAAGTGGAGATTACATAACAATGAGAATTTCGCTCCCAATGTGACCAACGCACCCATGGATGTTGGGAAGTTATTTGAAGAGGCCTTGCATAGGGCTACCTGCATATGTAATGCACTTAATCCATTTAGAGGCAGCGTTGATGAGCTCTCATATGATATATTATAAACTTCAAATCTTGGAAACCTTTGCAGATGAAAGTATTTGATTGATTTCTCTTGTTCTTTGTCTTAAGGCATGTAGCAACTAAAATGTTAGTGGATGATAGACCCTATACATTGATCCTAGAGATGATGCCCAGTTAACCAGGTCATTGGGAATGATGCCCAAATTGACCTATAACAATTTCCCCCTAAAGCATGAAGTCAGAATAATAACAACAATATTTCGATTGATATGCTTTACACTATGATGGGCTAGAGATGAAGCATAGTGGTGACCTACATCAATCTTACAATAAATTACATCATGATATATCCTCTTAATCATAATTGCTGAGGGTAGGAATTCCCATGCTCATGACATAAACAATATAATAACATGTACATAATTTAGAAAGTCGTTTACATTGGAATGTTGCCCAATACAGACATGCCTACAGATATAGGCCCATGTTTGGATGAAGATTTGTATTTAATGTCACCATACAGATGATGTGTACAATAATCCTGAAGTCGCAGCCCAGATGGATGAAACTAGATCCAGGGTGTTATTATCTCGTTCACTCGATCATTCGGGTACAAGTCTAGCCATGAAAATATATGATTTGTCTTCGAACATGGAAAGATATCACTTTAATACCAGCCAATGATGTGAGGTGTTAAAAAATGCGAGAGAACCACCATTGATGTCAATGGTCCTCAAGGTACTACAATACATTTCATAAGGTGTGAATAGATGATTTGATGTTGAATGCCAAACAAAATCTTTGTGTCAAAAGTCCAGAAGAAAGGATATTTTCAATGTTGTAACAAGCCTCATGGCACTGGAATCTGATGTTTCTAAGTGAACTTCCTAGAAAATGATTTGTTGTCGACAAGAAGTCACCTTATTGTGAAACGATAGTTACTGATTTCAAAGACAAGGTTATGACTTGATATAGCAATTTTCAGGGATGACGGTCATGAGAATAAAGGTTTATGAGTATTGCAGAAGGATGAGTTATTCACCGGATGACTTCTCTTGAACATATCGGTGACACTAAGTTGATTTTGCAGCATTGACCGAAAATCAAAGTGAAGGTATGATGAAACATAGGTATGAATTAACCATCAAGATGATTACCCAACCCAAACAGTCACGGACATGGAGTGAAGGAAGTGTCATGTTCAGGAGCGACTTGCTACCATAAATATTTTTTGCTCACTTTTCCCAAATTTTACCCCATCATTTGTCGACCAGTACCTGTTTATTTTTTAACAAGCTTGAGGAGGATAGCATTTGCTTGATCTATAATTCAACCCTTCAGGTGAATAAAGTATCGCTATTTAATAATTTTAAGAGTCTAGTGATGAATCAAACTCGATTCTTTCCATGATCAACAAGCCTGTCATTATTTTATGTTTTAACGAGCTTAATGACAGTGACAGCCCGATCCTTTTTCATATTTAGAGAGTTTGAAAAAGAGGATGAAAGAAAACTGCATAAGTGCTTTTTCGTAAATTTTTCGCTCAAATCCGAAAAAGTGTAAAATAATATTTGAGAGAACCTCTTTGGTCATGTTTAACCAAGGTATTCCTTTTTCGTAAATAATCTATATCAGTCTGGAAAAGGGTTAAACTTATACTGAGTAGATATCAATTCATTTACTTTTACGATCTCGAAAAGACAAGTGCTCAAAATTCTTTTCACATTATCAGAGTCTGAAAATAGCTGAAAGAAGACTCCAGGGGTTCCTTTTTCACTTTTATCGAATCTCGAAAAAGAGATAAAAGTGCTCTTCAAATCCTTTTTCATTTTTAACAAAGCTCAAAAAATAAGGAGAAAAAGTATGCTTTGTGGTCAAATCATTCTTGAAATAAATCTACATGACTAATCTGTTCATCAGTTGTAAGACCTGTTCAGAACAACATCAAATGGATTAAAAATACCTATTTCATGATAAATAAAACATAATAAAATTATAGTCATAGCAATACATTCAATTTTAAAATAATTAAATGACTACTAAAAGTAGTTTCCCTATTCATTTTTACCATTCCATGGTTACCATTTGCATTTTGGATCTCTAAACCTGATTTTGCCCCAGAAATTCAGCTGCTAATTATGATCATTTCTATGGATGGCTTTCATTGTCATTTGATCCAGGTTAGTGATATAAACCTCTTCTTTCCTGTAGTATTCATTTCATTTCCAATTTCTACAAATTTTCAGGGTTTTAAGGCCCCTACGGTAAATTCTATCCAAAAAGAGGGCAACGCACCCCTGAATGTCGAAAACTGCATTGAATAGCAAGTAAAATGAAGGTTTATTGCATACAAAATGCACTGTCTCTTGTTAGGGAGTGCATTGGAAGCAATCTAGATTTTTGTTTTCTTACATTATGCCCAAAATTTTTCTAGTTTTTTGCATTGATTGGAATCTAATGGATCTTATGGTTGTATTTTAGGTTTCCATCAGATTACAATGACGATTACATGGAGGGAAAGAGAACATGAAGAATAGGATATGATTGCCTTAAATGATCTGGGTACAATAAGAGCACTAAGAGATTGTGGACTACTTAAGTACTTCAAATTGTCTGGGATGAGGCAAAAAATAGAACTATTGGAGTTCTTAGTTCGAGTATGGGATCCAGCTATCGAGGGATTTCATACTAAGAACCAAGTGGTTCCTATAATAGTTGAGGTTGTGTACTTTCTTACAGGTTTGTCGAGGAGAGGCTTACCCATTTCGCTCTCACGGTATATTATTGGAGGAGAGATAGTGAGAGATTATCTTTTGCAACATTGTTATCAAGGGACAGAGCCAAGAAAATATGGAAAGATAAATATATGAGATGTTAGATATTTTCCCTTGAGAACTATCCTTTTCATGATTGCAAAACTTGTCGGCACCGTTACACTACATGTAGCGAATAGATCATACATGTAGTATGCGCTAGCATGTATGGAGCCAACAGTCTTCAATTGGTCTAAAATTTTTCTTTCTCAGATAAAGGAACAACTAATAAAGCAAAGGGAGGAAGGAAGAATTTTTTTAGTTATGGTTCTATCCTTATATCCTTCATCTTGGAATGGATTCCACTAATGCAGCCACAACATGTGACACTAGATGTGTCTAATCCTAGAGATTCGCGGATGCGGAGATGGGTGGAACTCATGGGTAGGCATGCAGGCCAGTATACCATTGTGTTCTCGATTGAATTCTTAACCTGGTTTCAGTGACATATTGTCTCTGTCAACGAGTATGCATACACAGGCGTCAATTTCTGAGGGGATCCAGATTTAACATTACCAGAAGGTGCTCAGTGTGGTGCAATAGGTAAGAATGTTTTGACCATGTTTTTTATTTTCCTAAGGTTTATAAAATGTTTTTGTATTTTGATGTTTTCCCGAGACTAAACTAAATGTTTGATGTAAGGAAGATGTTGGTCATGTTCAACCAGTAGTGGAACTAGAGCGTGAAGCAAATGTGCCAGCAGAGAGGGCTGTCGGGAGAGCAGTCCTTCAGGATCTTGATATCCCTGAGACTCTAGCTGATCTTCGGTAGCACATAGATGGTTTTACCTTCGGGATTTTGGATTTCCAGATCGAAGAGATACCCATGCGATTGTAGTGACACACTATTGGGGTTCCTAACTGCTGGATGCGGTTACTTCGTAGGATAGATAGATCTATAGCATGTTACCACGAGTACCGCTAGTTTTCTTGTGACATTTTTCATACATTTTGAGGTGAGATTACCAATGTGTCTTGGGCACAAATTTTTGTAAAAACCTATAACTATCTATGTATATGATTTTAGTTTTTTCCTATGTTTATTGTACAATCATATTCAATGATGTGAATGTTTTCTTTACATATGTTGCAAATGTCTGTCTAAAACTTGATTAGCTAATGAATCAGTAAATGTGTTCAAATTTCTGGAAATGTTTTGATATTGAATAAAATCTAAGTTTGTTTCCAAAAGTCGAACTCTTAGGAACAATCTATGTAATGTTGGATTTCTAACAGTATAAACACTAGTAAGCTGTAATACCACAAGCTGTGAGTCTAACCTTATGATGATACAGTTAATACCAAATGAAATGGCATCAGAGAGAATTTCAATCAACGCGCTATACTCATTGATATTTTTCGTCAATCTACCAATACAAATTCCTTGAAAAATCACTAACTCGTCGTTCGGAGCGAAAATTCCCATGCTACCAAGGATAGATTATACGTACTACGACTAGCACCATCAACATATCCAATAAAGGGTTCTGAAGATTCAGACATCTGCAATGAAACGTAAAGTGGATTACTAATGTCAATAAAACTCTAAAAACAACTTAAGATAGTGAATGCAAATCAACGACATATATATACAATATAATACAAAAAATTACTACGATCATGATTAAGCATAGTAACATTTCAAATACAACCCATTTCTAGGTTGGGCTAATGGAATTCCATCATAATCAACCAACTCATAGGTGCCCTTAGCAAGAACTCTTTTGACATTATAGGGGCCATGTCGTAATGGCTCAAACTAAGTCACCCTTTGAGAAAATGCAAGGCTGGACATTTTTGTCGTATTGTGCCTTTATACGTCTCTTATGCGCTTTTTTGGCCAATTGGGCTTCACGACGTGTTTCATCAAGATGGATGAGTTTAAGGAGATGCGCTTCTTCTTCTAAGGTGTTAGGTAACAAGTCGATTGCGAGTTTTAATGACGGTATTTCACATTGGATTGGTAAGATAGCTTATAGACCATACACCAATGGAAAAGGAGTAAAGACAGTTGCATTTCTCATTGAGGTTCGATACACCCACAAGGTGGAGTACAGGATGAAATGCCAATTTATTTTATGAACTCCTATCATTCGTTTAACCATACGTTTAAGAATTTTTTTGATAGCTTCAAATTTTCCATTTGATTGTGGATGGTAAGGAGTAGAATTATCATGTGACAATTCTAACTTTGCATTCAATTCAGCCATCATGTGATTGCGAAAATGCTTCCCATGATCTGTAACTATAGCCTGTGGGACCCCAAATTGTGTGATAACATGATTAAAGAAAAAAAATGCAGTCGTCTGTCCTGTGTTGTTGAATGTAGGCATCGCTTCGGCCCATTTGGTAAAATAGTCGACTGCGACAATAATATAACCATGCCCCCCCAGACGAATGAGGGTTACAGGTCATGAAGTCAATACCCCATTTCGAAAATGGTCCCACAGAGACAACAAGATGCATTGGTGCTGGTAGTTTGCATATTTTATGATAAAAAATCTAGCATGCATGACAACTTCTGACAGTGAGGATGAAATCTCAAAAAATAGTAGGCTAAAAGTATCTGCCGCGGAGTATCTTCTGTGCAATAGCATAACTAGATAAGTGACCACCACAAGCCCCAGCATGACAATCATTTAACACTTTTTCGGCCTCCTCATGAGTGAGGCACCTCCTTAAAATGGTATTGACACCACGACGATAAAGTGTATCTCCGACGATCAGATAATCTTTGGCTTGGTAATAGTATGTCGATGTTCAGTATGAGAGGTATCAAGTCGAAAAGTTTGAGTTTGGAGATAAATGATGAAATACCCATACCAAGGATCAGATGATCTGATCAGAAACAAAGACTCATCAGGAATTGATGGTTCTGACGTAATTGCAGTACTATCAGAGGGAAGGTCACAGAGAAGCTCAGCCAAAACTAAAGACTTCTTTGACTTGGATTTGATGAATTCCAAATCAAATTCCTGCAAAATGATGATCCATTTTGAATATTTCCCCCCCATAAATTGACATGATAAGATATAAGTCATGGGGTTGCAATCTGAAACGATAGTGGTTTTTCGGAGCAGGATATAATGGAAAAATATTTGGACAACTTGAACAGCTGCAAAGGCAAGCTTTTCTACATATGAATACTTAACTTTCGTATCCTTGAGATTAAGACTCAAATAATAGATCGAATGTTTAATTCCATTTTATACTTGGAACAATACCATAGCAATGGTCGTTACAGCCGCGAAGATATATAGGAAATAATCATTTTGATACTTAGGGAGATACATTAATGATGCTCGGACAAGAGTGTCCTTGACAACATCAAAAGAAGCTTGCGCAACTTGGTCCCAATGGAAGGGAAACCCTTTTTTCAATAGTCGAGTAAATCCTTTTTCCATTTCAGCGTATTTTGGAATGAACCTTCTTAGGAAGTTAGCCTTTCCTTGAAGTTTCTATATCTGAAGTTTGATGGTGCATGAAAATCAAGAATGGCTTGAACCTTCAATGGGTCAATTCGAATTCCTTCTTTTGAGACTACGAATCCAAACAAACGATCAAAACCAACAAAAAACACACATTTATGTGGATTGAGGCATATTTTGTAGTGTTGGAAGCATAAGAAAATGGCTCTCAAATGCATTAGGTGATTATTCCTATTTCGTGAATGTGCTGGTAAATCATATAGATAAGGTTAAACAATGTGCTTGATGTCATTGAAAGCATAGTCCATTTCTCTCTGAAAAGTTGCCCTAGCATTATTTAAACCAAATGGTAGTTTCCTATAAGAGAATGTGCCCCAGGGATAGATGAATGTTGTCTTATGTTGATCCTCTGGGTGGATATTGATTGATTGTAGCCGTAAAATCCATCCATGAACGAAAATATTTCACATCCAACACAATCGTCAATAATATGGTCGATAAAGGGAGTAGGATAGTTGTCTTTTGGAAAAGCAAGGTTGAAATCCCGAAAATCGACACACACTATAATGGTTCGTTTCTTTTTCATGACACGAACGATATTTGAAACCCACTCAGTTAGAGGAACAGGGTATATGAAACCAGCACGCAAAAATTTTTCAACTTCTGCTTTGATAGCAGCGGCTTTCTTTGGATGAATAGGACGAAGCCGTTGATGCACCGTTTTGACATCATGATACATATTAATAGTGTGTTCAACAATAATAGAATCTATGCCCAAAATTTTCACGTAAGACCAAGAAAATACATCACAGAATTCATGAAATAGAGAGCGATATGATTCAAGTTATGATGGAGAACAAGATACACCAACATGAATATTTTCTACAATCCCAGGTTTGGTCAAAATATTGATAGAAATGGTTTCTTCAATATTTGATAGATTTTTCTTGGAATTGATTGCATTAATGGGTAGAGAATTCAAAAATAATTTTTTGATGGATGGGTGATATAGTTCAATAAGATCATTTTCTTCATAATTAGGAAGATGGGAACCATGATGATAATCTTCCAATGGTTCTCCTTCTGACATCATGGCTTCCAAAATAGTCTCATCTGTGAAGAACATTGATGAAAAAGGATTAGAGGGAGTACCAAAATCTAAGGAACGATCAAACCAAACACTCAGCGACGTTGATTTCAGATTTACCACCCAAGCCAAATAGATTTATTGTTATGGCAGCTCAATAGGGTTGGGCGGTAGAAATTCATCCACCGTAGTAATTTCATAATCACTCGTACTCTCCCTTAATCCACATAGAGTGGAATATATCATGTAGCAGGTCTCCATGCTTGCAATTTCTGTCGACGTCGCAGGTGGCGGTAATGAAAATTTTCCCATTAAAGTGGAATCCTTTAAGAGTCTTACACCAATATTATGATGTTCTAGTTAGGGTATGTGAACGAACGGAACACTTCCAATTACCTGCGAAGCAGAGGCAAAGAAGGATAGTTGATTAATGACTGTGATAGTAGCCTTATGTGGAAAAGAAATAATTCTAAAATATGTAGAAAAAATTGTAGTAATTGTATATACCCATGCCCTTCTAAGCAAAATATTATAGTCAAGGGGTCCGCCAACAACCTCAACATCAATATTCACTATTTGTTCCCCCTAGTTCAACATGTAGGTTATTAATAATACCACAAGGTTTATATGTACATCCATCAAATGCCTTCAACATCATCGATGATTGTGATAAGCCTGGTGAGCCAAGTGACTTCCAACAATTTAGAGACATAATGCATGTAGATGCTCCCTCATCAATAATAGTGTGATGAACAAGGTCACTAATTGAGAACATTTACTTGTATGGAGAATGCCAATTCTGTTGTTCGTTTTGCAAAATACAAAAACCACTACATGCAAATGTAGATTATTCTTTTCAGTTCCTTTAATTTTATAAATGCATAAAAGAAGCTAACTTCACTAAATCAATAAAAAAAAATTCCTTTTACTTTTGAGAAATGAGGAATACAAAAAAAAATTTCTCTTTTGAAGGAAAAATTAGGAATGAAACAAAAATTTCTCCTATCAGGAAACGAAGCTTTTACAACAATTTCCTTTTTCAAAAGAAAATGGATCTAATGCTACAATAAAAATACTTTGAAATTAACTTTCCAATGATAAAGAAAAATTCTTTAAACAAACATTGATCAAATTTTCTTTCAAATGAGGAAGAGGTAGATGACTTCACTGGTGAATATGAGGCTCGGGCTTTTCAAAACACACTAGAAAACAAACTAAAACAATTTGCAAAGACAAATTCAAAGGAATTTGGATGGTTTTAGGAGGAAACAAGTCTCTAAAGAGAGATAGTGCTTTGCAACGCAGGCCTGAAAGGGAGACGGTGCTATGCAAAGCACTGTATCATGTGCAAGGGTGCATTGGGAGCAGTGTATAAAGAAAAAAACAGTTGTTTAACACACTTCTTTTGAAAATTTCGGTCTTAAAAAGCCTAATCTTTGTGAGTAAAAACTACTGGGTGAATAAATAGAGAAAATCAGAGGCTAAAACACCTATGATAAAGAGTAATTTCCCTAGTAGAGTCACCTATTTGTTATGCATAATTATGAATTATGGATAAATCATTCTTCCCTAGACAGGTGCTAATCTAGAACAACAGGTCAAAGACTTTACAACTATCTTTCCTAACTGTAAACAGACACACAGAATTAAATAAGGAACCTAGTTGGGATATAAGCACTTCCAAAGTCTCCTTCTGTCGCTTTTGCTGTAGCTTCAAATTCTAGCCGGCTGTGCAAAATATTTCCTACAAGAATGAACACTAAACAATAAGATATAGAAAAAATACAGATGTTTATTCAAGTTATTTAGCCAATTCAATAAATAATAAACATATATAGCAACTAATAAATCATGATTTTGAAAATCAAAGCTTATACAGATGCATATAGGGAAAAGTAAGCAGTAATATTTATTGATGATAGAAGGGGAGGTTACAACCTAGTGATTGATTTAGTGTCACCATCTCCAGTAGCATCCTCGCCTCATCACAATGCAGATATCTCCAAAAATATGTCACTCAAATCAATCTCCTCAATTGACATTCCACCAACATTTCTCTATGCAAATTCTTCCTTCTCAAGCACTAAGATCTGTGCTCAATTTATAGAGGAGCTGAAGGTAGTTTCAAAATCAATGACTTTCCAATAATAGGCAAGACATGTTCACAATCTTGTAGATGTCAAATGGACACATGGATTCGAAGATTGACACATGTGAACTCTTCTAGAAGGCACTGGCCAAGTGGAGATTCCGGAACAATGAGAATTTTTCTCTTAATGTGACCAATGCACCCATGGATGTGGAGAAGTGCTTTGCAAAGAAGCCTTGCATAGGGCTACCTGCATATGCAACACACTTAATTCATTTAGAGGCAGCGTTGATGAGCTCTCATATGATATATTATAAACTTCAAATCTTGGAAACCTTTGTAGCTGAAATTATTTGATTTATTTGTTTTGTTCTTTGTCTTAGGGCATGTAGCAACTGAAATGTTAGGGGATGATAGACCCTATACATTGGTCCTGGAGATGATGCCTAGTTAACCAGGTCATTGGAAATGATGCCAAAACTGACCTATAACAAAGTCCATACTGTCCAACCCATTACTCATAAGTTTGCGAGAGATATTGGTTTACTCCTTGTGATTTCCATTCTACCTCATAAGCTTATAAAGAAAGAAAAAAATCCTAGTAGCATATTTCTTTCTTCGGTGGAAGATTTGGTTATCACAACCCTTGAGCAATTATTTAATGTTGTGGAAGGAACAAATCACCAGCAGGAAATTCCACTCATTAAGGAGAATTTGGATAGTGAAGGGGGAGATTTTTAGTTTTCTGACAAGGAACATCCTCATTATAACGCATATTTTAACAGTGAAGGAGAAGCCTCTTCAGACTCAGAAGAAGAGGAGAAGGTGAGAAACGATGACATGGTTGATGCAGACTTCAATTGGATGGCTCAAGGGCCACACACTCTTCTAGATAATCTTGATAAGATGCCAACATATCTGGAAAAGATGTTGTCAAATTTCAATCCTGATAAGAAGACCAAAGTATAAGACCATATTGCTAACTTCCAAATGAATTTATGGATGCTTGAGGTACGTTTTGATGATGTTGGTTTTAGACACTTTCCATACACTTTAGAAGGTAGAGTGTATTTATGGTATCATAATCTTCCGACCAATTCAATCCATAGTTGGAGGGAGTTTAAGAAGCTATTTTTTGAAAACATTGCCGATGATAAGTATCCTTCCATGTTATTAAAAGAAGTTGGGAACTTGTTGTAGGGAAAACCCAACACCCCTGACTTTGAATTATTTACTTCAATAATGGGGACTATTTTTACTAATTTTTGGCTAAGCACCTTTTATGTTTTTCATTAAGCTAATTGTCCTACAATTTTGTCATTTTTTAAATTTTTATCAGATTTCCATTTTGATCATTTCATTGAACTTGTTTTTTAGCAATATTTCCATCGATACTTATTTCGCCTCATTTGGTCAATCGGTTTGTAAATGACACTCCTTTGAAGATTGATAATTTTCTCATCAAAGTTTAAAAAAATGTATAAAGTGTATGCTATTTAAACTTTTGCAGTTAAAATAATCATTCATTGTGAATATTAACTCTTAGTTAACTTTTACTAATTTTTTAATTTTTCACTAACAGTCCTACAAGATGATCCAAGTAAATTGTACAATAGATAAAAACATTTTTCAAGATCTTGGTGATTTACTCACATTTATTATTTTAAAATCAATTACCAAGCCTAGAATCTCAAAATTAAAAAATGGCTATAGCCTAATTTCTAGGATTATTAATCCCAATTGGACCCCATTTCTTATCACATCCTTCCTTCAAAAAAATGTGATCAAAAATTTTTTGTGATAAAAATATGCAATTATGATATCGTATATCACATATTGCAATTTTTCTAAAGCACCTCAAACACTTCCCTTTAAAAATTGTGATTGCGATTTGGAAAACGTGGGGTATTAAATTTTTTATTACAAATTTTATTGTCAAACTTCTTATGCCTCCCGTCACCATGAATTCACTCCACGCTCCACCTCACCTCATCCTAGCTCATGCTAACCTCACCCTCCACTCACTTCCCTCCCCCATTAACTCTAATGGTGTATGTGGGATTTGTTTTAATTTTTTTTTTTTTTTGGTATAATATTGATTCTAATGGTTTGTTTAAATTAAAATATTAGAAAATAATATTTATATTATAATATAACTATATTATAATTATAATTTATATTATAATTTTAATATAAATACAATATAATGATATTTTAATTAATTATTGAATTTTGTTTAATTCTGTTTTTTAATTAAATTTGTAAATAATTAAAATTAAAAACAAAATTAAAATTAATTATCATTAATTAGTTAATATTTTCTATGTAGTTTAGAATTAGATTAATAAAAATTCTGATTTTTAGCCCAAGCAACAGAAATTCTAGAATTATGACAATTTTAATATGCCAACTTTAAAGATCATAGATTGGGTTTTAGTTGTCCAAATGAGGTCCAAGACAGCTCATTGGAAAGATAAAATCACAAAAAATATTTGTGAACTGCTTTCATTATCATATTTGATAATTTAATGGGTCTAAAATTAAGCAGAATATTAAGTTACGAATTTTTAAACAAAATCAATTTTTGAGTTTAATTTTCTGCATTCTTATTTGCCCACAACTTCTTCTGAGTGCAGATCCATTCTTCTATGTTCTCCTTGGCCAATTGAATCATCACATGCATCAATAGAAAGCTCATATTTTCTTTACATTTATTTATTTATTTAATCTTGGATTGGATTTGTTTTAATTCCAGATTTAGTATTTTGATTTCAATTTGCATATTAATTAGTTTTTGCAGAGAAACTAATTGAAGAAATGAGCAGAAGAAGATCTCAATAAATGAGAAGGCTCGAGGAATTGAATAATATGATTTTGAACCAATGAAAATTGATTTAACGGAACCACTCTTCAACAAATTTCTATTGAGGAATTATTTTGTAAATATTATAAATAGCAGATTGTAGAATGTAATAGCGACTCCTCTTCTCTCCAATTTAGGAATTCTTGAAGGCACTATTGTTTATAGAATTTGGAGTTGTAGGTGTTAGTCATCCATAATTTTCACTATCTGAAGATGACTAAGTATTGGTCCTAGATTTCTAGAAACAAAGTTCATGAACATTATGAGTTCTAGAAATCTCACTGCCTTCATTATCCTAAAATTTTTCACTATTTTATCATCCTATCTATTCATGACTGGCCCACCACTCCCGAAATACCCATCATGGGCTCAAGGCATTTATTTTAACCCTAACTTGTCACCCATTTTTCACCATGTCTTTCCTTTTGGCCCAAAACCTCTGTTTTGTTTACCTACAAACTTCCCCACTACCACCTAAACCTACTAATCAAATAACTTTGTTGTCTCTTCCATAATACTCTCAAACACTGATTGTCTTTGTAGGCCCTTTGGATAGTCAATTAGGTTGGATCTTAGGTCTTCAATACACTAATTTGAGCATGGATCCTATCTCACACTTGTAAAACCTAAATCTAGATCTTAGTCCAAAGTCCAAATCCAAGAAAGCCCCATTAGGTCACCTAAGGTCTCACTCAGTCATAGGATGGATTTGGTGCCCTACAAACTATGCCTTCCTGCATGAGGAAATTGTATTCAAAGAGGGATAAAATAAAGAAATTTGGTCCAGGACTGGTTAAAACAGTCATTCAGGAAAAGCCTCCCTGGCTTAGAGCACAAATACTACAAGGGACAACTGCCCTTGCTCATATTTTACAATGAATGATTAAACTAGCCATCAGTAGAAAGAAGAAGTAAGGAAATTGGATGCAATCATCACTAGGAGACATCCACAAACAAGACAAAGGTAGCAGGCCTATTTGTAAAAAGAGAAACAGAGTTTTTTTATGTTTTTTTTTTTTGAACAAAACAGTGGTGATAGGCAAGAAACCATCACAAAGGCCACAAGGGAAAAATCCACCTCAACTCTATCAAGTGCACATTGAAGATTGTTTCAAAATAATAAATAAGTCCTGAGAGGCTATAGAGAAACTTAGAAAGAAACACTCCTTGTTTTTTCTAAAAATCCCTAAAAACCTAAGAGTTTGCACAGATTGGCAAGACAGGTCAGTTAAAGATGACAAGGCCTCCTTCTTAATAGCAGAGGGCATACAAAGGATATAATTTTAAAAGGGACAAATGGAAAAAAAAGGGATAAGTTTTTTGTTTGTATAAAATGATAAAAAACAAAAGACAAGTTCTTTTTTCAAAAAAGGTGGACAGGAGTAGTCTTGATGTCTTAAAGAACATTGGCAAGATTAAAGAGAACCTTGAGAGGCCCCCAAAAACAAAGGAAAGCAACTTTGTCAATCAAACATGCCACTTGCAACACCAAACAGTCAAAAGGGCACAGTGAGAAAAGGTAAATAAGCAAAGACATTATCAAAATGGGTTTTGACTTCTAAATTATTTTTCAAAAAGGGTTATAAATGCCTTGAGCATACTTCCCCCCACGCCATTTGTCATCTCGAAACCAAAGGGAGCCGTTAGAGAAGGTTTTGTCATTTTCTCAGCAAATCGGGGAAGTTTGTAGGTGTTACGCTCCTGGGTCACTGTTACGCACCTGGCTCCTAGTGTTATGCATAGGAGGGGTGGTCGCAGTGTTATTTACACTGCGTTACGCACCCAGTGCCCAGTGTTATGTGCCTGGCCCAGCGTTATGCACGGAGACAACATACCCGACTCAACTACTATGCACCTGTGTGTTACGCTCTTGAGATCCCACGCCTGCCTGTTACGCCCAGGTGTTACGCTCATGGCTGTTACACATAGGTGTTATGCTCCTGGCTGTTACGCATAGGTGTTATGCTCCTGGCTGTTACGCACAGACCGAGTTCCTTTGAAATTGCTAAAGGGAGTCAAAATTTCAATTTTTCTTCACCCTCAAGGCCTCAGCAAAGGACGAGAGCAAGTTTGGTGATTTTTTACCTCCTAAAAACTCCATTTTTCTAAGAAGAATCATATTTAAGGTCTCGAATGAACCAAATCCTAAGCTGCATTACTATCAAATTCCAAAAATACCTTTCTTTAGGGTTGGAAAGAGGAAATTGTTATATATACTAGAGAAGGGTGAGTGGCATCAATCAAACCTCTAAAAACACTGAATACACCCTTGCAGACTTCCATCTTGTCTTCATTTGCTTAGCTTTTCCCTCTCTTCACTCATTTCAACCTTTTAAACCAAAAATGCCATCAAATAATTTTTAAAAGGTTTTTCTGTGCTAAGAGAATCAGCCACCATGTCTAAAGCAGAGATCCACACCAGTGGTGATGAAATTCAAAGACCTACCAAGCCTCAGTACAAAGGAGGGAGTGAAAATAGATTTGAACCCTTAGACACAGTTCAGATTACCTCCTCTCTCATGATCCTTTCATGCTTTCAGGATGTAGGGTGTTATCAATTTTGTGAAAAGATCAAACAAGTCAGTAGTCATCCAAACTTGACTAGGTTGTTTGCCTTTAGCTTACAAAATCATCAAATTAACCTAGTAGGTGTGCAATTTGAGCTCTCAGCTGAAATTATTTCAGAAGAAATAGGTATATTAGACATTGGTGAAGTATGGTTCAAACAAAATAAGTTGGAGTTGAGTTATTATGAGACCTACCTGAAACCCAGCTACCAAAAAAATTGCAAGGTTGTTTTCCCTTTCTCCCACTTATTAGAAAGGTATGTTGCACTAATGAAGAAAATTATCAGGTATTTCACCTGTGAGGGGAGATATTCTAGGCTCTACTCATATCATATAAGGTTGCTAATGCGCTTCACTAAAGTCAATATGATGAATCTACCATACTACATTTTTCGAAGCATTGACAAAATGGTGTCACTTGTCAAGAAGAAAAGTTATGACCACCAAATTCTGAGCCTTTTTCACCACTCCCTAATAAAAATGATTGTCCTATATCAGCTAGAGTAGAAATAAATACCTTGGGGAACCTTCATCTCACATGATGTGTTTACAGACCACTGGGCCTTCATCCAGCAGAACTTGCCTTCCACTTCACAACCATCTACATCCACTCATCCATCATCTCCCCATGCGCCTTCTCCACAAATAATTTCATCTCTTGTTTCTTCCCTAAATATACCAAGTGAAGAGGCTGACAATAGCCCTAGTGAAGAAAAAATAGAAGGCAACAGTCAGGAAGAAACTTAGACAGATAATGATGGACAAGGAGGAAGCAGTGGAAAAGAAGATAATGAAAATGAAGAAAACAATGAAGAGGAGGGAAGTATCCTTGAAGAAAGTAGTGATGAAAATGATGAAATTAGTGAAGGCAGCCACAAAGATGAAAGTAGTAAGAATGATGAAGAGGAAAACATAGACGAGAGTAGTGAGAAAGATAATGAAGAAGAGCAGCCAGATGATGAATAAGAGCAACAGATGAGGAGGACAGCCATCAAAGTGTCCAACACAGTCAAAAAAAGAGTCACGACAGTCATGACATCTGTCATGACTCTCTTGAAAAAAATCAGCCCATGGATGACAAATAAAATCAGAGTGAGGCAAGTGCAGAAGATGTCAAGAAAATTGAAGATCAAAATAATGATAGCACTGCCTTTGAGACTCCCACTTTTGCCCCTCACATGCACATATCACAGAGGGAGAAGAGATGTGTTTGCTGCCTCTAAAAGGAAAAGGGCCATCCTCTCTCAAACTACCAAAACATTGGACAAGGGAAAGGAAAAAATGAAAAAATTTGAGCTGAGGATACAAGTTAGGAGCAAAGGGATCAAGAAGACTTCTCAAGGGCCTCTTTTCATTGATCTAGACATTGAAAATGAAGACCAAGATATGAGTACTAAGTTGTTTCTCTTAGAAAAGGATGCACAGCTTCAAGAATGGGAAAAGGATTTTGAGATGGCACAAAGGGTCATATACTATTATAAAGAGGATCATAAACATTTAAAAGAGGTGAAGAGGGGCCTTGCCCTACAGATGAAAATGGTCAAACACTATGCAAGGAAGAGCATGCTTGCTAATGCCAAACTGAAGCAAGCCCTCATACAAATAGAAGAGCTAAAAAGGACCAAAGGAATGATAGCCTTGATATCTTGGCCGATGCTTCTCAACAGGTATCTAAAACCCCTTGGTGGGTCTACACACCAATTTTGAGGCAAATTCGGAAACTTTTTGTTTTTCCAAATTTTGACCCCTTGGAGCGCAACACCCTAGGTGTTACACACAAAATTGGGGCATCCTCAGCTGGTGAAGTTTAAATTTTTGGGTTTTTTACATCACCAATATTATACCCACAAAATTTCAGGTCAATTGGAGCATTTTTGCCCCCTGAAAAGGTCAAAAAACACCTCAAATTTGACCTTTCTGCCTCTTTTTCAGAGCAGGTGTTACGCACAGAGCAGTGTTGGGAGATTTATTTTTTGAGTATTTAAATGGCATACATTCAGCACAAATCAAGTATTTTTGGAAATTAGACTCATCACACTTTCCAGCTAGCCATCACGAGGCCAAATCTGATGCCTGGAAGGGGTCCAAAGCTTAGCTACAACAAACCCTATTTTCTATTAAAAGGTGTTACGCGCAGGAGCAACATTTTGCCAAAAAGTCAACAAAACACACGGATTGATGGAAAAGGATTTTTTTAATATTTTTTTGGACAAATCACTCCTAATTTGATTGGGGAGTTATGTTTTGGTGTTTTTCATTTATTTTCTTATTAACTATGTGTCTTGGGCCTTGCATTGTCATTAAGCACATTTATGACATTTATAATTAGATTAGGGTTTCTGGAAGCCTCTTAGGGCTCCCCACCTCCTTAGCTACTCCATAAATAGAGCCTGAGGCTCTCGTGTATTGGTTGGGATTTTGATAGCTTATGCTGAAGTAATACATAGTCTCCTGGAGCCTTTAATGAGAATTTGATGTCTTGGAGGGCATGCATGCCTTGATTTGTTTACTGATGGTGGAGGACTATTTGCAGAATCCGTAGGCCTGGTTGATTGTGAAGTTTTCTCTTGCTTATGTTTTCTAGTTTTCCATTATGTTTTCCATCTTGCTCTGTTGTAGTAGGAAAAATAATTTAGATTAAAAAATGTTTTCTAATGGCACTTAAGTCAGTTTGTCCTTCACTGCCTCAATGTTTTCTTCTGTTGAGATATGTCAGGGAATCCATTTCTAGCTCTTTAAGAAGTTCTTAGCTTGTTCATTTCTTGAATTGTTTATATCATTTAGTGTCAAGTATGATTTATGGCTAGCCCTACATATTGTGGCCACTGAAATACTCTGTCCTTGGAATCACCCCTTTAAAGCAACTTTTCCTAGGTTTGTCCAAGAAGTATGTTTGAATCATGCTCTTTGCCTTTACTTAGCTAAAATTGTTTCAAGGAAAATTCATAGCTGTAACTTTAGATGTTATGATTTTCTCTCCTTCTATGGTTATAGCTACTTGTGCATCTTAAATTTTTTTCTGCTCTTGATGATGAAATCTATGAAAGTTAAATAAGTTTCTTGCCTTTCTATGTTTCATCTAAATTTTTGTCTTGGTTTATTATCTGCTTTCAGTCTAAAATGAAATGAATTAGGTTTTTCTTATGCCTTTGATTCTCTTGCTATGCTCATAAATCTTCTAACTCTCTCAGTTTACAAGTACATAAATGATTCAGTTTTTCCCCTTTATTAGCTTATTGTTCTCAAGCTTAATGTTCACCTCATGATTCTTCACAGCCTTAAAATATCCACCAACCAAGTTAAAATTTCCCTGCAAGTGCTCTTGAAACCATTGATGAACTTATCATGACCTTGTTAGACTCCATTGCCCAATGAATTAACAATCTTCCTTGTTTTCTATCTAAATCTATTTGAGCATCATACCCAACCAAAAACAATCAAAATACCCTGCACTTAACATCTAGCCTAAAATCAACCCAAATCAGCAAACAAGTTCACATCTTTGCACCTACTAGAGAGATCCCTCTCTGAATCTAGGAAGGCTAGGTCCTTGGATTTGAAATCTTGGTTTGATGTTACCCCTATCCATTTGTAGCTCAATCAATCTAGAAAATTATGGGGAGCTAACATAATGGCGATCATGGTGGGATAGAGTTCATAGTAGCCTGACAAACTCTTACAGACTCATATACATCCCTAGTTTGACTTTAAAAAATCAACTCATAGCCAAGAGTAGAAACTAATTTCTTCACCATCCTAGCAAGATGATGACTCAGCTAGAGGATACTCATTGAAACCTTAAGGCTGCATAAAGAAACTCAAAAGCCCAAAATACTCCCTAGATTGATTTTTATCAAAAATTGGTGGTGGACCATTGTATACATATCCTCAAAATTTCAAAAACATCCACCTAGCGACTCCAGTAGGCCTTTTTTCATCTCACTGGTCCCATAAGTTTTTTTTAGGATTGTGTCAAATCAGTCCAAATCAATTTTTAGGGCCTAGTTATAACTTGTGTGAGTAAAGAAAACACTAAGAGAGGTCAGCCTTCCAAAAACAGTCCCAAACCTTCAGCCTCTCTGATATTCAAGTAAAGAGATCTAGCTTCATGAAGGATCAATACCAGATCACACCTAAACCCAAATCCTCTTATCATAGTTGATGACCCAGAAAATATTTTGTGGCAAACTTCTAAAGCTGAAAACTCACCCACTGTTAGGACCATTCATAGAGAAAGTTCTGCACCAAAACACCTTACAATTTCATAAGATCCTCAGTTTGAACTGCACCATACCAAGAACCTATTCAGGACCAAGTCACAAATTAGGGTTGACCAAACTGACCTTGAGCCCATAGAATTGCAACAAAGCTCCAGTAGAGAAGCTTCTCCTTCCGCTCCAGCTGACTTTTAGCTTCTCCATCACTTCAACCCTTTTCATCTCAAATCCACTTAGAATTAGTTCTCCAGTCCAAGTACCTCAGCTACACCCATTCATACCACCACTGTGCAAACCACCTCACTCCATCCTACTCCACCTCTCACAAATCCTCCCCTTGTAAATCATCCCTTATTTCAATTTCCTCCCATCATGGCAGCCTAGTATGCTCCACTGGCTCTACAACAACCACTATTACCTTTTCCAAATGACTATTAATCCAAGATCCCTCACTTCTTGGGGACTGAATCCATCACTGCTCAAAAGCATATAGATAGAATTAATGATGCTTTTGACTACATGGAGATAGAAGAAGAAACCATACAAATGAGGATTTTTGCTCAGAGCCTAGGGGGAGAACCCAAGAAATGGTTTAAAAACTTACCTCCCAATAGCATACATGATCTCCCTACCCTCTACCAAACCTTTGTGAACAAATGGTAAATCAAGAAGAACCCCCTTCAAATTCTTTCCGAGTATAAAAATCTTAAAAGGAATACAGGAGAAAGTTTTCATGACTACTCCACTAAGTTTAACAGTGTTTACAATGCCCTACCACCTCACATAAAACCTCCCCAAGGCTTAGCCTTAGTAAAATATCCCGAAGGCTTTGATGCTGATATGGCCTATCAGCTAAGGGAGAAAGATTACCTAACTCTAGAAGACATGAAAAAAGGACTTGTGAGTGTAGAGGCCAATTTAATTGAGAAAAGGGCTAGGATGAGATCAGAAAAAAGGGTGACTTATAAAGATGACACAACACCTACAACCTCCTCTTCTAACACCAAAATTGACTCCATAGTTAGGAAAATGGAGAGGATGATGGAAAAAATTAGTTTAAATGAGAGAGCACCTCCTAGGGAAAATCAAACCAATCTTCAAAACAAGAATAGGAGTCAAAATTTTAGAAGAGACCCTCCTCAAGTCAGATAAAGAGAGAAGTGACGAACAAATCAGATCTCCTTTCCAAGACAACTATGTAGATGAAGAGGAAAGAGAGCATAAGCAGTTGGAAGAAGACCTTGTAAATGTCATAGGTTCGTATCATGAGGACAACACCTTCCTTACCAAAGAAGAAAAAAAGATTTTTTCTTCAAAAACAAATGAGAAATCATATGAATATTTCGAAGAATATAAAATAGGAGTTGAGAATGCGATTATGGAGGTCCATAGGCAATATGACCTTAGGAGAAAAAAGAATCAAGATGTTCCTAAAACAAATCAGCCAAACACTACTGTAAGAAAGACCTATGAACATATTCCTAAAAATACAGAAGAAAACACAAATACTATGGCTAAGAAAGCTGACCTAAACAAGCCAAAGATATCCAACCTAGTAATGATTCAAGCTGCCCTAGTACTTCAACTAGTAGCCCTGAAAAAACATTGCTTTCCAAACCATCAAATCAGAATCAGCAAATAAAAAATGTAGAAAATTTTATGGTTGATAAAGCTGATGTAAATACAATAAAGACACCTACGCCTTTCAACTTTGAGGGGGAGATTGCTAAAATCAAGATAACCATACCCCTCACTGAGTTGGTAACCCAAGAGGTATATAGATCCCAGATTTTCAAAGTGTTAAATATAGGGAATGATACCAACACTTTAAAATTAACTGATGATAAACTAGACCTATTGTTTGGTCCTGAAGTAGAGGGAAAATATCAAGAAGGAGTTGCCCCTCCTTTCTATGTCAGTCTGAACAGACATGACAAAATTCTGCATAATGCTATGCTCGACTTCGATGCCTCACACAACCTCATGTCAAAGGTTGTGATGGAGAGAATGGGATTAGAAATCACAAATCCCTATAAATACTTGTACTCTTTTGATTCCAGTAGGGTTAAGTGTCTAGGCCTAATCAAAGATCTGTGTGTCAATCAGGCACAAATCCCTGCTAAGAGTCTAGTCATGGATATAGTTGTGGCTGATATCCCCCCAAAGTATGGCATTCTTTTATCTAGATCATAGGGGGGGAAAACTCAAGGGTAGCCTTAAAATGGACATGACTTATGCCACCATCCCAGTCTTCAATCAAAGAAGGAAATTTTACCAGGAATCCCACATGAAATACATGGTGAGTAACATAGATAGGCCAAATAACACACTGGTTTATTCCATTAACTCATACATTGACTCCTTCATCTTGTAAAACGAAAATGACATAAGTGAACAAGTGAATGACAATGAGAGAGAACTAAGCCCCTCAGAAAAACCAAGCCAATCCTCTAACCAAGAAAATGACACCCAAAACTCTAGCAGCCCCGAAGTGCAGAACATTGACAAAACTGAAATTGACACCCTTTGGCATATGAGCTTCGATGGCTCTTATGGTAAGGTTGGCTTAGGAGCAGGGGTTTGGATCCACAACACGAATGAAGGCCATTCCTATAGGCTAGATTTCCAATGCTGCAATAACGTTGCAGAATATGAGGCTCTCCTTATTGGTTTACACCTACTCAAATACCTCAAAGCTAAGAAAATATTGGTTCAAGGAGATTCAAAACTGATCATAAATCAAATTAAGGAAGAATATTCAGCCAAGAACCCTATACTAAGGGAATATAGGAATGTTTCCCTAGACCTTCTCAAAACCTTTGAGAAGTATGAGCTCACTTTCATCCCTAAGGCCCAAAACTCCCTTGCCAATGAAATTTCCTTTGCTGCCAGCAATTGCTCTTTACCTTATGAAAATAATAAACACCTCATCAAAGTGAAGAACATGCCTACTGCACCAGACAACTTGAACCATTGGCAAGTGTTTGACAATGATGAGAAAATAGATGACTTTCTGCAATCCAAAAATGAATTTGCAAGCACAAAACAGAGTTTAAGATTTAAAAGAAATAATTTTACTGAAAATTAAACTCCCAAAATAGAGCTTCCCTTTGATGATGATAGAAACCACCTTCAAAACCCTTGTGTTGCAGAAATATTTGATAAATCAGATCAAAGAGAACTTGAAATTTTGCAGTGCAAAGATGACACATTGCCAAGAGGCCTTACACCACTAGAATAGTTGTTTTATTTTAATGATGTAGCTAAAAAACCCAAGATGGAATCCACTGAAAAAAATATAGAAGAATGTAACATTGGAGGGATTAAAGAGCCCAAAATAATCAAGCTGTCCAAAACTCTCCTACCTCACACAAAACAAAAATACATTCAGCTTTTTAAATAATTTAAAGATGTGTTTTCTTGGGGGTATGAAGACTTGAAATCTTATGACACCAAAATCATTCAACATAAAATTCCTCTCAAGGAAAATTAGGAACCATTTAAACAAAAATTGAGAAGAATTAACCCCCTCTTGTTACCCTTAGTTGAGAAAGAAATAAAAAATATGTACGATGCCGAGATCATAGTCCCTATCTGATACTCAAAATGGGTGTCCAACCTTGTGTCAGTTAGGAAAAAGACCGGGGAAATTAGGCTTTGTATTGACTTAAGAAATTTGAACAATACCTCCTTGAAAGACAATTACCCCTTGCCTAAAATGGATTACATACTCCAAAAGGTAGTTGGCTCAAAAATAATCTCATTACTAGGTGGCTTCTCAGGTTATAACCAAGTTCTAGTCTTTCCTAGTGACCAACTCAAAAATTATTTCACTACACCTTTGGGTACATTTATGTATGTTAAAATGTGATTTGGTTTAATGAATGTAGGGGCTAATTTTAAAAGGGAAATGTACATAGATTTTTCAGAAGACATAGGTTACTTCATAGTCATATACCTTGACGACATCACTATCTACTCTAAGAGTGATTAAGAGCACTTAGTCCACTTGAGAAAATTCTTTGAAAAGTGTAGAAACGATGGCCTATCCCTAAATCCTAAGAAAATTTGTTTGGCGTTCAGGAAGGAAAACTCTTAAGTCACATCATCTCTGAGGAAGGAATCAAGATAGATCCCAAAAGAATAGAAGGCATCTTACAAATCATCCATCCTAGAAACATTAAAGAGCTGCAATCTTTCATTGGAAATATTAACTTACTAAGAAGATTCATCCCTAACCTTGCTGAGTTCCTAAGAAATATCACAAATATGTTGAAAAAGGAAGTAGGAGTGAAGTGGAGTATGGAAGAAAAACAATCTTTTGAGTTGGTAAAACAAGCACTCACACAAACACTAGTCTTAATCAACCCTGACTTCACCAAGGACTTTTACATCTTCTCCTTTGCCTCTGAACATACTGTGGCAGCAATATTATTGCAAAAGAACATCATGGGGCAAGAACAACCCATAGCTTTCTTCAGCAAAGCCTTCAGGGTTGCTCCTCTAAAGTATAATATCATGGAGAAACAAGCCTTTTCCTTAATCAAAGCTTTTAAATATTTTAGAGTTTATATTTTTCATTCACATATCATAGCTTTTGTCCCACGTACAGTTGTCAAAGAAATACTTAATCAATACCCTGATGGTAAAAGGGGCGAGTGGATTTCTACCATTTTAGAATATGATTTAGAAATCAGACCCACTAAATTGATTAAAGGACAAGGACTTGCAAAACTTATGGCTGAATCAAATTTCCAAGCTTTAGACATGAATATGGTTGATGTGTTAGAAGAAACTAAAGAATTTACAACACCATACATTGAAAAAATGTTTTTAAATTCATCTTGGTATGCTGATATTATTTATGTGCTTATTTATCTCAATGCTCCCCCTTCTTTGTCAAAAACCAAAGCTAGATTCTTAAAATAAAAAGCATTATATTTTTGAATTTTAGATGGAGTGTTGTACTAGAAGATTTTTGCTGGTTCGTTGCTTAAATGTCTTCTTGAAGATGATGCAGAAAAAATCATGCATGAATTACATGAGGGAGAATGTGGGGGTCACCTTTAATGGAAGACCACAGCCAACAAGATCCTTAGAGTTGGCTACTATTGGCCTACCCTATTTCCCGATACTCACAAACTAGTCATGACTTGCCATAAATGCCAAATCTTTGATGGCAAAAGAAAGCTCCTTGCTTTGCCCTTGCATTCCATCAGTGTTGATGCTCCTTTTCAGCAGTGGGGTTTGGACTTCATAGGAGAGATCCATCCTACTTCATGTTCCCAACATAAGTGGATCCTCACTTCTAGTGATTAATTCACCAAATGGATAGAAGTCATCCCTTCTAGAAATTCCACTGACTCATTCA
This sequence comes from Pinus albicaulis, assembly GCA_034641835.2. Classification (NCBI taxonomy): domain Eukaryota; kingdom Viridiplantae; phylum Streptophyta; class Pinopsida; order Pinales; family Pinaceae; genus Pinus; species Pinus albicaulis. The sequence goes on from CM076579.1 coordinate 222,218,232, forward strand.
TCATCAAATTCCTTGAAACCAACATCTTTTCCAGGTTTGGTTGTCCTAAAAATATCATCACTGATAATGCTGCTGCCTTTGCCTCTAAGAAAATGGTGGAATTTTGTTACAAATATCACATCATCCTCGGCCACACCACTGCTTATTATCCACAAGGTAATAAAATAGCTGAGTCCTCTAACAAAATCTTGGTAAACATCATTAACAAGCTCCTAGAAAAAAATAAAAAAGCATGGCATGGAAAACTAGTGAATGCACTATGGGCTGATAGAAAAACCACCAAGAAAGAAATTGGTATGTCTCCCTATCAAATAGTGTATGGCATGGATGTAGTTTTCCCCACCTCTTTGGGAGTTCCAGTCATGAAGCTTCTTCAAGAAGTGCAATCAGAAGGAAATGACATGCAGAGGAGGCTAAACCAAACCATTCATTTGCAGCAGTCAAGGGAGGAAATTTACAAAAGGACACAAGCTATACAGGACAATATCAAGAAAATATTTGATAGGAGAACCAAAGCAAATGATTTCTAGATTGGAGACATAGTTCTGAAATGGGATTCAAGAAGGGAATACAAGGGCAAACATGGCAAGTTTGAAAATCTATGGAAAGGCCCTTACATCATTCAGTCAGTTAGAGGCAAAAATGTTTTCTTTTTGCAAGAGCTTGATGGAACTGAAATGTTTGGAGGTCCGGTCAATGGGAGGATGCTTAAACATTACTTTTGTCAAGAAACCTATTTTTTTTTCTCATTCATTGTACATACCACTATTTGATGAAAAGAAAAATTACAAAAAAAATATAAAAAGAAAAAAGGGCAGAGTTTGAAAGAGAGGTACAACCCCATACCTAAAAAAAAAAAAAATACTGAAAGTGTGCAAGTCTAAATGCCACTATTTATTTCAAAAAAGCCTTGTTCAGTCATCCAGCCTAATCATGGTTGAACATGTTTTAAATTTATGGTTGATAAGTTAGTGAAAAGGAGTAGGTCAAAATTTTCAAGCTTGACTTGTCAAAGGATAGATTAGGAATGAGAGATGTTGGTTCCACATGCTCAAATCTGAACCAAAGAGGAAAATAGAGATGTTAATGTTAGAAAATTAAATATTGTAGAGAAACACAACACATAAAATATGTGGAAAACACAAGCACAAAAAACACATAAAACCAGAGAGACACAGATATACGTGGTTCACCCAGTTTGGGCTACGGCCACCCCGAACAGCCAGTCCTTCCTTTCTATTATCTAGCGAAATGAAGAGACACAACTCACAAAAGATCTGTTGTAATATCATTTTTTCCCTTTCATAGTCTCCCTATCTGTTTCTCACTCCGAGAATACACATACAATCCACAGCCGCAATAAAATACCCTCATAAAAGTGAGGGGTTTCCTTCTAGGGAAAAAAACCCTAAACTAAACATAACTTCTACTGTCAGATCATCCACCTAATGAATGGACCAGATTGACTAGAAATTACTATACTTTTACAAGGAAATTTTACATCTGTTCTTAGCTTCGGTGGTGCTACCCCCGAAACCCCCCTCCAAGGGGGGCTCCATAAAGTCCCAGCCACCTCCCCTAGACACCCCAGGGAGTGTTTAATTACCGACGACATTTTCGCCCCATTAAGGTACAGGGGTCCAATGTTGTGATATAAAATAAACAAGATAATCAGGCTCCAGACCCAACAATCTCCCACTTGGAGACTGATTGTAGAAACTGCACCACTGCTTCTTTTGTTGGACAATGACTCCTCTTTAGACCTGGTTGTTTCTCATCTTTATTGTCATCCTTGAAGACCAATTGAAACTAAGCATAATCTCAGTTGCTCCTTGGTTACAACTTTTGTTAGCATATCTGTAGGATTCTGGCTAGTGTGTATCTTTTCTAGCTTCAACTATCCATCTTCCAATACCGACCATATGAAATGGTACTTGAGCTATATGTGTTTAGTCCTAGAATGAAATGCTAATTTCTTTGCAAGATGAATGTCACTTTGGCTATCACTATATAACGTGCCCGTATCATTCTTCTTACCCAATTCATCCATAAACCTTTGTAACCAAATCATTTCTTTACTAGCCTTTGTAGCAGCAACATACTCTTCTTATGTTGTTGAAAGTGCAACAACACTTTGGATTTTTGAAACCCAACTGACAGCTGTTCCACCTACAGTAAATACATACCCTGTAGTGCTCCTCCTATTATCTCTGTCACCTAGAATATCTTCATCAACATATCCCTGTAGAGCAATGTTTGAACCACCAAAGCATAACGCTTGATTTGTGGTACCTCTAAAATATCTGAGAATCCATTTTACTGCCATCCAATTTTCTTTTCCTGGATTGTTCATGTACCTTCTTACAACTCCCACTGCATATGTAATGTTAGGCCTTGTGTAGACCATTGCATACATTAAGCTTCCAACTGCTGATGCATATGGAACTTTAGACATATAATCCATTTCTTCTTGGGTCTTAGGGCACATCTCCTTACTAAGTTTGAAATGGCTAGCAAAAGGTGTACTAAGTAGTTTTTCATTCTGCATATTAAATATTTTCAACACCTTTTGTATGTTCTCATTCTGAGACAGTGTTAATTTGCAATTTTTCCTGTCTCTATTTATTCTCATACCAAGGATTTGTTTTACAACTCCCAAATCCTTCATTGCAAATGAATTTGCCAATTTTATTTTGAGCACATTTATTTCTTGCATGTTAGACCCTGCAACAAGCATGTCATCTACATACAATAACAATATAATATAGCTTCCATCATTTTTCCTTTTCAGATAAACACAATGATCAGAGTGACATCTAATATAACCTTGTTCAGACATAAACTTGTAAAATTTTAGATACCACTGCCTTAGAGCCTATTTTAAGCCATACAAGCTATTCTTTAGCCTGCACACTAATTTTTCTTTCCCTTTGACCTCATATCCTTCTAGTTTCTCCATATATATCTCTTCCTCCAGATATCCATGGAGAAATGTTGTCTTTATATCTAACTGTTCAAGATGTAAATCTTCTGCTGCTACAAGACTTAAAATAGTTTTGATTAAAGTAATCTTAACAACAGGAGAAAATATTTCGTCAAAATCAATACCTTTATTTTGTGCAAACCCCTTCACCACAAGTCTAGCTTTGTACCTTTGTTTTCCTCCATCTTCTTCCTTCAGCTTGTAAACCCATTTATTCGGCAATGTAGTTTTACCTGTAGGAAACTTGACTATGTCCCAAGTCTGGTTATGCATTAAGGAATCTATCTCTTCTTCCATGGCTAGCTCCCACTTCTTCCTGCTTTCAACCTGCATCGTTTCTTCATAACATTCAAGTTCACCAAAATCAGTCAACAATAAATAATATAATGAAGGAGAGTATCGTTCAGGGGGTCTAATTATCCTTGTTGATCTTCTAACACCACTTTTAGGTGTTTGAGGTGCTTGTTGCTATTTTGGTAGTTGCTATTGTTGTAGTTGTTGATTATTATTATTTTCAGGCACCTTTACTTTTTCTGTGATCTCATCAAGAACTATGTATTCTTTGTTTTCTTTTTCATGTTTCTTTTCCTACAACTGATTCTTATACAAGACGTTTTCATTGAATATTACATCTCTGCTCCTAATGATTTTGTGATTTTCATAATCATATAAGCAATAACCAAAATAATTAACACCATATCCAATAAAGGTACATTTCTTTGATTTTGCCTCAAGCTTTGTTCTGTTTTCTTTATTAATATGGACAAAGGCCTCATAACCAAAAGGCTTTAAAAAAGAGTAGTTTACATTTTTACCTGTCCATGCTTCCTCTAGAATACCACCATCCAAGGAACTTGAAGGCCCTCTGTTTATTAGATAAACAACAGTATCTATAGCATCTACCCAAAATTGTAAAGGCAATCCTGAATTCAATCTCATTCACCTTGCACGCTCCATGATTGTTCTGTTCATTCTTTCTGACACACCATTTTCTTGTGGTGTTCTTGGAACTGTCTTCTCTTTGCGAATTCCATGCTCTGAATAGTACCTATCAAAAAATTTGCTGCAATATTAACCTCCATTGTCTGATATGAGACACTTCAACTTCTTTCTTGTCTCAATATCAACCAAAGCTTTCCATTTCTTGAAAATATCAAATACATCAGATTTATTTTGAATACAATAAATCCATGTTTTTCTAGTTGCATCATCAATAAAAGTAACATAATAATGAGAGCCACCAAGAGATGATACCTGAGGAGGTCCCCATACATTTGTATGCACAAGCTCTATTTTTTCGCTCTTCTTTTATTTACCAACTTTGAGAAATCTTACTCTCTTCTGTTTTCCATAAATGCAGTCCTCACAAAAATCCAAATCAACATTCTTCAAACCTGGCAACACTTTTCTTGAGTGAAGAATCTTCATCCCCTTTTCACTTATGTGTTCGAGCCTATGATTCCATAATGTTGCATCTTCTCCTTTGGAAGTTAAAGCATTAACAGAGTTAGAAATACCATTGCATAAATACAATGTACCAACCTTTTCACCTTTTTCTATTACTAGGGCTCCTTTGGTGACCTTGCAAGTTTTATCTGTGAAATTTTTCACACAACATTCACTGCCTAACTACCCTGTTGAAATCATATTTTTCTTCAGATATGGAACATGCCTTACCTCCTTTAATAGCCATTGGTTTCCATTCTGCTGTTTTACAAGAAATTTACCCATTCCAACAATTTTACAGGGTTTATCATCACCCAAACAAACTTTTCCAAAATCTCCTTGCATAGTCATGAAAATATTTCTTATCTAGTGTGGCATGGAATGAGGCCCCTAAATCTACTACCCAAGAATCAGTAACATTTTTGAAAGAAAGAATCAAAGAATCTTGTAACACATCACTTGTCACATTTGCTTCATGATTGTTTTCTTGTTGTGCATCTCCTTCTTTTCCCTTCCGATATCTACAATCCTTATTTAGGTGTCCTTTATTTCCGCATTTCCAGCACACTATTCCTAATCTGGACTTGGATCTGCCTTTCCTTGATTTACTGCGATATCCTTAGCTCTTTCCTCTTTCCATTATTCTTCCCCTAGACTTTTCACTCAAATCATTACCCGATTTCTCATCGGAGCTTTTCCGTCACATTTTCTCGCTAAGGATAGCACTGACAACATCATCAAATTTTAAAGTACTAGATCCAGAGACATATTTACTAATGGCCATGGCTAAACCATTCCAGCTTTTTGGCAATGAGCACAACAATAAAAGAGCCCTAACTTCATCATCAAACTTTACCCCTACAGAACTTAACTGACTGGTAACTGTATTAAAATCATTTAAATGGTCTGCAACAGATCCACCTTCTGACATATTCATATTAAATAAACGTTTCATAAGAAATACCTTATTTGAGGCCGAGGGTTTCTCATATAGCTTCGCCAATTCCTTAATCAAACCCTCTATTGTTTTTTCCTTCGAAATATTGAAGGCCAACGACGCCGCGAGGCACAACCATACTGTTTTGATTTCCTTTCTATCGAGAATATCCCATTCTGCGTCTGTCATAGTCGTTGGCTTCTTTTATTTTCCACTCAATGGTAGGTACATATCTTTTTGATATAGATAATCTTCCATATGCATCTTCCACAGTGGGAAGTTTTGGCTATTAAATTTCTCGACCCTAAACTTACCATCTTCCACCATTGCTCCCACTCGAACCAGGAACCCTTCTTTCCTGCGAGTTTATCAGCCAAATAGACCTTCGGCTATAATACTAGTTGTTAGAAAATTAAATATTACAGAGCAATGCAACACATAAAATATGCAGAAAACAAAAGTACAAAAAACACATAAAACCAGAGAGACATAGATATACATGGTTCACCTAGTTTGGGCTATGTCCACCCCAAACAGCCAGTCGTTCCTTTCTATTATCCAGCAAATTGAAGAGACACAAATGACAACAGATCTGTTGTAATATCCTTTTTTCTCTCTCACAGTCTCCCTATCTGTTTCCCACTCCAAGAATACACATACAATCCACAGTCGCAATACAATACCCTCATAAAAGTGAGGGGTTTCCTTCTAGGGCAAAAAACCCTAAACTAAACATAAATTCTACCATCATATCATCCGCCTAATGAATGGCCCAGATTGACTAGAAATTACTATACGTTTACAAGGCAATTTTAAATCTGTTCTTAGCTCTGGGGGCACTGCCCTCGAAACCCCCCGCAAGGGGGGGCTCCATAAAGTCGCAGCCGCCCCCCCTGGACCCCCCAGGAAGCATTTAATTACGAGTGGCGTTGTCGCCCCATTAAGGTAAAGGGGTCCAATGTTGTGATACAAAATAAACAAGATAATCAAACTCCACACCCAACAGTTAAAAAAATGACATATATTTCCCTCATGTTTCCTAAGATTTTTCTATACAAAAATAACACTTGTGTGCAGCTTTTTTCAATGCCACAACTCATGGTGAGTCAGATTGCCTAATCCTAATTTACCATCCTTTCAATTTCATGTTAGTAGGATAGAGACTAAAGTTTGTCAAACAACTTAATCTTGACAAATGAGTAGATTAGGTAGAAAATAAAGAGAGTTCATTAGCCTAATCTGAAATCTTGGAAGAAATTAGGGTACAGTTAGATAGTTTGATTTTTGTTTCCAAAAAAGAGAAATGTCAAGGGTTTTCCAGTTCAAGTGCACCGAAGGAAGAAAAAATGTTAGGCAAGTAGATTGGGTAGGTAGATATGATGCTGATATGAATCATGTCTTTTCAGATCTCAAAGATTATAGACTCAAAACAAACATCAACAAATGAAGAAAGAGCACATCTGCCCAATGCAAGAGACACTAGTATCCAAAAGCCAGAAAATCTGAAGTTCTGGACACCTCCAGAGAAGGAGTTTCCCTCCCCAAGTGGAGCCACTGTTAGTCATCCATAATTTTCACTATCTGAAGATGGCTGAGTATTGGTCCTAGATTTCTAGAAACAAAGTTCATGAACATTGTGAGTTCTAGAAATATCACTGCCTTCATTATCCTAAGATAAAATTTTCACTATTTTATCATCCTATCTAGTCATGACTGGCCAACCACTCCCGGAAGACCCATCGTGGGCTCAAGCCATTTATTTTAACCCTAACTTGTCAACCATTTTTCACCATGTCTTGCCTTTTGGCCCAAAACCTCTGTTTTGTTTACCTACAAAATTCCCCACTACCACCAAAAACTACCAATCAAATAAATTTGCTGTCTCTTCCATAATACTCAAAAACACTGATTGTCTCTGCAGGCCCTTTGGATAGTCAAGTAGGTTGGATCTTAGATATTCAATACACTAAGCTAAGAATGCATCCTATCTTACACTTGTAAAACCTAAATCTAGATCTGAGTCCAAATTCCAAATCCAAGAAAGCCCCATTAGGTCACCTAAGGTCTCACTCAGTCACAGGATGGATTTGGTTCCCTGAAAACTATGCCTTCCTACATGAGGAAATTGTATTCAAAGAGGGATAAAATCAAGCAATTTGGTCCAGGATTGGTTAAAACAATCATTCAAGAAAAGCCTCCCTAGCTTAGAGCAAAAATACTACAAGGGATAGTTGCCCTTGTTCATATTTTACAATGAATGATTAAGTTAGCCATCAGCAAAAAGAATAAGTAAGGAAATTGGATGTAATCATCACTAGGAAACATCCACAAACAAGACAAAGGTAGCAAGCCTATTTGTAAAAAGAGAAACAAAGTTTTTTATTGGTTTTTTTTTGAAAAAAATAGTGGTGATAGGCAAAAAACCAACACAAACGCCACAAGGGAAAAATCCACCTCAACTCCATCAAGTGCACATTGAATATTGTTGCAAAATAATAAATAAGTCTTGAGAGGCTATAAAGAAACTTAGAAATCAACACTCCTTGTTTTTTCTGAAAAGCCCTAAAAACCTAAGATTTTGCATAGATTGGAAAGATGAGTCAATTAAAGATGACAAGGCCTCCTTAACAACAAAGGGCATACAAAGGATATCGGTTTAAAAGGGAGAAATGGAAAAAAAAAAGGGATAAGTTTGTTGTTTGTATAAAATGATAAAAAATCAAAAGAAAAGTTCTTTTTTCAAAAATGGTGGACAAGAGTAGTCTTGATGTCTTCAAGAACATTGGCAAGATTAAAGAGAACCTTGAGAGGACCCCAGCAACAGAGAAAAGAAACTTTGTCAATCAAACACGCCACCTGCAACACCGAACAGTCAAAAGCGCACAGTGAGAAAAGGTAAATAAGCAAAAACATTATCAAAATGGGTTTCGACTTCTAAATAATTTTTCAAAAAGGGTTATAAAGGCCTTGAGCATACTTCCCCCCACACCATTTTTCATCTCCAAACCAAAGAGAGTCATTGAGAGAATATTTTGTCATTTTTTGAGCAAATCGGGGAAGTTTGCAAGTGTTACGCTCATGGGTCACCGTTACACACCTGACTCCCAGTGTTACGCACAGGAGGGGTGGTCTCAGTTTTATTTTACATTGCATTATGCACCCAACGCCCAGTGTTACGCACCTAGCCCAATGTTACGCACGGAGACAACAGGCTCAACTCAACTGCTACGCGCCTGCGTGTTACTCTCCTGGCTGTTACGCACAGGTGTTACGCTCCTGGATGTTACGCACAGGTGTTACGTTCTTGGCTATTATGCACAGATAGAGTTCCTATGAAATTACTAAAGGGAGTCAAAATTTCAATTTTTCTTCACCCTCAAAGCCTCATCAAAGGACGAGAGAAGGGTTGGTGATTTACTTACCTCCTAAAAACTCTATTTTTCTAAAAAAAATAATATTTAAGGTCTCGAATGAACCAAATCCTAAGCTGCATTACAATCAAATTCGAAAAATACCTTTGTTTAGGGTTGGAAAGAGGAAATTGTTATATATACCAGATGAGGGTGAGTGACATCAATCAGACCTATAAAAACACTAAATACACCCTTGGAGACATCCATCTTGTCTTCATTTGCTCAGCTTTTCCCTCTCTTCACTCATTTCAACCTTTTAAACCCAAAAATCCCTCAAACAGTTTTTAAAGGGTTTTTCTATGCTAAGAGAATCAAACACCATGTCTGAAGCAGAGATAAACACCAGCGGTGATCAAATTGAAAGACCTACCAAGCCTCAGTACAAAGGAGGGAGGGAAAATAGATTTAAACCCTTGGACACAGTTCAAACTACCTCCTCTCCCATGATCCTTTCATGCTTTCAGGATGTAGGGTGTTATCAATTTTGTGAAAAGATCAAACAAGTCAGCAATCATCCAAACTTGACTAGGTTGTTTTCCTTTAGCTTACAAAATCATCAGATTAACCTATCAGGGGTGCAATTTGAGCTCTCAACTGAGATTATTTCAAAAGAAACAGGTATACTAGACATTGGTGAAGTATGTTTTAAACAAAATAATTTGGAGTTGAGTTATTATGAGCCCTACCTGAAACCCAGCTACCAACAAAATTGCAAGGTTGTTTTCCCTTTCTCCCACTTATTAGAAAGGTATGTTGCACTAACGAAGAAAATTATTAGGTATTTCACCTGTGAGGGGAGATATTACAGGCTCTACTCATATCATATAAGGTTGCTAATTCACTTCACTAAAGTCAATATGATGAATCTACCATACTACCTTTTCCCGAGCATTAACAAAACGGCCTCACTTGTCAAGAAGAAAATTTATGACCACCAAATGTCGAGCCTTTTTCACCACTCCTTAATAAAAATGATTGTCCTATATAAGCTAAAGCAGTAAGGAATACCTTTGGGAACCTTCATCTCACATGATGTGTTTACAGACCCTCGGGCCTTCATCCAGCAGAACTTGCCTTCCACTTCACAACCATCTACCTCCACTCATCCATCATCTCCCCATGTGCCTTCTCCCCAAATAATTTCACCTCTTTTTTCTTCCCCTAATCTACCAAGTGAAGAGGCTGACAGTAGCCCTAGTGAAGAAAAAATAGAAGGCAATAGTCAGGAATAAACTAAGACAGATAATGAAGGACAAGGAGGAAGCAATGGAAAAGAAGATGATGAAAATGAAGAAAACAATGAAGAGGAGGGAAGTAGCCATGAAGAAAGTAGTGATGGCAAGGATGAAATTAGTGAAGGCAGCCACAAAGATGAAAGTTGTAAGCATGATGAAGAGGAAAATAGAGACGAGAGTAGTGAGCAAGATAATGAAGAAGAGTAGGCAGATGATGAAGAATAGCAACATGATGAGGAGGACAGCCATCAAAGTGTCCAAGACAGTCAAGAAAAGAGTCATGATAGTCATGACAGCTGTCATGACTATCTTGAAAAAAATCAGTCCATGAATGACAAATAAAATCAGAGTGAGGCAAGTGCAGAAGATGTCAAGAAAATTGAAGACCAAAATAATGATAGCACTGCCTTTGAGACTCCCATTCTTGCCCCTCTCACATGCACATATCACAGAGGGACAAGAGATGTGTTTGTTGTCGATAAAAGGAAAAGGGCCATCCCCTCTCAAAATGCCAAAAAATTGGACAAGGAAAAGGAAAAAATGAAAAAATTTGAGCAGAAGATACAAGTTAGAAGGAGAAAAAGGATCAAGAAGACTTCTCAACGGCCTCTTTTCATTGATCTAAACAGTGAAAATGAAGACCAAGAGATGAGTACTAAGTTGATTCTCTTAGAAAAGGATGCACAGCTTTGAAAAGGGGAAAATGATTTTGAGAGGGTACAAAGGGTCATATACTATTATAAAGAGTAGCATAAACATTTGAAATAGGTGAAGAGGGGCCTTTCCCTACAGAATAAAATGGTCAAACACTATGCAAGGAAGAGCATTCTTGCTAATGAAAAATTGAAGCAAGCCCTCATAGAGCTAGAAGAGATAAAAGGGACCAAATTGCATGATAGCCTCAAGATCTATCCTGATGCTTCTCAGGAGGTATCTAAAACCCCTTGAGGGGTCTAAACACCAATTTTGAGGAAAATCCAGATTTTTTATTTTTTTTTCCAAATTTTGACCCCTAGGAGCATAGCACCCTAGGTGTTACACACAAAATTGGGGAATCCTTAGCTGCTAAAGTTTACATTTTTGGATTTTTCACATTACCAATAGTATACCCACAAAATTTCAGGTCAACTGGAGCATTTTTTCCCCCTCAAAAGGTCAAAAAACACCTCAAATTTGACCTTTCTGCCTCTTTTTCAGAGCAGGTGTTATGCACAAAGAAGTGCTGAGAGATTTAATTTTTGAGCAGGTAAATGGCATCCATTCAGCACAAATCAATTATTTTTGGAAATTAAATTAATCATGTTGGGTGACCAACTCCAAAAATAGAAGAAAAGAGATATCAACGCCTTAGAAATAAGCCACTTCGAGGGGGCAACCTCCAATACATTACATAAATGAACAATTCTTGGATGATACAATTTACAAAACCTCCTTTCTATATATAGGATTTCATGTGGCCATAATGTAATCCTAGTGGGCCACAATGTAATCCTAGCCGACCTAACAATGATAATTTAGGGGCACAATAATAACAAAATGGGGGTTACAAGGGTACAATAATAACAATAAGGGGGTTACACTAATAACAATAAGGGACTATACTAGTAATATAGGGACCTAACATGCCCCTCTCCTTCAAAAGAGTGTTGTCCTCAACACTTGAGTAGCTCTGGGTGCTTCTGTATAAAATTCTCATCCTCCCATGTAGAATCTTCAGTGGGTAAGTTCTTCCACTTGATGAGATACTCTGAAATTGATCGATTCCGTAGTTGTCGAGTTCTTGTTTCCATGATTGCTTCTGGTTCCAATATGATTTTCCTTCCTCATCAAGTTCTGGAAATATTGTTTGAACTGGAAGATTTTCACCTATAACCTTCTTTAAGCATGAAACATGGAAAAATGGATGCACTCGCGAAGAAGCAGGAAGCTCCAATTTGTATGCCATAGTACCAATCTTTTGCAACACCTTGTAAGGATCATATTACTTTGGTAATAATTTATTATCCTTCTTAGCTTGCTTGAGGGACATTTGTTTGTATGGTTGTAGCCGTAAAAATACCCAATCTCCTACAACAAAAATTCTCTCGCTGTGATGTTGATCTGCCTATTGTTTCATTCGATTTTGTGCCAAATTCAAGTTATCCTTTAAGATTTGGAGAACTTCTTGCTGATGCTCGATGTGATCTTCCACTGCTTGAACCTTCGAATTTTCCCTTAAATATGATGTGATGGATGGTGGATGATATCCATAAAGTGCCATAAATGGGGTCATTTTTGCTGCAGTATGGAAGGAAATGCTATACCACCATTCAGCGAGAGGTAACCACTTGACCCATTATGTTTGTTTATCAGATACAAAACAACGAAGATATCCTTCGAAACATTTATTTACTATCTCAGTTTGACCATCAGATTGAGGATGATAAGATGAGCTATGAGCTAATTGAGTACCCAAACAAGAAAATAACTCCGTCCAAAAATTTCCAGTAAAAATGGGATCTCTGTCGCTCACAATAACCCTTGGGCTTCCATGTAGCTTTTGAATTCTATCCATAAATGTAGTAGAAATTTTACTTGCTTTAAATGGATGAGATAATACACAAAAGTGTGCATACTTGGTAAGTCTATCAACTACCACCACGATGACACTCTTTCCTTCGGAGTTAGGTAAACCTGTGATAAAATCCATTGAAATCTCCTCCCAACGTTGACTTGGAATGGATAAAGGTTGTAGAAGTCCCGGGGTCTTAATTGTCTCAACTTTATTCTGCTGGCAAACCAAACATTCCGCCACAAACTTTTGAATATAAGATTTAAGGCCATCCCAAAAAAATTCTTTCTTCACCCTGTGGTAAGTTTTTAAAAATCCTGAGTGTCCTCCTAAAGGAGAAGTGTGCAATTCCAGAAGAATTTTTTGTTTTAGTTGGGAATTCTTACAAAGATATAAGCGATCTTTGTGCCATAAGGAATCATTTTTCCAACTAAATGTATCAGATGTACTAGGATCTTGCTGCAACTTTTGAATGAGTGTCCATACATCTTTGTCCTTCTTCCATTCATCTCTTGCTTCGGTTATCAAATCTGGTTGGATAATAGAAATGGCACAAAGCAATGCTTCCACCTCTTCATTCTTTCTTGAGAGTGCATCTGCAACAACATTCAGCTTTCCTTTTTTGTAGATTATTTCAAAGTCTTAACCCAACATCTTTGTGACCCATTTTTGCTGTTCTTCTGACGATAGTCTTTGTTCCAAAAAGTGTTTAAGACTATCATGATCAGTTTTTACCTTGAATTGTCTTCCCATTAGGTAAGTTCGCCATTTCTTTAGTGCATGTAGTATTGCTAACATTTCCTTCTCATAAATAGGTTTCTGTAAATACTTTCCTTTGATTGGACGACTTTCAAAAGCAATAGGTCTTCCTTCCTGCATTAAAACTGCACCAATTCCATTTCCTGAGGCATCACATTCCACAATAAAGGTTTTTGTGAAGTCTGGCGTAGCTAAGACCGGTGCTAGGCACATTGCCTCTTTAAGATGTTCAAAGGCCTTAGTTGCTTCGGGAGTCCATGAAAATGCATCTTTCTTCAATAATGTTGTTAGAGGTGTTGCTATTCTCCCATAATTCTTAACAAACTTGCGATAATACCCCGTTAACCCGACAAATCCTCGCAACTACTTTATGGTTGTGGGGACTTTCCATTCCTTAATGCTTTAATTTTGTTAGGGTCTACCTTAACACCCTCGTGAGATACAATATGACCCAGATATTCCACCTCTTGTACTCCAAAGAAACATTTGGATGTTTTTGCATATAATTGTTTCTCCTGCAATAGTTTGAGCACCCTGTCAACATGGTCAACATGATCCTTCCAAGACCTGCTATAGATTAGTATATCATCAAAAAATACGAGCACAAATTTTCTAAGGAAGGGTTTGAAAATGGAATTCATCAACCCTTGAAATGTAGAAGGTGCATTGGTAAGGCCAAAAGGCATGACCAAGAATTCATAACGACCCTCATGAGTTCGAAATGCTATTTTTGGAATATCTTCAGTCTTCATTCTAATTTGATGATATTCTGAATGAAGATCCAACTTGGTAAAATAAATTGCTCCATGTAATTCATCCAATAATTCATCAATCACAAGAATGGGAAATTTATCTTTAATTGTGAGCTTATTGAGCTCCCTATAATCTAGACACATTCGCCATGATCCATCCTTCTTGTCTACCAATACTACAGGAGCGGAGAAAGAACTTTGACTAGGTTGAATTATACCCGCCTCTAACATTTCTGCAATCATATGTCCAATTTCTCTCTTTTGGACGTAAGGATATCTATAAGGCCTGATGTTTGGAGGAACACTTCCTGGAATCAAATGAATAGCATGATCATGATCACGAATAGGTGGGAGTCCTTTGGGAGTTTCAAACACCTTGGAATGATTGTCCAAGACTTGTTGAAGATCTGTAGAAATAGATGATTTTGATGTCGAAACTTCTAGTGAGCATAATTGTGCAATTACGCCTCATTGTTCTTTCTTTAGAAGCTTTGTCATAACATTAGAGCTTATTATCCTTCCCGGCTTCCCTTCAATACCCTGTAATTCGACTTCCTTTCCTTCTGAAAAAAATTTCAAGAAAAGTTCTTGAAAATTAAAAGCTACCGTCCCCAAAGATTGTAACCATTGTACTCCTAGTTCAACATCAGCACCTCCCATAGGAATGGAAAGCATTGGACTAGTCAATACATATTCCCCCATGGTTAGCTTGATATTATGGCATTTTCCAGATCAATTTATGGTTCTTCCATTTGCAACCATCACTTGACATTCTGGTGCTGGGTATAGGAAACAATTTAATTCCTTGGCTACCTTACAATGAATAAAATTATGGGTGCTACCTGAATCAATCAACACTATTACCTTTTTCTTCTTGATGTGTCCTTCTATCTTGAGAGTTTGAGGAGTGGTAATTCCTGCCAGTGCATTACACAATATGGTCGGATTCATTTCTTCCTCTTCTAGGGCTGGTTCTTGGTGTATATCCTCTTCTTCTTCATTTTCTTCTTCCTCTTCACAATCTATGTAAAATAATTTCTTCTCAGCACACTTATGACCTTTAGTGTATTTGCTATCACAACTGTAGAAAAGCCCTTTTTCTCTTTTTTCTTCCAATTGTTGTGGTGTCAACCTTGTAGGTTGTGAAAATCTAGGCGTAGCAACACTTCCTTCTTTATAGAATTGAGTGGTAGGATTCCTTGTCACCATTATTTTACATTCAACTTTTCTTGCCAACCTAAATGCCTTCTCCAATGAATCCGATTCCAAAACATGAACTTCATGTTGGATGTTATCCTTTAAAGTGCCTATGAAGAGATCGATCTTGTGTTCCTCTGGAATATCAGTTACCCTTATATTCAATTTTTGGAAGTCCTCAATGTGCTGCCCCACTAAACCCTTTTGTTTGAGATTTATCAATTGGCTAAAGAAGGTGTTGCTCTTTTTATCCTCATAATGTGCTATCATTTCCTCCGTAAAAACTGACCAAGTGACAATTTTTTTACGGGAGCAAAGCCATCGATACCATACAAATGTATTTTGTTCTAAATGTAAAGTTGCAATGCGTACGTTTTGTGTGTTTTGCACATTATGGAGATCAAAATATTGCTCCATCTGTAGTATCCATGTTACAGGATCCTTTCCATCAAACTTCCTCATATCCATTTTGGAATATGGTGGTTCTTCCCGCCAACATTAGAGTTTATGAAATCACGATTAACATTTATTTTGTTCTCATCATGAGGTTCTTCTACTATCTTTTCACCATTAGGAAACATTTCTTGTATCAACTTTTTCAAACCTTCAATGTCTGTTTTTAGATCATTCTTCCTGTTTTCCATGTTGTCTTTCATGTCATCCATCTTAGCTTCCATGCCAGCTTCCACGCCATCCATCTTAGCTTCCACGCCTTTCTTCAAACTATCCATCTTCACTTCCATGCCTTTCTTCAAAACTTCCATTTCATTTTTTGTTGCTCTTTGTGAGAGTGAAATTTGTTGCACTTTCTCTTGTAATTTTGATAGATCATGTTGCAATTCTTCATCTTCATGAGTCATAGTAGAGCCTTCTGAAGGCTTAATAGGTGTTGAATTATTTTTACGGGGCATATTTTAGAACCCAATACTGATATATGTTCTCCAATATGCCCTTGTAATCAATTCAAATTGATTCTTCAAACAAGACTTATGCAATTTGGAAAAAAAAAAAAATACACACCTTTTTCTTGCTTTTGAGGAGCCCGATATTGAAATTGGATTATCTCTATGATTGAAGCACTTCAATGCCATAGGTCTGACCTGATTTGGATTCTCCAAGACAAAGTTGTGTCCAATCTCCCACAATGACCTAATTATGGACTGGTTCAGTAGAGCGAACTTGTCCGACTTTCCACGTGTCACTTTTTCATCCTTCATCTCTGAAATTGATAGCCAAGAAACTATAGTCCATGTAATTGTGACCACTTTTTACGGCACTCCAATCCGATGCCCAGAGAGATAGTTATTGAACTTTTCCCACGATCACCTCTTTGAGATGAAATTCAGGATCATGAAAAAGCTTTGCCTTCCACAGATCATATCTCCAAAAATATTGCGAACCAAGCTCTGAAATTTTTTGACGAATTTCCTCAGGATTTTAGCTTTGCACCATATGAATTTAGATTCTGAACCTTCGTAGAAAAAACGTTATAGTGCAAATTCCACGATGACCTGTTTAGGAGCCTGAAAAACGACCTAACTTCCACAGATCATATCTCTGAAAATATTGCGAACCAAGCTCTAAAATTTGTAGAAGATCTTCCTCAGGATTTCAGCTTGGCACCCTAAAAATTTCAGCTTCTGAAACTTCGTAGAAAAAACGTTATAGAGAAAATGCCACGATGACCTGTTTGGAGCAGCGAAACCCCAGAATCCAAAGCTCTGATACCAAATGTTGGGTAACCAACTCCAAAAATAGAAGAAAAGAGATATCAGTGCCTTAGAAATCAGCCACTTCGAGGGGGAAACCTCCAATACATTACATAAATGAATAATTCTTGGATGATACAATTTACAAAACCTCCTTTCTATATATAGGAGTCCATGTGGCCATAATGTAATCCTATTGGGCCACAATGTAATCCTAGCCGACCTAACAATGATAATTTAGGGCCACAATAATAACAAAATGGGGGTTACAAGGATACAATAATAACAATAAGGGGGTTGCACTAATAACAATAAGGGAATATACTAGTAATATAGGTACCTAACACATCACGCTTTCCAACAAGCCGTCACGGGGCCAAATCCTATGCCGGGAAGGGGTCCCATACTCAGCTACAATAGACCCTATCGTCTGCTAAAAGGGTGTTACGCACATGAGCAGCCTTTTGCCAAAAAATTCAACAAAACACACAGATTGATGGCAAAGAAGTTTTTTAATCTTTTTTTTGGACAAATCACTCCTGATTTGATTGGGGAGTTACTTTTTGGTGTTTTTCAATTATTTTCTTATCAACTATGTTTTTTGGGCCTTGCATGGTCATTAAGCACATTTATGGCATTTCTGATTATGTTATGGTTTCTGGAAGCCTCTTAGGACTTCCCACCTCCTCAGCTACTCCATAAATAGAGCTTGAGGCTCTCATGTATTGGTGGGTATTTTGATAGCTTATGCTGAATTAATACATAGTCTCTTGGAGCCTTTGATTACAATTTGATGTCTTGGAGGTCATGCATGCCTTGATTTGTTTACTGATGGTGGAGGATTGTGTGTAGGATCCATAGTCCCGTTTGATGGTGAAGTTTTCTCTTGTTTATGTTTTCTAGTTTTCCATTATGTTTTCCATCTTTCTCTGTTGCAGTAGGACAAAGAATTTTTATTAAGAAATGTTTTCTAATGGCACCTTAAGTCTGTTTGTCCTTCACTGCCTCAATGTTTTCCTCTGCTGAGATATGTTAAGGAATCCATTTCTTGCTCTCTAAGAAGTTCTTAGCTTCATTTCTTGAATTTTTTAGATCATTTATTGTCAAGAATGATTTATGGCTAGCCCTACATATTGTGGCCACTGAAATACTCTGTCCTTGGAATCACCCCTTTAAAGTAGCTTTGCCTAGGTTTGTCAAAGAAGTTTGTTTGAATCATGCTCTTTGCCTTTACTTAGATAAAAAAATTTCAAGGAAACTTCATAGCTGTAGCTTTAGATGTTAGGATTTTCTCTCCTTCTATGGTTATAGCTACTTGTGCATCTTAAATGTTTTTCTGCTCTTGATGATGAAATCTATGAAAGTTAAATAATTTTATTTCCTTTCTATGTTTCATCTAAATTTTTTTCTTGGTTGATTATCTACTTTCAGTCTGAAATAAAATGGATTAGGTTTTCCTTATGCCTTTGATTATCTTGCTATGCTCATAAATATTCTAACTCTCTCAGTTTACAAGTACATAAAGGATTCAGTTTTTTCCATTTATTAGCTTATTTTTCTCAAGATTAATGTTCACCTCATGATCCTTCACAACCTTAAAATATCCACCAACCAAGTTAAAATTGCCCTGCAAATGCTCTTGAAACCATTGATGAACTTATCATGACCTTGTTAGACTCCATTGCCCAATGAATTAAAAATCTTCCTTGTTTTGTATCTAAATCTATCTGAGCATCATAACCAACCAAAAAAAATCAAAATACCCTGCACTTAACATCTAGCTTTAAATTAACCCAAATCAGAAAACAAGTACACATCTTTGCACCTACTAGAGAGATCCCTCTCCGAATCCAGGAAGGCTAGGTCCTTGGATTCCAAATCTTGGTTCGATGTTACCCCTGTCCATTTGTATCTCAATTAATCTAGAAAATTATAGGGAGGTAACAGTAGGGTAGAGGAGAGAAAACTCAGATCTAGGTATTTTTGAAGATTTTTCCTTTGCATGCTGGATTATTTATGGAGGAGAAAGTTTGTACTATTGCAGCTCTTTTTTTAAAAACAAAAGTTCAAAAATTGTACAAGACTATTGGAGACCAGAGCTAGAGAAATGGTTTCAATAAATTGGTACTTATAGTACTATTGTTTTAAATACTATTTCATTTTATGATGGCAATAATTTGTTATTTTATTCATATTTGTGAACTATTGTCGATATGAGTAATGTGTCTCAATTATATGTTATTATTTATCTCTGATCTTATGGATTGAATTTTGATTCACGAGTAACTATTTACTCAGAAATCTGCTATTAATATTGATTTAAAAAACAATGTTATGTTGTGAACCATTTCCTCATATTATTTTTTAATTATTTGAGTTACTGATTTAACAATCAATACTATTTTTGTGAACTACTTCCTAGATGTTGTTGGTTGATTATCTTAGTTAAGAGGTATCTGAATAGAATTCATTTTGGCATTCATAATGTCAGTTAATTGAACTATTTTATTATCTTTATCTTCATTATAAGCCAGAAATATTTAAATCCCAATCATTTAAATATATTTCTCTCGGTTGGGTTAGATATATATCTTCCTAATTGAGATAGGATTAGAATAAAGTTCCTTTTGCTTGCATTTCAGAATAATTTTTCATTTAGATTTAATTCTACATTACTATAAGTCCTCTTTCCAAAGAGGTAAAACTTTAGTAAAGCCTTTGTTGAGCCCCAAATTAGCTTAATGATCACTTTCTTTCATGATCAACAAGAGGGATGATATGTTGTATCTTCTCCATTGGTAGACCAAAGTTATATTTAAGCCATTGGAATTGAGAGAAGGTAATTGGACGTAGTTAAACCAGTCAAAACCACCATTCCAAATGGAAAATAAACTGCTTTAAGGTCTGGACCAGGTGGTCATCCACATATGTTGTTGCAACGAATTTCGTGGCTTCACATTTTGGTGCTAGAAGGAGGGCCAAATAATTCTTGTCTATTGAAGTCTTAATATTCTAATATTTTATTTTTCACAATGGATCCTATAAAACTTCCAATTTGGAGTTGTATTTTTGGATGTGCATCTTCCAATGCTCCACCAGAAGTAGTAAGAATCTTGTCTCAGGTAAATTTTAATGGTAAGAGGAATTCTTCTGCTTTTGATCATGCCTTTCAATTTATTAAAAATTTTCAAATTATGATTTTAAACAAATTAATGAATGTATTTTATGTAGGATTTTTACTCTTACATTCTTGGAAAAAGCCAAAATCTGGTGTCAATAATTTCCAATTGCCTCAATTCATAGTTGTGAACAATTTATTACAATATTTATTTGTAAATTTGATGGCTATATCTACGAAAATGTATGTGGCGATTTTAAATATTTACAAAGATTTGAAAATGAAACTTTGATTGATTTTACCATCCTGTTTCGTTTAAATTGTTTAAAATTTAAAATTAAAGATAAACCTTCGAAAAAGGAATTATTACATTGGTTTGAACATATTTTCTCTCATCCTCCCATTCATAATACATGTGAAATTATTTCAAGCTTTGCTAAATCGCCTTCCAATTTCAATAACATTATTGAAAATGCCAATATGGAGGTACAAAAAAAATATGATGAAGTGGCCTCTATTATGTATGATTAATTCCTTCATTTAGTGAAAACTTTCGACAATATTCATAATGATGAAGGTGCACCTTCACATGTCAATGAATCTCAATCAAAAAACTTGGAAAAGTTGTCTGTTCAAATAGAAGAAGCTATTACCAGCAATGTTGAAGAAGATACAACTTTGAAATCTAAAAGTTAGTATGTGCTAGAATCAGAAAGTCGGAGCATAATCTGGCAAGTACAAGTAGTGATTAAAATTTCCAATAATACACAATTTTCTGTACAAATTTCTGAATTCTTTTACAATGAGCAAATGCCAAATTCAGGATATCAAAGCAAAATTCTTCAAGAAAACACAATTAACCAAGTAAACTATCTTAAATCTGAAATTTGAAATGAAGAAAATGAAGAAGAGTTCTAAAATAGAGACATTTTCAAATGTATCATTTCAGATTCATATTTTTCATCCTGATAATTCTTCTAATAGCAATTTATGCTCTCTTCACTTTAAAGATATTTTAGAAAACAAAGAGGTTGATCTAAATGAATTTTCGATTAGTTTTTATCAAGATAGAGAATTGATTTTTGATCATTCTTCTAGCATTAATGAACATGAGCTTAATATTCCTCCTCTTTTTGATACATTGAATAAGATAGAAGGAAATGTTAAAGAATGTCGTGAGGTCATTTATGATAGCTACTTTGACATTGAGGATATTGATTTGTCTTCTTTACAATTGAATGCTCGTGATAAAAGTCTAATCACATGTGAAAATGAAGAACAATTTGATTCATAAATTGTTTCAAATAGTTCCCACTTTCAAACAATTAATCATACTCATGATTTCAGCATTCAAGAAACCATTCCAATCTATTATTTATATGACGATTAATCTCAAATCCCTATTTATAGACATAACCCTCTCTCGAATTCACAAGTTGGTATCAACAATCATTCTAATTGCATTATTCTACCCAATTCTTGTGAAGAGGAAATTGCTTTATATCAGTACCAATTGTGTTGTAACAATAATTGTAACACTAGTCTAAAATACGATTCAATTTTGTTATTATTCCATAATTTATTTTTAACTTCAGATTTATTTTTTGTTTTTAGTCTTAGATTTTTAGATACTTTGTGCTGGCATATTGAGCAGGTCAAATTTGAGCACTCAATTGATGCATTATCTTAATGGAAAATGAAGATTCAAATTATAATTGTGAACATCAAGATCTATTAAATTTCCAATTCCAATTGATGTTCATTCCATATCAATTACTTCTTTCTTCTCGAAAGAAGTTCCAACAAGAGAGTGTATTTTCATAGTATGACCAGCAATATAATTCTATTAATAATCTTCCATTGGATCTAATGGATTTCCATCCATTTTCCATTGACTCATTTGAAAGACATTTGGAAAGTTTTCCCTCATAGAAGATCATTAATAAATTAACGCTTGAACATAACAGTAACAAAATCATACAGGCCATTGTTTCTGAAATATCATTTCCACAATCTGGCATCTCATCTTCTCTTTTAAACCTCTCCCAATCAATAATGGAAATCCATCCTTATTTTTATGATATAATCGAATTACAGCTGAAAAGGAAATTTAAAAATAAGGTGATTATAAAGAAGCTCCTAACAATAAATGTACATCCTTCTTCCAGATTTCATTTCCTTAGTTTAATTATACTTTTATTTTTGTTACTAATGTTTGACATGTACATACATGCATGAATTAAAATGCTTACATGGTTACATTGGAAGTTAGAAATAGGAATAGATTAATTTTCTTTTTTCTTTTTCATTTATTTTATTACTCAGATTTTTAATAAGCAAGTAATAAATATAAAGTTTTTTTGGCATCCTTTCATTTTCTCGAAAAATGGCTTAAAAAATATCTAAAGATTATGAACTCCTCGATTGCCTTGCTTTTTTCAAAACTCTATTACATTGACAAGATTGATTTAAAATCATATATGAAGAAATTCCATAGAATAGCTAATTCTTGGCAATATTTGATTCAAGAGTACCTTTGAAGAGCTCATTTTCACCACTTTTTCCCTCTCATGTAAATTTGGAAAGGATGCAATTCAAAAACTCATTACTTGCCAATATTTAATAAATAATTATATGATATTGAGCATGGGAGAAATTTACGATTCATGAGGTAAAAATAAAATTTTCCATGTACGTAGTGTTAGTCTCCTGTATTATACAATATCACTAGATGACTGTGGATTTCTGACAATCTGCTGAAAATAATATTCCCTGATTGTCATTCATTTTTAGAAATCTCACTGCCTTCATTATTTTCCATTTAATCTACTCGTTATCTCTCATTTTACCATTTCCAATACCCACATGCTTTGAAAACCCATGTTTGACCTTAAATCCCCTCATTTATCCTTGCCCCTTTCTTAAAAAATCTCTTTCGCTATGCTAAAAACCCCATTTTCCTCACTAAAATCCCTTCCCCTTCACTCATTCCCCTCTGTACATTTAAAACAATGTAAAAACCCTTTTTTACATTATTTTGAAATAAATTTTGTCTCGGGTCCCACATTTTAAATGAACCCTCTTTTTCTTAAAGCACCCGACCCCTTTTTGTTTAAACCCCCATTAAAAAAAAAATATTCCCCTGCTTTACTGTGACCATGGCCCCACCTTATATTAAGCACCTCTGCTTTGATATTTTCCCTGGTCCCCACATTATAAAAAACCCCACCTAATATTTTAGCCTTTCGTTTCATTAACCCCAAACACCGTCTGATTTCCCCATACCTGATCTGACAACCCTAACCTCATATCGCAACCCTAAATTCCCAAGGTTTAAAAACTTGGAGGGCTTGTGAAATAGGTGTTTTTCACACCCCTCCCGTCCTCCATGTGTTGCCCCTCCATTTTATTGCATCCCAAAATCATATATCACCTAACTGCCTATATGTTGTGTGATAAACCCAAAACCACTCCCTTGTGCATAACAAATGCCATCCTCCATTTTTAAATCAAACCACCTACCCACTATGCCTATGTGATAAGCCTGTTGACCCCGCAAAAACACGATAAGCCACCATTGCTCACCACCCTACGAGATCTAGTTTTATTAAAAAAAAAATTTTAATTTTTCAGGTGATGAACGAACTAGAAAATGTAATAATCAAATTGCATTTCTAAATTCCAAGAATTGTTTAAACTAGGATCTCTGTGTGACGATTGAGAAGCCTTATTCATCAAAGAATTAGGAGCGCAATATTAAACAAAAGTAGCAATGGATCATGATTATTAAGTATCGTACAATTACTCCATAGGCAACGAGGTTCATTCAAAGTAAATAATGGAGTAAGGAAAAGGAGGGCTTATAGTGACAATGAAAGGTAAAAGAAGTGAAACAGAGCAGTCACAAGCTAAAGATAGAAGACAAAGTTAAAGAATAGAGGAAAGGTAGTCAAAGAAATATCAAAGATAAAACAATGAATGGACAGAGGTAAAAAGAAAGTAGATAAAGAATCAAAGGGAGAAATTACAGTGACAAAAAGGTAGTAAAGAGAAAATAGATAAAAGATACAGGTGAGGACAGATTAAAGATTAAATTACCAATAAAATAGAAAATCAACAAGGAATACAAAGCCAGATGTCAAGGCCACTTAACATTACCTACTTCTCAAACACATAGGCCACCTCCAGCTTAAATTTGATTCAACAAAAGCCACCAAAGTCAATCTTATAGTCAGAGATATTTTAACATAAATTCAGAAGTTATTGTAAAAGTCAATTTTTCTGGCAGTTGGTCAAAAATATCTTAAAAGTTAGCTCACCAGTTAATTTGAAATTTATTACTATAGTAGGTTTGTTAGGGATATTTTTGGCTTGGGCCTTGCATGGTCTCAATTGTCAAACATCATTTACTCTGTAGTAAATACAGTCTGTCACCCTAGATTAGGGGAACCTCCTTAATTGCAGTTAAATACTCCATGTATTGTTCATTATCGTTGTTGGTTGATAGGTTGGATTTTGATCAGACTCTAAGTTTCAAATATTATTGCACTGGAGCATTGTAACTATTTTTGAGCTTGACATCAGTAATACAAGCATGTTCACACAATTCTTGAGCTATGTTAATGGTGATGTTATCCCTCTTTTGTTAATGTTTTACCTGTGTGTTCCATATTGTACATTAATTTCTCTGATAATAAAACCGAAATTTTAGATTGAGATATGTTGTTTGGGCACCTTAACTCTATCTGTTATTATTATCTTTATTTTTTTCTCTGAAAGTATAACTAAAAAATTCTTAATTTCTCTTTACTATTACTGGATTGCTGTCTTAAGGTTTCTTAGTGAAGCATAGCTAAAGAATTCTTAATTTCTCTTTAGTTCTACCTAATTGTTATCTTAAAGGCTTTCCTTGAAGTTCAGTTAAATAATTCGTAACTACTCTTTAATTTCACTGAACTGTTATCTTGAATGTTTTCTCTATATGAAAGTACAACTAAAGAATTCTTAATTACTCTTTAGTATTACTAGAATGTTGTCTTAAGGTTTTCTTAGTAAAGTATAGCTAACGAATTCTTAATTTCTCTTTATTTTTACCAAATTTTTACCTTAGAGGATTTCTTGTTGAAGTATAGTTACATAACTCTTAATTTCCCTTTAGTTTTATAGAATTCACAACTTTTTATCATCTCATATTCATCTTACCTAAGAAGATCAATTTGGTATAGTTAGCTTGCCTTATGACAACCCTTGAAAATTTTATGTAAAATTTAACACTTTTATGACTCCATAGCCTAATGGATTAAGCTTCCAAAACTCTATCTGTCCAACCAAAGAATCAATTAAAAAAAAACAACCCCAAAAGTTCATAACTAGCCTAAAATCAGCGAAATATAATAAAGATAAATCAATTAATCATAAATATAGAGAGAGCCCTCTCTGAGCCCAAGAAGGCTAGATCCTGGACTCCAAAGTGGTTTGATGTGGTTCCCTACTACTTGTTCTTGCCAATCTTTCAAATTACAGGGAGCTAAGATAATGGGGACCATACTGGGGAAGTTGAGTTATTAAAAAGGCTTAGTATTTCCTCAAAAACTCAGAAACCCCACTCAAATTTAGATGAATAAAATATTAGCCAAGACTGGTATCTGGTTGCTGATGGTGGACAACGACCAGCCTCAAGAAAGTTGAAATCATCCACCTAGTCACTCCACTGGTTTTCAATAGGCGTACAGACTCCACTGGAAAATTATTGAGAAAAAATTAAGATTATCAAAACTCAAAGAAGCCCAGTCAAAATACTATGTGAATAAAGTATTTTTCTTTTACAGATTGGGTTGTTTTCAAGATATTATAAAATTTTCAACCTCTCTGTGCCTTGGTTCTAAGTTCTAGCTCCTAGAAGAATCTGTACCAGATCCCATCCTGACCTAAACCCTCCTATAATAGTCGACAATCCTGAGCACATTCTAAGGAAAACTCCTAGGTCTAAGAATTCGACTGTTAGCAGACCTATTCACAAGGCAAGTTCCTTTCCTAAAAACCTTAAAGACTTGCAGGATAGCCTATATGACTCACACCTAGAACAAAGATTTTTCAGGACTAAATCTCGGAGTTGGATAACCCAGATAGTTTTAGACCCATCCATCTTACAACAGAATCCTGTTGTTCAAACCTCTATCCCCATTCAACCCTCCACCTCCTTTTGTCAACCCTCCACTTGTTAACCACCCTTTGTTTCCCCAACCACCAACCATGGCAACCTGGTATGCCCCATTAGTCCTACCATTACCTTTAGTGCCTCTACCACAAGACTATCAGTCCAAAATCTCCCTATTTGATGCAAGTGGTTCTACAACTACTCAACAACATGTGGATAAAATGGATAACTCTTTTGATAGTCAAGAGATAGATCATGAAATTGTTAATGTCAGAATGTTTTCCCAAAGCTAAGGGGGGGAAGCAAGAAAATGATTTAAAGGCTTAAACCCTAATAGTATACATGGCCTCCCTGCTTTTCATTAGCTATTCCTAAATAAATGGGAGTTCAAGAAGAACCCTCTCCAAATCTTATTAGAATATGAAAACATTAAGAGAAAATTTGGAGAGAGTTTCGAAGATTACTGTACTTGGTTTAACAGTGTATATAACGCCCTCCCTCCTCACATAAAACACCCACAAGGTCTGGCCCTAATGAATTTTCAAGACATTTTTGACTCAGAGATGGCTTATCAACTAAGAGAAAGAGACCCTCCTACATTAGAAGACATGCAAAGGGCTACATTAAGTGTAGAAACAAATCTGATTGCTAAGAGGGCTAGAATGAAAAATGAAAAGAGAGTCACATATAGGGAAGAGGTTGTCGCCTCCACATCTGATACTAAGATTGATAACTTGGTTAGAACCATGGAGAGGATGATGGAGAGAATAAAAATGAATGAGAGAGATTTCCCTAGAGAAAACCAAGCAGTTCCTCATAATGAAACCAAAACCAAAACCAAAACTTTAGGAGAAACCCCTCTCAAACAATATAGAGGGAACAAAGAGGGAATGACCAGCAAATCAGGCCCCTTTTCCAAGAAATCTATGCTAATGAGGATGAGGGGGTGATTGAAGAACAAGAAGAAAATCAAATCAATATAATGGGAGTTAATAATGAGGATATTGTTTTCCTCACTGAGGAAGAGCAAGGCATGTTCACCCCAATTTCAAATGAAGAAGAATGCATAGAATTTGAGGATTATAAACAAGGATTCAAAAATTCTATCATGGAAGTGCATAGACAACATGACCTCAGAAGCAAGAAAACCCAGGACACTCCCAAGAGAAAGAACCTTGAAATTTCTTCTAGGAAGACCCTTGAAACTGGTCCTAAAAAGACAGTAGAATGTTCAACTCAAAAGGTT
The DNA here is from genome assembly GCA_034641835.2 of Pinus albicaulis. Classification (NCBI taxonomy): domain Eukaryota; kingdom Viridiplantae; phylum Streptophyta; class Pinopsida; order Pinales; family Pinaceae; genus Pinus; species Pinus albicaulis. Next base: position 222,245,735 of record CM076579.1, read on the forward strand.
AAAGGTTCTGATAAAGACAAAAACAAAAACAGCCTATAAAGAAGCAGTAGTAAATCAACTAGTAGCCCTAACAAAAATTATTTAACTAATATCTCTAATGCAAATCAACAATCTTAAATTTTTTTAAAAATGATGTCTGATGAAGCTGATTTAAATCGACCAAAAAAAAAGACACCATTTAGTATTGAGAATGAAATTGGAAACTTAAATATTTCCATACCTCTCACTGGATTAGTTGGCCAAAATGTATATAGATCCCAAGTTTTGAAAGCTTAAACATAGGGGAAAATACTCATGCTGTGAATTTAAATGATGAAAAACCTTAGCTTTTGGTTGGACCTAAGGTAGAAGGTAAGTTCCAAGAGGGAGGTGTACCTGGATTTTATGTCAGTTTGAATATCCATGATAAAATCCTCCATAATGCCATGTTAGATTTAGGAGATTCTCATAACCTCATGGCAAAGGTAGTTATGGAGAGACTTGGCCTTGAGATAACTAGACCATAAAAAGACTTGAACTCTTTTGACTCTAGTAGAGTTAAATGTCTAGGCTTGATCAAAGATGTATGTGTTAATCTGGTACAAATACCAGCCAAAATCCTAATAATGGATATTGTAGTGGCTGACATTCCCCCTAAGTATGGCATGCTCGTATCGCACTCATTGGGAGCCAAACTTCGAGGCACCCTTTAAATGGATATGACCTACGCCATCTTACCAGTCTTTAGTCAACCAAGAAGATTATCTACGAAAACTAATATGAAATACATGGTGAGTAGTTAAGAAAAGCCTGATAACTCCCCTCTCTACTCTATCCACACAAACCTTGATTCATTTATCCTTTACAACGATGAAAACATTAATGAACAAGCAACTGAAAATGAAGAAGAAAAGGAAGAATAGTCAAACCAAATAGAAAATTAAAAACATAAGTTTGAACATCAACCTCTTTGGAGTATGAGATTTCATGGTTCTTGTGTTAAAACTGGATCAAGGGTAGGTGTTTGGGTACACAACATTAAGAAAGACCATGCAGAGGGCCATTCATATAAACTAATATTTTTATGTGAAAATAATATAGAAAAATATGAGGCACTCCTTCTAGGATTACAAATTCTGAAAAAACTGGAAGCCAAAAGGGTTTTTGTTCATGGGGATTCTGAGCTAGTCATTAGGTAAGTTAAGGGAGAATATTTAGCTAAGAATTCTAGATTAAGAGCATACAAGAATTCTTCCCTTGACCTCCTAAAAACATTCAAAGAATATGACCTTGCCTCTATCCCAAGAAATCAAAATATCCTTGCCAATGGGGTAGCATTTGTAGCCAGTACTTATCAACAACATCATCCTAAAAAAAAATATACAGTACATACTAAATATAGACTAGAAGTCTCTAATAATATAATATATCGACAATTTATTAAGGGTGACAAATAAATTTAATACTTCTTGCGGTCCAAATATGAGTTTGAAATGACAAATTCAGACTTAGATCATGAAGGGATTGCTCTGTTGAGGAACAAAAATGAAGGGAGGAGTCCCCTCATGATGCTGGTATAAATATGATAGCAAAAGAAGACGCACATGGGACAACAATGTGTGAAGATCCAGAAAAAGAAGAGGTTGAAGTATTTCAGTTCAGAGATAATACCTTGCCAAGAGGACTTGTCCCTCTAGAAGAAATTTTTGATTTCAATGATGTTGCTAGAAATCCCAAAATGGAATCCACTGAAGAAAATGTAGAAGAGTGCAATATAGGTGTTAAGCAAAAACCCAAAATGGTGAAACTGTCAAAGACACTACCAGCACCTATAAAATAGAAATATATCGAGCTATTCAAAGAATTCAATGATGTGTTTTCCTGGAACTATGAATACTTGAAGTCCTATGATACCAATATCATTCAACACAAGATTCCACTCAAAGAAAGACATAAGTCCTTTAAATAGAAACTACGCAGAATAAATCATATCCAAATTCTACTGGTTGAGAAAGAGGTAAAGAAATTGTATGATGCTGGGATAATAGTCCCACTCAGGTACTCAAAATGGGTTTCAAATCTTGTATCTGTGAGGAAGAAGACAGGAGAAATTAGGCTCTGCATAGACTTCAAAAATTTAAACAAAGCATCCCTGAAGGAAAACTACCCTTTACCAAATATGGATCACATACTAAAAAGGGTAGTAGGCTTCAAAAGGATATCTCTTATTGATCGCTTTTCAAGGTACAATCAAATACCGGTTCATCTAGATGATCAACACAAAACAAGTTTCACTACTCCTTGGGGCACCTTTATGTATGTAAAAATGCCTTTTGGGTTAATGAATGTTGGAGCTACTTTTAAAAGACAAATTAATATTGATTTCTCTGAAGAAATAGGTTACTTCATTCTAATATATCTTGATGATATCACATTCTATTCAAAAACTGATGAAGAACATCTAGCTCATTTGAGAAAAATATTTGAGAAATGCAGAAAGTATGGTCTGTATTTGATTCCCAAGAAATCCTTATTTAGCCTTCAAGAAGGAAAGCTTCTAGGCCACATCATATTTGAAGAAGGGATCAATATTGACCCAAATAGGATTGAGGGAATATTGCAAATAAGTCACCCAAGAAATATGAAAGAGCTGCAATCTTTCATTGGAAAGATAAATTTTTTAAGAAGGTTCATACCAAACCTTGCAAAACTCCCAAAAGACATCACTAACATGGTGGAAAGAGAATCGGGAGTCAAATGGACCAAAGAAGAAAATCAATCTTTTGACTTGGTGAAGCAAGCTCCTACACAAAAAACAGTTCTGATCAGCCCTGATTTCACCAAGGATTTCTCTATATTTTCCTTTGCATCAGAACACATAGTTGTTGCTATATTACTATAGAAAAATATTAAAGGACATTAGCAACCCATAGCATTCTTCAGCTAAGCTCTAAGAGATGCACCTCTGAAATATAATATCATGGAAAAGCAGGCTTTTTCCTTAGTCAAAGAACTAAAGGATTTCAGAGTCTACATTCTGCATTCACACATCATTTCATTTGTACCTCATACAGTGGTTAAAGACATCCTAACACAAGATCCTGATGGAAAAAGAGGCAAATGGATTGTGGTCATCTTGGAATATTATTTAGAAATCAAACCCACCAAATTAATGAAAGGACAAGGACTAGCAAAAATAATGGCTGAAACAAATTTTCAAGCACTAGAAATCAATATTATTCACTCATTGGATGAACTAGAGGAGTTGGCGACTCCACCTATTAAGGAAGTATTCTTGAACTCTCCCTAGTAAGAAAATATACTATATGTGCCTTTTAATTTAAGTGCCCCTTCTACTTTGTCCAAAATAAAGGCCAGATTATTGAAATTAAAAGTTGTAAATTTATGCTTTCTGGATAAAATTGTATATTGGAAAAATTCTGGCGGTGTATTGCTTAAATTTTTGCCTAAATAATTCTCGTGGTGTATTGCAGATTGGATTATGCATGAATTTCATGAAGGGGAGTGTGGAGGCCATCTTTATTGGAAAACCATTGTTAATAAAATCCTTAGGGCTAGTTTCTATTGGCCTACCCTCTTCCAAGACATCCACAAAAGGGTAGTTACTTGTCATAAAAGCCAAATCTTTGAGGGAAAAAGAAATTTGTTGCCTTTTCCATTAGATTGAATCTCTGTTGAAGCTCCTTTTCAACAACGGGGTTTATATTTCATTGCAGAAATCCACCCTTCCTCCTATACCCAGCATAAATGGATGCTCACTAAAAATCACTATTTTACCAAATGGATAGAATCCATTCCTTCTAGGACTGCTAATGACTCAGTAATTATCAGATTTCTTAAAAATAATATTCTATCTATATTTGGTTGTCCTAGGAAAATCATTACTGATAATGTGGTTGCCTTTAAATCTAATAAAGTGGTGGATTTCTGCCACAAATATCACATTACTTTGGACATTCTACAGCTTATTACCCTCAAGGTAATGGATTGGTTGAATCCTCAAATCTCCTGGGACCAATCTGGCTGGGACAAATCTCTTGTTTTAACTTGATCTGTCAACTGCATAATCTTATTGATTTCCTCATTTATCCTTGGCTCTATTGTACTGCTGAGTATATTCATTTCTGGATGTACAAATGAATAAAAAAACTCTTATATGTATAACTATTCTGCTCTTTCATTAACAAAGTGGTCCAAAACATGACTGATTGAGGCTGAGATTCATCATTAAGCTTTGTCATTTCAAACTGGAATCTGATGGCCTGAAAATAAACAAACATATATACCAGAACTTAAGTGTATTTGAACACTTCCTCTATATGAAACTTTAAGAATTGATCATGGATGGAATCAACAATGAATTGGATAAAATTGAACATGATTTATGGATTAGAATCTGATGAAAGGATAGATAGAAAACATATCTTGGCCTCATCTACCCACTGGTATGTATGATACTCTAGAAAATATGACAAGACAGTAACAATATGTTGGGTCGTATCATGGAAAGTGGATGAGTGATATGGAGGATTATTTTTGGGCATTAGGGCATTAGTGGCCATGAAAAGCTCTAATGTCTTAGCTCTTCTGGCAAAGTCCAGCTTTTTATACAGTTCTCTAAGGGCCTCATAGGAAAATGGGATTGTTTCTTCAATAGTGGAAGCCTGCATCATCTACTGAATTGATTGGATGTTAACTGTTGGAATCATGATTTCCGTTCGACCAAAACTCGCAGGAGTTAGTATCCACTACAATCTCCAAAGTTAGGATCCACGAGAGACAGTTAGTCCATTTTGCAAAGCACATAGGGAGCGTTGAATCCAATGTCCAACAATCTCCCCCCCAATGCTAGCCGGGTGAGTTTCGAACTTGAGACCTATCACTCTGATACAACTTCTTGGAATCACGATTGTCGTTAGACCAAAACCCGTGGGCGTTAGTCTCTGCTACAATCACCAAAGTTAGGATCCATGAGAGGTGGTTAGTCCATGTCGCGAAACACATGGGGAGCGTTGAACCCAATTTCCAACATTAACAACAAAGAAAACTTCTCCTGTTGGGGTCATTATAGCTCTTTGATTGATTCCATAACATGCATGGCATTTACTAATGAATTCAGGATAGGTATGGGTATTTGGGAAAATTTAATATGGCAATTTGGTTTCCCATAATCCTACATCATTAGCTTCATCTAATAGTTTGTTCTCAAGACAGCAACAGACATCGAATAAATTGAAGTTTGACTCTGCCTCATGGATCTTGTAATCTCCATCAGCCAAAGCCACATGATCCAAGTCTACCTCAGGGTAAACCATAAGATTTAAGGGATTTTGATCCTTCTTTGGAGGCATCATGTCTTCTGTGAATAATCGGGTTATCATTTTGACTGTTGCAAAGAAGAATGGGAGCAAAGAAGTAGGGAATTCATAAAGGGAATTATTGTAGATCAGAAATGGGGAAGGGAGATGTAGAAAGGGGAGTCTGATTGCTTTTGTAGACAACTAATAACTTTATGTGCCTATTTTTTGCAGTAAATTCTTCACAAATCAATCACTTGCAATCAAAATAATGGTGTAATAGTGGTAAACCATGCCACTGGTGATGAATTTTTGTTTTATAGCATGATTTGGCAATTGTTTGACATGGCATGGGCCTGTTGGGTAGTGGCCTGAGCCATTAATTGTCTAACGGGTTTGTGGCGGAAGCACATTTGATTGGATGAAGGGGACAGGCAGGGGCATGTGGCACAACGATAATGGCTAATGGTCATACAACGGTTATATGGGCGCGATGGTTTATATTGCAGTGGAAACCAATTTTCGGAGGGGGGTGTACTTAGTAAGTTGTATCGGACGGCGAGTAGGGGGGTGCGAAATGATTTGGGCATGACACGTAGAAGTGGAGGTGGCATCGAAAACTGTTTATTTTAGACCACCCCCCGCCCCCCCCCCCTCCTCCAACCCCCACCCCTGATGTTAACGTTCGAAGGCTGAGGGGGGCACGAAATGATGTGTAGGTTGTAAGATGAGGAGGCGATGACTGGGGATGATGGGAAGACAGGGATTTTTTAATGCTGATGAAATGTGATATTTGATAGTGGGGTCAAGGAGCATATGTTTGTCAAGGGTATAGTTTAGGACTTAGGATATAGGAGAAAATAATGATTTCGGGACTTAGGATAAAAATTATGACATATATATGTCACAATATCTTTTAAATGAACGATAATTCTCTAAATTTGGTATGAAACACCTTTTATCCCAAATTTATAATAAAACACCCTTTTTTCTTTGTTTTATCCCCTTTTGTTCAAGAACACATGAACTTTTTAGGATAAGCTTTTGGTGTAAATTTCATATTTCCTCCATTATTTATTCTCTTCATGTCTACCTACCCGTGTCACTTATCTAACATTTTTTTATTCTTTTGCAGGGTTTATTTGGACTTGCAGACCCTAGATAATCTTTTCTTTAAAATTATAATCTACATCTATCCTTATTTCTCCCATTGACTCAGATTAAATTTTTGAGTCAATTTCATTTCTACCTAAATACTGATATGTCAAGATTAAACGCTTTGGTAAATCTTTATTTTCTAACCTATCAACAGAAATTTAAAATTGTATAATCATGCTTAAATTGTATGATTGAACAAACCTATATAATGAGTAGTGGAATTTTGATTTGCACCACTTTTAGTAATATTTCTTTTGGGGTTTTTCTTTCTTTTTCTTTTTCTCTATTTCTTTATTCTCTATACCCTCTTTCATTTTCTTTTTTCATGTTTGTTTTTTTTTATATCACTTGAATATTGAAATTAAGTCCCAATATGAAATTGCAAAATCATGAAATATTCAATCACCTTGAGATCCTATGATTTATAGGATACTAAAAAAACCTACCATTAGGTCATGCAGATTCCAAGGAACTAATAGGATTATAATCAACTTTCTAGATAATGATCTGATGTCGATAGAAAGTGACTCTTCGCAGGAGTGCCTACGACATGAAACCGTTAGGTCAAGTTTTGAAGAAATGTTTTGCAAGGATTAACTCAGGGATGGTCAACGTGAATGGAGACAAATGTTTGCAATGAATGGTTAATTTGAAATTTTACTCTCTCTTAAACACATAACAGCACTGTAAATAACTTGGCAGCATTTTACTGAAAGATAATACCCAAAACTAGTTGAAGCATTTCAATGAGGTTTGATTAAATGTAATACAAAAGTATTACTCAACCCAGACACAAGTGTGACAAAGTGTCATGTTCAAGAGTGACATTATACTTTTAAAATCAAGTATAAAATATGGATTCATTTTCTCACTTTTTCCCCCACCATCACTAGAAAGTACCTCAAGGCTCAAGATTGCCTCACTAAGCTTGTCACCTGTGGATTCATCTTGCCTATTCCTTCAGAACAATGTAATGTGTAGTCTCAAGATTCAGTCCATCACCCCTAACCTCTGGAATTGTGCACTGCATAATCCTTGACTCTCCCTCTTAGTCTAGCATCTAGTTCCAACTTAATTCAAGATCTTCATGAAAGCATGTTAGACTAGGATTTTCTCAGACTTATGTCATCTTATCATGAGTGAGTTCCAATTGTAGGTACTATATTTCCACATGGTAGGATGATGATTGAAAAAAAGGAGAAGGAAACTATACTAGAAGAAACATATGAAGTTGCAAAGAGAATTTGATCATTGAATGAGAAGATGAAGGGACATCTTATTGCAAAAACAACTGAAGATCAAGATCATAGTGAAGAATCCCTACCTTCAATCTTGATGGAGGAGGAAGAAGAAGACCATGTGCCATATTTAAATAAGACACAAAGACAACAAAAGAAATTATAGCTTGAAATTTATTTATCATCATTAAGTCCATGTCATCAATGTCATGTTATGTCTTGTCAAGGTGTCATATTAGTCATCATTTTCCATATCATTTGTGGATATGATGATGTGATTTTAAATATTAAATGAGAAACTTAATGTAGAGTGGAAGTCCAAGAGTCATCTATAGAATGTGAAAAGTCACGAGGAAGTCAAAAGGTCATTAGGGTAGTCCATGGGTCACAAGGGAGGTGAAGACTCACCGCATTTGCTATATATACATCCTCATAGCTCAAGAAAAGGAATTTTCACCGTCACTACCGCCACTAGGGATTAGAGAGTAAGAAAGTTCTTTTGGAGGAGCAAGTGGTATCTCTAGTGCTCTACATTTAGAGCTAGTGGTGTTAGTTGTACCAATATATGTTGTACCTTTTGCTTAATACTTGAAGCTTGTTGAGCCAACACACTTTCATGTGTATTTTGTAAATGTTGTAAGAATATTTTTTGAATGTTTTCGATATATGTTATTTTCATATATAATAAATAAATTGAACTATTTCGGTGTCTTTAGGGCTTATCTTGTTGAGTGTACTTGTTTTAACGATAATTTCTTATATGTGAACTATTTTTCTAGTTGGTTAACACTTATTTCATTTATATATGCTAGTTCGTATTTATTAGATAAATGTTATTACTCCTTTCTTACAGGATCACTTTTATTTTCCCTCTGGTGAAAGAACCTTGATATATTCTACAACTTAACATTCCACAAGGCATACTCACTTATACATTAAAAATTACCTGTACATTACTCTATTACACTGGCCATTGCAACAAAGGAAGATATCTAAGAAAAATGGTAGTCAGGCCTCATTTCTGGAAGGCTCCTACATCAAACTATGTGAATTCTAATTGGAATGTTTCATCAGGGAGGCCCCCTTTCATTTTGGAACGATCCAACACCATACACATTTAGGAACTAGAAGCAAGGAAGGCACCCTTTTATAGATGATAACTCACCACATCCTAACAAGCAGACTTCCGCACAAGGAAGTAACTTTCTCATTTCCACTCCAACTCATACTTCCAAGAAAGAAGAAAATTTGTAATCTGGTACAGGACAAGCATTTGAGTTTTACTTACGATCAAATCCATACTATCCAACCCATTACTCATCAGTTTGCTAGATATATTGGTTTACTCCTTGTCATTGCTATTCTGCCTCATAAGCTTATAAAAAAAGAAACAACTCCTAGTGGCATATTTCTTTCTTCGGTGGAAGATTTGGTTATCACAACCCTTGAGCAATTACTTAATCCTACGGAAGGAACAAATCACCAATGGGAAATTCCACTCATTGAGGAGAATTTGGATAGTGAAGGGGAATATTTGTAGTTTTCTGACGAGGAACATTCTCATTATAATGCAAATTTTAACGGTGAAAGAGAAGCCTCTTGAAACTCAGAAGAAGAGGAGAAGGTGAGAGACGATGACATGGTTGATGCGGACTTGGATTGGATGGCCCAAGGGCCACATACTCTTTCAGATAATCTTGATAAGATGCCAACACATCTGGAAAAGATCTTGTAAAATTTCAATCTTGATAAGAAGACCAAAGTATAATACCATATTGCTAACTTCTAAATTCATTTATGGATGCTTGAGGTACGTTTTGATGATATTGGTTGTAGACACTTTCCATACACTTTAGAAGGTAGGGTGTATGTATGGTATCAAAATCTTCCGACCAATTCAATCCATAGCTGGAGGGAGTTTAAGAACCTATTTTTTGAAAACATTGCCAATGATAAATCTCCTTCCATGTTATTAAAAGAACTTGGGAACTTGTTGTAGGGAAAACGAAACACCCCCCATTTTTGAATTATTTACTCCAATAATGGGGACCCTTTTTATTAATTTTTGGTTAAGAACATTTTATGTTTTTCATTAAGCTAATTGTCCTATAATTTTGTCATTTTTTCATTCTTATCCGATTTCCATTTTGATCATTTCATTGAATTTGATTTTTAGAAATCCTTCCATCGATACTTAGTTCGCCTCATTTGGTCAACCAGTTTGTAAATGACACTCCTTTGAAGCTTGATCATTTTCTTGTTAGGGTTAAAAAAATATATAAAGTGTATGATATTTAAATTTTTGCAGTTCAAATAATCATTCATTGTGAATATTAACTCTTAGTTAACTTTTACTAATTCTTTAATTTTTCACTAACGGTCCTACAAAATGACCCAAGTAAATTGTACAACAGATAAAAACATTTTTGAAGATCTTGGTGATTTACTCCAATTTATTATTTTAAAATAAATTACCAAGCCTAGAATCTCAAAATTGAAAAATGGCTATAGTCCAATTTGTAGGATTATTAATCCCATGTGGACCCCATTTCTTATCACATCCTTACTTGAAAAAAATGTGATCAAAATTTTTTTGCGATAAAAATATGCAATTGTGATATCGTATATCACATATCACAATTTTTTTAAGGCACCTCAAACACATCCCTTTAGAAATTATAATTGTGATTTGGAAAATGCGGGGGGTTAAAAATTTATTACAAAGTTTTTGGTCAAATTTCTTATGCCTCCCGTCACCATGACCTCACTCCATGCTCCACCGCACCTCATCCTACCTCATGCTAACCTCACCCTCCTCTCCATTCCTTCCCTCGTTAACTCTAATGGTGTATGTGGGATTTATTTAAATTTCTTTTGTTTTTTCGTATAATATTGATTCTAATGGTTTGTTTAAATTAAAATATAAAAATATAATATTTATATTATAATTATAATTTATATTATAATTTTAATATAATTATAATATAATAATATTTTAATAAATTATTAAATTTTGTTTAATTCCGTTTTTTAATTAAATTTGTAAATAATTAAAATTAATAGAAAAATTACAGTTAATTATCATTAATTAATTAATATTTTAAATCTAGTTTAGAATTAAATTTTTAATAAAAATTCTAATTTTTAGCCCAAGCAACAGAAATTCCAGAATTCTGACAATTTTAATATACCAACTTTGGAAGATAACATATTGATTTTTACTAGGCCAAATGAGGCCCAAGACAGCTCATTGGAAATATAAAATCATGGAAAATATTTCCGAAGTGGTTTCATTATCATATTTGATAATTTAATGGGTATAAAATTAAGTAGAAGATCAAGCTATGGAGTTTTAAACAAAATCAATTTCTGAGTTTAATTTCTAGCGTTCTTATTTGCCCACAACTTCTTCTGAGTGAAGATCCATTCTTCTATGTTCTCCTTGGCCAATTGAATCGTCACATGCATCGATAGAAAGCTCGTATTTTCTTTTGAATTATCTATTTAATTAAGTTTGGATTGGATTTGTTTTAATTTCAGATTTAGTATTTTGATTTCAATTTGCATATTAATTAAATTATTGATTGGTTTTTGCAGAGAAACTATTTGAAGAAATGAGAAGAAGAAGATCTCAATAAAAGAGAAGGCTCCGGAAATTGAATAATATGAGTTTGAACGAATGAAAATTGATTTAACATAACCACTCTTCAACAAACTTTCTATTGAGGAATTATTTTGTAAATATTAAAAATCGAAAATTGTAGAATGTAATAGTGGCTCCCCTTCTCTCAAATTTAGGAATTCTTGAAGGCACTATTGTTTAGAGAATTTGAAGTTGTAGTGTAGAGGATAGAAAACTCATATCTAAGGATTATTGAAGATTTTTCCTTTGCATGTTGGATTATGTATGGAGGAGAAATTTGTACTATTGCAGCTCTTGTTTTAAAAGCATAAGTTCAAGCATTGTAAAAGACTGTTGGAGACCAGAGCCAGAGAAATGGTTTCAATAAATGGGTACTTCTAATACTATTGTTTTAAATACTATTTTCATTTTATGATGGCAAGAATGTGTTATTTTATTCATATTTTTGAACTATTGTCGATATGAGTAATGTGTCTCAATTATATGTTATTATTTATCTCTAATCTTATGGATTGAATTATGATTTCTGAGTAACTATTTACTTAGAAATATGTCTTTTAATATTGATTTAACAAACAATGTTATGTTGTGAACCATTTCCTCATATTATTGTTTAATTATTTGAGTTACTGATTTAACAATCAATACTATTTTTGTGAACTACTTCCTAGATGTTATTGGTTGATTATCTTAGTTAAGAGGTATCTGAATAGAATGTGTTTTGGCGTTCATAATGTCAGTTAATTGAACTATTTCATTAGATTTATCTTCATTATAAGACAAACATATTTAAATCCCAATCATTTAAATATATTTCTCTCGGTTGGGTTAGATCTATATCTTCCTAATTGAGATAGGATTAGAATAAAGTTCCTTTTCCTTGCATTTCAGAATAATTTTTCATTTAGATTTAATTCTACATTACTAGAAGTCCTCTCTCGAATTCACAAGTTGGTATCAACAATCATTATAATTGCATTATTCTACCCAATTCTTGTGAAGAGGAAATTTCTTTAAATCAGTTCCTATTGTGTTGTATTGATAATTATAACACTAGTGTAAAATATGATTCAATTTTGTTATATTTCCATCATTTATTTTTAACTTCAGATTTATTTTCTATTTTTAGTCTTAGATTTTTAGATACTTTGGGCTGGCATATTTAGCAACTCAATTTTGAGCACTCAATTGATGCATTACCTTAATGGAAAATGAAGATTCAAATTATAATTGTGAACATCAAGAGCTATTAAATTTCCAATTCCAACTGATGTTCATTCCATATCAATTACTTCTTTCTTCTCGAAATAAGTGCCAACAAGAGAGTGTATTTTCACAATATGACCAACTATATAATTCAATTAATAATATTCCATTAGATCTATTGGATTTCCATCCATTTTTCATTGAATCATTTGAAAGACATTTGGAAAGTTTTCCCTCATAGAAGATCGTTAATAAATTAACGCTTGAACATAACACTAATAAAATCATATAGGCCATTGTTTCTGAAATATTATTTCCACAATCTGGCATCTCATCTTCTCTTTTAAAACTATCCCAATCAATAATGGAAATCCATCCAGATTTATATGATCTAATCGAATTATAGGTGAAAAGGAAATTTAAAATAAGGTGATTATAAATAAGCTCCTAACAATAAATGTACATCCTCCTTCCATATTTCATTTCCTTAGTTTAATTATATTTTTATTTTTGTTACTAATATTTGACATGTACATACATGCATGAATTAAAATTCTTACATGGTTACATTGGAAGTATGACTATACCTAGTCATGCTCCTTTCATTAAGTTATAAATAGGAATAGATTAATTTTATTTTCTGTTTTCATTTATTTTATTATTTAGATTTTTAATAAGCAAGTAATAAATATAATGTTTTCTTGGCATCCCTTTCATTTGCTAGAAAAATGGCTTAAAACATATCTAAAGCTTATGAACTCCTTGATTGCCTCGCTTTTTTCAAAACTCTATCAAATTGACAAGATTTCTTTAAAATCATATATGAAGAAATTCCATAGAATATATAATGCTTGGAATCTTTGATTCACGAGTACTTCTGAAGGGCTCATTTTCACCACTTTTTCCCTCTAATGTAAATTTGGAAAGGATGCAATTCAAAAACTCATTACTTGCCAATATTTAAACTAAATACTTATATTATATTGAACATGGGAGAAATTTAAGATTCATGAGGTAAAATAAAATTTTCCATGTACGTAGTGTTAGTCTCTTGTATTCTATAGTATGATTAGATGACTGTGGATTTCTTATAGTCTACTGAAAATAATATTCCCTTATTGTCATTCATTTTCAGAAATCTCACTTCATTATTTTCCATTTAACCTACTCATTATCTCTCATTTTACCATTTCTAATACCTGCATGCTTTGAAAACCCATGTTTGACCTTAAATCCCCTCGTTTAGCATTGCCCCTTTCTTAAAAAACCTCTTTCCCTATGTTAAAAACCCCATTTTCCTTACTAAAATCCCTTTACCTTCACTCATTCCCCTTTGTCTATTTAAAACAATGTAAAAACCATATTTTACATTATTTTGAAATAAATTTTGTCTTGGGTCACACACTTTAAATAAACCCTGTTTATTTTAAAGAACCTGACCCCTTTATGTTTAAACCCTCATTAAAAAACCTTTATTCCCACTCTTTAATGTGACCCTGGGCCCACCTTATATCAATCACATATGCTTTGAATTTTCCCTGGGCCTTGCATTACAGAAAACCCCACATCATATTTTAGCCCGTCGTTTCATTAACCCCGATGACCGTCTGATTTCCCCATGCCTGATCTAATGATCCTAACCTCATATTGCAATTGCGAATTCCCGAGGTTTAAAAACTTGGATGGGTTGTGAGATAGGTGGTTTTCGCACCTCTCCCATACTCCACATGTCGCCCCTCCATTTTATCGCATCCCCCCATCATATATCGCCTATACACCATGCGATAAACCCAAAACCACTCCCTCGCGCATAACAAAGATCATCCTCCATTTTTAATTCAAACCAAGTACCCACCGCGCCTATGTGATAAACTTGTTGACCCTGCGCAAACGCGATAAGCCACCATTTCTCACCACCGTGCGGGATCTATTTTTATTAAAAAATTATTTTAAATTTTGTAGGTGATGAATCAACTAGAAAATGTAATAATCAAACTGCATTTCTAAATTCCAAGAATTGTTTAAACCGAGATCTTTGGATGACGATTCAGAAGCCTTATTTTTCAAAGAATTAGGAGCGCAAGGTTAAACAAAAGAAGTAATGGATCATGATTATGAAGTATCGTACAATTACTCTAAAGACAACGAGGTTCATTCAAAGTAAATAGAAGAGTAAGGAAAAGGAGGGTTTACTGTGATAGTGAAATGTGAAAGAAGTGAAATAGAGCAGTCACGAGTTAAAGATAGAAGACAGAGTTAAAGAATAGAGGAAAGGGAGTCAAAGAAAGATCAAAGATAAAACAATCAATGGATAGAGGTAAAAAGAAAGAAGATAAAGAAGCAAAGAGAGAAATTATAGTGACAAAAAGGCAGTAAAGGGAAAACATATAAAAGATATAGGTGAAGACAGATTAAATATTAAATGACAAATCAAAGAGAAAATCAACTAGGAAGACAAAGCCAGATGTCAGGGCTACATAACATTTACTAATTCTCAAACACATAGGCCACCTCCAGCTTAAATTTGATTTAACAAAAGCCACCAAAGTCAATTTTATAGCTAGACATATTTTAGCATAAATTCAGAAGTTATTGTAAACATAAATTTTGTTGGGAGTTGGTAAAAAATATCTTAAAAGTTAGCTCACCAGTCAATTTGGAAGTTATTACTACAGTAGTTTTGTCAGGGATATTTTTGTCTTGGGCCTTACATGGTCTCAATTTTCAAACATCATTTACTCTGTAGTAAATATAGTCTGTCACCCTAGATTAGGGCAACCTCCTCAATTGCAGTTAAATATTGCATGTATTGTTCATTATCGTTGTTCATTGCTAGGTTGGATTTTGATCAGACTCTAAGTTGAAAATATTATTGCACTGGAGCATTGTAACTATTTTTGAGCTGGACATCAATAATACAATCATGTTCACATGTTTCTTGAGCTATGTTAATGGTGATGTTATCCCTCTTTTGTTAATGTTTCTCCTTTGTGTTCCATATTGTACATCAATTTCTCTGATAATAAAGTAGAAATTTTAGATTGAGATATGTTGTTTGGTCACCTTAACTCTGTCTATTATTATTATATTTATGTTTTCCTCTGAAACTATAACTAAAGAATTCTTAATTGCTCTTTAGTATTACTATATTGTTGTCTTAAGGTTTCTTAGTGAAGTATAGCTAAAGAATTCTTAATTGCTCTTTATTTTTACCTAATCGTTATCTTAAAGGCTTTCCTTGACGTTTAGTTAAAGAATTCTTAACTTCTCTTTAATTTAACTAAATTTTTATCTTGAATGTTTTCTCTATCTAAAAGTACAACTAAAGAATTATTAATTGCTCTTTAATATTACTAGACTGTTGACTTAAGGTTTTCTTCGTAAAGTATAGCTAACGAATTCTTAATTTCTCTTTATTTTTACCAAATTGTTATCTTAAAGGCTTTCTTGTTGAAGTATAGTTAAAGTATTCTTAATTTCCCTTTAGTTTTACTGAATTCACAACTTTCTGTCATCTCATATTCGTCTTACCTAAGAAGATCCATTTGATATAGTTAGCTTGACCTATGAAAACCCTTGGAGAGTTGATGTACAATTTAACTCTTTTATGACTCCATAGCCCAATGGATTAAGCTTCCCAAACTCTATCTATATAAACAAACAATCAATCAAAACAAACAGCCCCAAAACTTCATAACTAGCCTAAAATTAGTAGAATATAAGCATAAATATAAATAAGTTAAGTATAAATATGGAGAGAGCCCTCTCTAAGCCCAGGAAGGCTAGGCCCTAGACTCCAAAGTGGTTTGATGTGGTTCCGTGCTACTTGTTCTTGTCAATCTTGCAAATTAGAGGGAGCCAACATAATGGCGACAATACTGGGGAACCTGAGTTATTAAAAAGGCTTAATATTTCCTTAAAAACTCAGAAACCCCACTCAAATTTAGATGATTCAAATATTAGACAAGACTAGTATCTAGTTGTTGATCGTGGACAATGGCCAGCCTCAAGAAAGCTTAAATCATCCACCTAGTGACTCCACTGGTTTTTAGTAGGCCTATAGACACTACTGGGAAATTATTGAGATAAACCTAATATTATCAATAATCAAAGAAACCCAGTCAAAATACTATGTGAATAAAGTATTTTTCTTTTACAGATAAGTTTTTTTTCAATATATTATAAAACTTTCAACCTATCTGTGACTTGGGTCTAAGTTCTGGCTCCTATAAGAATTTGTACCAGATCCCATATAGACCCAAACCATCCTACAATAGTTGACAATCCTGAGCACATCCTAAGGAAAAATTTTAGGTCTAAGAATTCGACTGTTAGCAGACCTATTAACAAGGCAAGTTCCTTGCTTGAAAACCTTAAAGACTTGCAGGATAGCCTATCTGACTCACACCTGGAATAAAGCTTGTTAAGGACTATATCCCAAATTTGGAAAACCTAGATAGTTTTAGACCCATCCATCTTACAGCAGAATCCTGTTGTTCAGACCTCTACCCCCATTCATACACCCATTGTTCACCTTCCCCCATTAAACCCTCCACCTCCTTTTCTCAGCCCTCCACTTGTCAACCCCCCTTTATTTCCCCAACCACCAACCATGGCAACCTGGTATGCCCCATTAGTCCTACCATTACCTTTAGTGCCTCTACCACAGGACTATCAGTCCAAAATCCCCCTATTTGATGCAAGTGGTTCTACAACTGCTTAAGAACATGTGGATAAAATGGATGACTCTTTTGATAGGCAAGAGATAGATGATGAAATTGTTAAGATCAGAATGTTTGCCCAAAGCTTAGGGGGAGAAGCAATAAAATGCTTTAAAGGCCTAACCCCTAATAGTATACATGATGTCCCTACTTTTCATCACCTATTCCTGAATAAATGGGAAGTCAAGAAGAACCCTCTCCAAATATTATCCGAATATGAAAACATTAAGAGAAATGTTGGAGAGAGTGTCCAAGATTATTTTACTAGGTTTAATAGTGTATATAATGCCCTCCCTCCTCACATAAAACCCCCACAAGGTCTAGCCCTAATGAAATTTCTAGACTATTTTGACTCAGATATGGCTTATCAACTAAGAGAAAGAGACCCTCCTACATTAGAAGACATGCAAAGGGGTGCAATACGTGTAGAATCAAATTTGATTGCTAAGAGGGATAGAATGAAAAATGAAAAGAGAGTCACATATAGGGAAGAGGCTGTAGCCTCCACATCTGATACTGAGATTGATAACTTGGTTAGAACCATGGAGAGGATTATGGAGAGAATAAATATGAATGTGAGAGCTTTTCGTAGAGAAACCTATTAGCCACCTATAAAAATTTGTTATATCAAATGGTGGTTAAATCACTTTTTAAGACTCCAAGAAGAAATTTTTATGCCAAATTTTTAGTTCTTGAAGTCTTACAAAGATAACTTATCCTTGAGTTAATCTTCACTGCTATTTCCCTCATAAACCTGAAAAATCTGTTGTTCACAAGGAGAAAGACTGCTCAAAAAACACATTTTCTCTTTCATTTTACCCCTCCTTTCACTCATAATTAACCTCCATTTTTTATTCCCCTTTCCCTCATTTTCCTTCTCTTCCTTCATAATTTCCCTTTAGTAAGGTTTAAAACTCCTTTTTAAACATTATCGGAACTCTCAAAATCCTCAAAAAATCCTTCAAAAATCATAAGAAACAGTATTTTTTCACTAAGGCATTAAGCCCCAACCCCTTTTTTCCACATAAAACCAGCACCAAGCCCATGTGCTAAGGCCCAATCACACAATTGCAATCGATTTTTTCCTCTTTCCTTGTTACCTTTTGTTTTTGAAAACTCCAATTGTGAGTAAACCCTTTCTTTATATATATATATATATATATATATATATATACACGAAAATCTGACTATTCCTTTGGTTTTTTATAAACCCGATAGTTTAATGTTTCAACAAATATCAGCCATTGATCTAAACCGATCAATGATCATTGATCAATCGAGTCACAAGTTTTTAACTTACCCTTTTTTCCTGCCTCCCTCTGATTACGGCCCTGCGATTGTTTCCTGACCGTTGATCTACTCTACCATGCCCAGATCTGACGGTCCATATCTTTCCCCATTCAAAACCCGCCCTTCTGCCTTTGGCCTTCACTACTAAATCCTGACTATCGATCTAATTTTGAGATCAATGGCTCTTATTCCATCGCATCGCAAAAAACCGTTTTTTCGCTCCCTCTACCTCCTCTGATTGTGATCTTGCGATTTAATCTGGACCGTTGAATCCACAAGAATCGACGACCCAGATTATTCTCACCCCGACATGGCCCTCCGACATTAAAACTGTCGATTCAATCTTGGCCGTTGATCTCTCATAGATATAACGGCCCGCACTTAATCACATCGACACATTTCATTGTTGCCTTCCTCTTTCCTGCGATGATTTGCGATCCTACGATCGGATCTGGGCCATCCGTTCACCAAGATCTAATGGTCCATATCAAACCTGACTTTCTCTGTTATTTCATAAGGCCTCGTAGTTTAAAACTCTTTGACGAAGATCTACTGTTGATCTCTGCAGATCAACGGTCGACATTTACTCGACCTCCGCCTGACCCCTGCCTCATATTCAGTTTCATTTACCCTAAGATTAAATCTAAGCCCTCCATTCTGAAGATCTAACGGTCCAGATCAAAAACACCATCGCCCTCCACCATTCTTCCAAAGGAATTCATCAATGAATCTCCACCGTTGATCTTTGTTGGCTAATCTAATCCAATGGCCCAGAATCGTTCTGAAACCCCAAATTTCATTAAGCCCTTTGTTTCCTCCGCCAAAGGTTTTCTCCCATTTCCTTTGCATTTTCTCCCATTTTATTATAATGTTACCCCTCCCACATTATAAAATCTCGATTGATCTCAACCGTTGATCAATCTAGATCAATGGCCCAGACTTAATCTCCATCACCGTTTATCCAACCTCCTCCCCATATGATCCCAGTGAGCAATCCTCTTCGTTGGTGGATTTCATCCAATGATGAACATCTAACCTAACCTCCGAAGCAGTTTAAACCTATCCCCAAAGGATTTTTATAATTTTTTTTTGTTTGAGCAAGTTTTAAAATTTTCTCAATTGTTTTAAATGAAAATCAAACACCATGGATGACGATACCCCTGGCTACCATTCATAAATGGGATCATTCTATAGGGTTTCACATTATGATTTATCTATGCCTCATGAGCACTGGTTACATTATAAAACCCTCGATGCACCTGCAAAAGCAACAAAACACAGAAAAATGTGATCCGATAAAGAGTATCAGGATCCAGGGATAAAATCAAAGAAGAAATGAATGTTTAATGATTTTAAACAAAGTTATGAGGGATTAAGGCTTAATTATGACTATATAAAGCCTAATCCACACAATTGAAGATAGTTTAAAGACCTGAAGAGAGAGATTAAGCAAAATTAAACCTAAAACACAGTATTAAAGCAAATTAACAGTGTTTTAGGTTAAAAAAATGAGATCTATCAGCCCAAGAAGCCTCCACTACCACATACAAGGCTAATTGAATCCTCTCCAGCTACCAAAATCTACCTGCTGCCTCAAAGAAATCAAAGAAGGCAGAGTTATCGCCTTAGTCAGTGATATTTTTCTTAAAGCGCCCAGAGTTATTGCAAATCCTGCCTGAAAGAGTTCTAAAGTCAACAAACTCTGCTAAGTTTCTTAACTACTTAATGTAAACCAATTAATGCAGAGAAATATCAGAAATATTCTCTGTTGAGCCCCTCAAATTCCGAGAAGCATTAAACTGTATTGATTGAACCCAGAGATATTTTCTTTCATCCCACCTCCTCATTTCTTCTATAAATGCTTCTGTAGAAGATGAGATAATGTTGGTCACTCCATATCTATTGCCTGTAAATAGTTTTCCGAAGCTGCTGTAAGCTCTTTTCGTAATTGAAGATACCTAAGTCGAGATGAGAAGTTGGAAGCTGTAGAGAACCACTGGACTTGATGATTGTAATTGGTTTGAACATCAAATACAAGATGATTTATGGGATCCTGGTCTATGTCAACGGTGATGTGTTTCTTATTGTAAATTTTTATTTTATATTTTTTCCCATTCTGTCCACTTTCTCTTATAAAGAACAACAAATATAGAGCTAGGATTTACTGTCAAAACTACCCTACTCTCACTGATAAGATTTATCTTTATGTTTTCCTCAAAATTGTGTATTTAGGAATGATTTAATACAGCCCAAGCAGCTAATGAATGTTGGTGTTCCCACGTCTTACTGTATAAACTTTAAACATTGTTCTTGAATGTTATTTTCAGTTTATGCTAAGTAAAGTTGAACTAGGGAAGTCTATGGTTAGCCCTATCCTCTAGTTCTATCTCCAAAGGTTGTCTGAAAGTTTCCCTAAGAGTATGTTGAAAGCAGGCTAGGTCCAAAGTCTTTACCTTATCTTAGACTATTGTTTTTTTATCTTAAGTGTTGTCTTGAAAGTTTGCTAATATAAGTCGAACTAGGGAAGTCTATGGTTAGCCCTGTCCTTTAGTTTCTTCTCCAACAATTGCTTTGAAATTTTTCACTTTGAATATGCTGAAAGAAGGATAGGTTCAAAGTCCTTACTTGATCTTAAGATATTCTTTTTGTGCTTTAAATATTTTCTATTGAAAGTGCATCAAAATCAAGCTAGTTTCAAAGTACTTACCTGATCATAGATTACTTTTATGTTTTTCCTAAGTGCATGCCAAAAGAAGGATAGTTTCAAAGTACTTACTTGATCTTAGTTTTCTCTTTGTTCTGCATTTGTTTGATTCCCCTTCTTATTGTTTCATTTCATTCCATAAAATCAACTTGAAGAGATCCTTTAACATAGATTACTTGCCCCATAGACCACTCTTGAACCTTACTGTTTCAATTAAATCCTATTATGACTCCATAGCCCAATGGATTGAAACTGCTTCTTGCCTATCTTTTAGCCGAATCATTCTTTCACTTTCATTCACCTTCACCCTTCATTTAGAGTTCCTTCACCTTCATATATCTTTTCCCAACAAAAACAAACACAAACCTTTTTCTTCATAACTAGCCTAATATCACTTTTCAAACCTTAAAGATAAATCAATCTTTGCACTTATAGAGAGATCCCTCTCTAGATTCAGGAGGGCTAGATCCTAGAATCTCAAAGTGGTTCAAATGTTGTCTCTGTAGTTTTAGTCTCACCAATCTATTAAAGTTACATATTCCTAACATTTCTGGCGACTCCACTGCAGATTTATGAGTGAATTTCATCTTAAATACCCTTAAGACCTCAGGAAAAACCCTTGATTTAAGAAAATTTTTCATTGCAGTATAAGTAGCCCTCTTCAAGCACTACCAAGAAAATGGTAATCATGATAAAACTTATTTGAATAAGTGACAAACTAAGGAACCCTTAGGATTCTCATAAGAGCTTATCAAACCTTGAAGAAATCAATGAGCTTAGCCATAAGAGTAAAAAAAAAAATTCTCATCACCGTAGCTAAGTGTTGAAATAGATTTAGGACACTCTTAGAACCCATAGGACTAAAATAACTCAGAAAACCCAAAAATATTTCAGATTGGTATTTAAATAAACATGGTGGTGGACCATACAACCTTTTACCTCCAAAATAGCTAAAAATTTCCACCTGGTGACTCCATGATCCAAAACAGACCTTAAGACTCCACTGGGAAACCCATTATTATCATAACATCACATAAAATCAGTTAAGAAGACTTTGAGGATAAAATTTTTCTCGATTAAAGATCAATTACCCTCCAAGAGATTGTCATATTTGGTTAAACTTTTCTTGTAAGTTGAGTCTGAAAAACATAGCATAGTGGCTTCTAGAAGATTTCATACTAGAGCCTATCCTGATCCAAATCCTCCTGAGATAGTTGATAATCCTGAAAGAATTCTTAGGAAGTCTCCTAAGGCCAAATCTTCAACTATTTTCACTCCGTAGAGCTAATTTTGTTCCTGAAAACCTTACAGCTCTACAAGAATCACAAGTTGACTTAATAAATCCATTTAGAACTAGGTCACTTGATGATATAGATCAGATAGATTCAGAGCCTTCACTTTCATCTCTAGATAGAAGTGAACATCCTGGTAGTAGAGAAATTACTCCACCTGATTTACATTTCCTTCATAATTTTGGTTTCTCCCATCCAAGATCAGCTCAACAGTCTTTTGTTGGTCCATCCACTTCTGTTATCCACACATCCAATGTTAAAAATACACCATTCCATCAACCCCCTCCACTTGTAAACCACCCACTTTTTTGACAACCTCCCATCATGGCAACATGGTATGCTCCCTTATTCCTTCCTTCACCTTTATTCAATATTCCACAAGACTATTAGTCCAAGATACCACGGTATGATGCCAGTGGTGATACTACAGCTTCACAACATGTGGATAAGATGAATGACTACTTTGACAGAAATGAGATTGATGATGAAACTGTAAAAATTAGATTATTTGTTCAAATTTTAGGGGGAGAAGTAAGAAAACGTTTCAAAGGCTTAATCCCTCACAGTATTAATGATCTCCAAGCCTTCCATCAATTATTCTTAAACAAATTAGAAGTTAAGAAAAACCCTCTCCAAATAATTTCGGACTACAAGAATCTCCAAAGAAACCCTAGGGAAAGTGTTCAAGCCTATTGCACTAGGTCTAATAGTGTGTATAATGCAGTTCCCCCGTATCTAAAACCTCCACAAGGCTCAGTTTTAAACAAGTTTCCTGAAGGATTTGATCCTAAAATGGCCTATCAGCTGAGAGAGAGAGATCCTTTAACTCTTGAAGATATGAAAAAAGGAGCTCTTGTCGTGGAAGTTAATTTAATGGAGAAAAGAGCAAGAATGAGAAATGAGAAGAAAGTGTCCTTTAGAGAGGAGTATACACCTTCCACATCTAGCTCTAAGATGGAAAGAATGATGGAAGATATGATGAAAAAAATGAGCATACTTGAGAGAGCATAAGCTAGTTGAAACCAATCAACTCCTCAAAACAGAAATCAAAATCAAAATCAGAATTTTAGGAGAAACCAACCTCAAAATAGACCAAGGGGGGATGATCAACAGATTACTCCTCCTTTTCATCAAAACTATGTAAGTGAGGTTAAAGAAACAAGTGAAAAAATAGAGGAAGATGATATAAACATGTTGGGAGTAGACAATGATGATTTTGAAGTTCATTACAATAGAAAACAAGGCCTATACACACCCTATGATGATAAAAGACCAGAAGATGAATATTACTATCAAGAGCTAGAAAATTTCATCATTGAAACTCCAAAAGAATATGACCTTAGAAGTGAAAAGAATCTGGAAACTCCCAAAACTAAAACCTCTGTAAATCCTGCAAAAAACAGCCCTGAGAACGAAACCAAAGTTGCAAAACAAAAAGATAAAACACTGGCTGTAAATTTTGATAAAAACAAAGAGAAAGGCACTCAAATGAATGAAAAACAAAGTGCAGACCTTAGCATTTTTAGCACCTCAGCTAGTTCTCCTACTAAAACAATTTTGACCAATATAAATAGAGGAAATTAGCAAACTGATTTTGCTGATAAAATGGTATTTAATAAGGCTGAAACAAGCGTTTTCAAAAATTAGATGCCTTTTAGTTCAGAGAAGGAAATTTCCAAAATCAAAATCTCTGTTCCTCTCACAGAATTAGCTACCCAAGATATGTATATATCCCAAATTTTGAAGGCTTTTAACATAGAAGAGAATAATGAAACTGTCAGTCTTAATGATTACCAACCAGAGCTCATATTTGGTCCTAATATTGAGGGTAGATATCAAGAAGGTGCATTTCCTCCATTTTATGTTATTTTACAGATTCATGACAAAATTTTACACAATGCTATGCATGAATCTGGGGCCTCTCACAATTTAATTCCCAAAGATGTAATGGAGAGCCTAGGCCTGGAGATCACTCGACCTTACAAATATATTTACTCCTTTGACTCAAGCATAGTGAAATGTTTAGGTCTGATCAAAGACCTCTGCGTAAACTTAGCACAAATTCCAGCCAAGTGTTTAGTAATGGATATTGTAGTGGCTGATGCACCCCCCAAGTATGGTATGTTGTTATCAAGATCGTGGGCAGCTAAGTTACAAGGAACAATGAAAATGGATATGACATATGCTACTATCCCTATTTTTAATCAAACTAGAAGACTTTATAGGGAATCTCATATGCAATACATGGTTACCAGCCAAGAGAGACCACAAAACTCTCCTCTTTATTCTGTACATATAGGCCTTGATTCATTTACCCTTTTTAATGATGAAACATTCAGTGAGAAAGAAACCTTAGATGAATTAGTGGAAGATATAGAAAAAGAGGAAGAAAAGACAGAAATGTCTAAACAGGTTGCCCAACCTGAGAATCACAGCAAATAAATCGCAGGTCTAGAGCTGCAAATCAACCATCCATTGTTTTTTGACCTTGAGAGTCAAGAGAAGAGTCCTCAACGCAATGAAAAACATGAGGAATTAAAAAAATTCAACATGGTGCTGATCTACAAGAACAATCCAAAATCACACTAGATGAAGAGGATAGTAACCAAACTAGTGAATCTGAAACTAGTCCTCTTTGGAGTTTGCACTTTGATGGGTCTTGTACTAAGATTTATGCAGGTGCAGGAGTGTGGCTTCACAATACAATGAATAGTCATATTGAAGGACATTCCTGCAAATTAAACTTTCAATGCACCAATAACATAGTTGAGTATGAAGCCCTCCTTTTAGGCTTGCATTTATTGAAGAAATTAGGGGCCATAAGAATAAAGGTTCATGGTGATTCTGAACTAATAATTAGGCAAGTGAATGGGGAATATACTACGAAACATCACAGAATTAGAGCCTATCGAAATGATGTCATGGATTTATTAAAAACATTTGAGGAATTCAAGCTTATCTTTGTCCCAAGAAATCAAAATATCCAAGCTAACGGTTTAGCTTTTGTTGCTAGAACGTGCCTAACTCCTTATGAACCAAACAATGCACAACTCAAATCAAATTTAGACCAGCTGTCCCTGATAATGAAAAATATTGGCAAGTGTTTGATGGAGACAAACAAATAGAAGACTTCCTGCAATATAGAAATGAATTTGAACTACCAAGTTCAGATTCAGATTATGAAGATGACTGTTCTACTAAAAAAAATCTACTTGCTGAAGAAGTAAAGTCTCTAGAGATTGCTGAGATAAATATGTTAGCTAATAAACTTGAAAATACCATAGAAATTAGTGCAAATTTAGGAAAAGTAGACTTAGAAATGTTGCAATCTAACAATCAAAGTTTGCCAAAGGGATTGGTCCCCTTAGAAGAGTTGTTTGATTTCAATAATGTTTCCAAGGAACCAAAGCTAGAGCCTATTGAAACTGAAGTTGAAAAGTGTAATATAGGCAGTGAAATTAAACCAAAAATGGTCAAACTGTCTAAAACTTTACTAGCTCACATCATGTTGAAATACATTGAGCTGTTTAAAGAATTTTCTGATGTTTTTTCATGGAGTTATGAGGACTTAAAGTCCTATGACACAGAGATAATTCAGCACAAGATACCTCTCAAAGAAAACCAAAAACCTTTTAAGCAAAAATTGCGCAGAATCAACCCTGTTCAATTACCTTTGGTTGAGAAGGAAATCAAGAAAATGTATGAAGTTGGGATTATTCTTCCTATTAGATATTTAGAGTGGGTGTCTAATCTAGTGTTAGTTAGGAAGAAAACAAGAGAGATTAGGCTTTGTATTTACTTTAGATACTTAAAAAAAGCCTCATTAAAGAACAACTACCCTTTACCCAAGATGGATCATATTTTTCATAGGGTAGTTGGTTCTAAAAGAATTTCTTTGCTAGATTTCTTCTTAGGATACAATCAGATTTTACTACATCCTAATGATCAACTCAAGACAACTTTTACAACACCTTGGGGCACTTTCATGTATGTGAAAATTCCCTTTGGTTTAATGAATGCGGGTGCTACATTTTAGAGAGCCATGGATATTGCATTCTCGGAAGAATTAGGCTACTTCATCATTATTTACCTTGATGATTTTATTGTTTTTTCCAAAACAGATGAAGAACACCTACAACATTTGAGAATAGTCTTTGAGAAATGTAAGAAATTTGGATTGTGTTTAAACCCAAAGAAAAAAATGTTTGGTATCCAAGAAGGTAAACTTCTTGGAAAAATCATATCAGAAGAGGGGATAAAGATATACCCAAAAAGGATTGAATGTATATTGCAAATCAATCATCCTCGAAACATCAAGGAACTTCAATCTTTCATTGGAAAGATTAATTTCTTGAGAAGGTTCATACCCAACATAGCTGAACTCCTTAGAAACATTACAAACATGTTGAAAAAGGAACAAGGAGTTAAATGGAACTTGAAAGCAAAGAAATCCTTTGAGCTGGTGAAACAAGCATTAACCAAAACACCAATTCTCATAAGTCCTATTTTTTCAAAATATTTTTTCATTTTTTCATTCGCATCACAACATACAGTGGTTGCTGTCCTATTGCAGAAAAATCCACAGGGACAAGAGCAACTAATTGCATTCTTTAGCAAGGCGTTCAGAGATGCTCCTGTGAAGTACAATATTATGGAAAAACAAGCCTTTTCCTTAGTCAAAGCCTTAAAAGAATTCCGAGTTTACATTATGCACTCCCACATAATTGCCTTTGTCCCAAATTCAGTTGTAAAGGACATTCTAACACAGGACCCAGATGGCAAGAGAGGTAAGTGGATAGTTGTGATACTTGAATATGATTTAGAAATCAAGCCCACTAAACTCATAAAAGGCCAAGGATTAGCAAGATTGATGGCTGAGTCTAATTTTGAAGCTCTTGATATAAACATGATAAATGCATTAGATGAACAAGAGGAATTTTCAACTCCCATGCTTAAGGATGATTTTATGAATTCCTTTTGGTATGCTGATATTTTATATGTTTTTCTCAATTTGAATACACCTCCTGGTTTGTCTAAGACGAAGGAAAGATTTTTAAAGTTAAAAGCTGTAAATTACTGCATTTTAGATAAATTTCTATATTGGAAAAATTCTAGTTGGTTATTTCTTAAATGTTTTCCTGAGAATGATGCAGATAAAATCAAGTATGAGTTCCATGAAGGACAATGTGGAGGCCACCTCTATTGGAAGACAACTGCCAAAAAAATCCTTAGAGCTAGTTACTATTGGCCCACCCTCTTTCATGATGTCCATAAAATGACTGTTTCCTGTCATAAATGTCAACTCTTTGAAGGAAAAAGAAAATTGCTTCCTTTACCCTTGCATCCAATCACCGTTGAAGCTCCTTTTCAGCAGTGGGGTTTAGACTTCATAGGGGAAATCCATCAACCATCATCTGCCCAACATAGATGGATTCTCACTGCAACAGAATACTTTACCAAATGGATAGAAGCCATTCCTTCTAGTCAATCCAATGACTCTATCATCATAAAATTTATTGAAAATCATATCTTATCTAGATTTGGCTGCCTAGGAAGATTATCACTGATAATTCTGCTGCATTTGGATCCAAAAGGATGGTTTAATTCTGTCGCAAATATCAGATTACATTAGGTCATTTTACTGCTTATTACCCTCAAGGTAATGGGCTAGTAGAATCCTAAAACAAAATTTTGGTAAACATAATCAAGAAGTTGCTGGAGGACAATAAGAAATCTTGGCACACAAATCTAGTACATGCACTTTGGGCTGACAGATTAACACTTAAAAAATCAATTGGAATGTCACCCTACCAGCTTGTGTATGGAGTAGATGCAATTTTTCCAACCAGCCTAGGAGTACCAGTCATGAAGTTGATCCAAGAAGTACAGTCTGAAGACAATCACATGATTAGAAGAATAAATCATACCATACATCTTCAGCAAACCAGAGAAGAGGTCTAAAACATAGCATTACAAAAGCAAGAAAGCATCAAGAAGCTTTTTGATAGAAGGACAAAGGCCTATGATTTCAACATTGGTGAAAAAGTGTTAAAGTGGGATTCCAGGGGAGAAAATAAGGGCAAGCATGGAAAATTTGATAACTTATGGCTTGGCCCTTATCTCATTCATTCTACTGCTGGTAACAATGCTTAATTTTTACAAGAATTGAATGGAGCTGAACTGTTTAGGGGTCCTGTCAATGGCAGGATGCTCAAACATTATTTCTCTTGACCATATCAGTTTGGAAGCCTTTTTATTTTTTCTCATTGTCAATATTACATCCATCATTTCATTCAAAGTTAGAAAAATAAAAAATACAAAAACAATAGAAGATAGAAAAGAGGGCAGATTGTAAAAACAAGAAAGGTACAGCCCCATACCAAAAAAGAGAAACAAAGTCTGGAAGTGTGCAAGCTCAAATGCCACTCCTAAGAAACAAACTCCTAGTTATTCATACAGCCTAATCATGACTAATTAGTTTTCAATTTATTGTTGATAGGTTAGTGAAGTAGATTTTCCAAACAACTTAATCTTGGCTTATCAGTTAGGTAGATTAGGATAGAAAAATGGAGGTTCAAACAAGCTAAAAATCTGAACCTATGAGTTTCAAAAGAAGCATGGCTCTAATCTGTTTTAATCTTGAGCCAAAAACATAAGCAAACTAGTTCTAATATGCCCAAAAATTGAACCAGAAAAGAATGTAAGACAACCCAAAAAAGTCTAAAAACAGAGCCAAAGAAAAAAGAAGGATGTTCTTAAACTTTCAGATCTAAATCCTTCACCATTTTGATTTAATTTTCTGCAAATAACTATCTATGTGCAGCTTGTTTTTATTCCATAGATCAGCAACAAGTTAGACTATTCAATCCTAACTTGTCTGCTTTTAAAATTTCTTCTTTTAGAATTTAGAGAATAAAAATCTGACATACAGTCTAATCCTGACAGATAGTAGTTAGGTAGAGAAGCTTACGAACTCAACTGCTTAATCTGAGTTCATAGAGAAATAAGGGTAGAAATAGACTAGTTTAATGCTTTCAAAAGAATAAATTGTTGAAAAAATATTTTTCCAATCCAAATGTACTCTGAAAGAAGAAAAAATGTTAAATCATTCGGATTGGGTAGGTAGAAAGCTTGTTTTGATATAATTCCATTGTTTCAATGGTTGCTAACATTGTTAGAACAAAAGAAGATCATAAAAGTAAAGAAAGTTGCAGCACCAATGGATGAGGCTTTGATCAGCTTCTAGAGAATACAAGTCTGAAGTTCTTGACACATTCAAGAAGGTGCCATCCTCATGTGGAGCCACTGTTAGCCACCTATAAAAATTTGTTACATAAAATGGTGGCTAAATCATTTTTTAAGACTCCAAGAAACAATTTTTATGCCAAATTGTTAGTTCTTGAAGTCTTACGAAGATAACTTATCTTTGAGTTAATCTTCACTACTGTTTCCCTCATAAACCTGAAAAATATACTGTTCACAAGGAGAAAGACAACTCAAAAAACCCATTTTCTCTTTCATTTTACCCCTCCTTTCACTCATAATTAACCTCCATTTTTTATTCCCCTTTCCCTCATTTTCCTTCTCTTCCTTCATAATTTTCCTTTAATAAGGTTTAAAACTCCTTTTTAACCTTATCGGAACTCTCAAAATCCTCAAAAAATCCTTCAAAAATCATAAAAAATAGTCTTTTTGCACTAAGGCCTTAAGCCCCTTAGGCCTTAGCCCTAGCCCCTTTTTTCCGCATAAAACCAGCACCGAGACTAGGTGCTAAGGCCCAATCGCTCAATCGCAATAGGGTTTTTCCTCTTTCCTTGTTACCTTTTGTTTTCGAAAACTTCGATTGTGATTAAACCCTTTCTTTATATATATATATATGAAAATCTGACTTTTCCTTTGGTTTTTTATAAACCCGACAGTTTAATGTTTCAACATATATCATTCGTTGATCTAAACCGATCAAATATCATTGATCAATCGCGTTGCAAGTTTTTAACTTACCCTTTGTTCCTCCCTCCCTCCGATTACGACCCTATGATTGTTACTCGACCATTGATCTACTCTACCGTGCCCAGATCTGACGGTCCATATCGCTCCCCGTTCAAATCCCGCCCTTTCGCCTTTGGCCTTCACTACTACATCCTAACTGTCGATCTAATTTTGAGATCAACGGCTCTTATTCCATCACATCACAAAAAACCGTTTGTTCGCTCCCTCTCCCTCCTCCAATTGCGATCTTGTGATTTAATCTAGACCGTCAAATCCACAAGAACCGATGACCCAGATTAATCTCACCCCGCCATGGCCCTCTGACATTAAAACCACCGATTCAATCTTGGTCGTTGATCTCTCCTAGATCTAATGGCCCACGCTTAATCACATTGGTGCATTTCATTGTTTCCTTCCTTTGTCCTGTGCCGATTTGCGATCCTGCAATCAGATCTGGGTCATCCATTCCCCAAGATCTAATGGTCCAGATCAAACCCGACTTCCTCTATTATTTCATAAAGCCCCGCAGTTGAAAAATCTTCGGCAAATATCTACCGCTTATCTCTGCAGACCAACAGTCCACATTTACTCGACCTCTGCCTGACCCCTGCCTCATATTCCGTTTCATTTACCCTAAGATTAAATCTGATCCCTTCATTCTAAATATTTGACAGTCCAGATCAAAGCCACCATCGCCCTCCACCATTATTCCAAAGGAATTTATCATTAATCTCCACCATTGATCTCTGTTAGCTAATCTAATCCAATGGCCCAGAATCGTTCCAAAACCCCAAATTTCATTAAGCCCTTTGTTGCCTCCGCCAAAGGTTTTCTCCCATTTCCTTTGCATTTTCTCCCATTTTATTATAATGTTACCCCTCCCACATTATAAAATCCTGATTGATCTCAACCATTGATCAATCTAGATCAATGTCCTGGACTTAATCTCCATCACTGTTTATCCAACCGCCTCCCCATCTAACCCCAGCAATCAATCCTCGCTGTTGGTGGATTTCATCCAACGGTCATGATCTAACCTAAAATCTAAAGCAGTTTCAACCTATCCCCGTAGGTTTTTTATAATTTTTGCTTATTTGTGCAGGTTTTAAAAGTTTCTCAATTGTTTTAAATGAAAATCAAAGACCGGGGATGACGATCCCCCAGGCCACCATTCATAAAGGGGATCATTCTATGGGGTTTCACATTATGATTTATCTGTTCCTCATGAGCACTGGTTACATTATAAAACCCTCGGAACACCTGCAAAAGAAACAAAACACAAAAAAATTTGATCTAATAAATAGTATCAGGATCCAGGGATAAAATCAAAGTGGAAATGAATGTTTAATGATTTTAAACATAGTTATGAGGGATTAAGGCCTAATTTGGACTATCTAAAGGCTAATCCACACAATTGAAGATAGTTTGAAGACTTGAAGATAGAGATTAAGCCAAATTAAGCCTAAAACGGAGGATTAAAGCAAATTAACAGTGTTTTAGGTTAAAAGAATGAGATCTATCAGCCCGAGAAGCCTCCACTCCCACATACAAGGATAATTGAATCCTCTCCAGCTACCAAAAGCCAACTGTTGCCTCAAATAAATCAAAGAAGGCAGATTTATTGCCTCATTCAGTGATATTTTGCTTAAAGCGGCCAGAGTTATTGCAAATCCTTCTTGAAAGAGTTCTAAAGCCAACAAACTCTGCTAAGATTCTTAAATACTTAATGTAAACTAGTTAATGCAAAGAAATATCAGAAATCTTCTCTATTGAGCCCCTCAAAGGCCGAGAAGCGTTAAACTGTATTGATTGAACCCAAATATCTTTTCTTTCATCCCACTTCCTCATTTCTTCTATAAATACTTCTGTAGAAGATGAGACAATGTTGGTCACTGCATATCTGTTGCTTGTAAATAGTTTTGTGAAGCTCTGTTTGTAATTGAAGATACCTAAGTCGAGATAAGAAGTTGGAAGCTGTAGAGAACCACTAGAGTTGATGATTGTAACTGGTTTGAACATCAAATACAAGCTGATTTATAGGATCCTGGTCTATGTCAATGGTGATGTGTTTCTTATTGTAAATTGTTATTTTCTGTTTGTTTCCATCCTGTCCACTTTCTCTTATAAGGAACAGTAAATATAGAGCTAGGATTTACTGTGAAAAGTACCCTACTCTCACTGATAAGCTTTATCTTTATGTTTTCCTCCAAATTGTGTATTTAGGAATGATTTAATATAGCCCAAGCAGCTAAGAAATGCTGGTGTTCCCACGTCTTACTGTCTAAACTTTAAACATTGTTCTTGAATGTTATTTTCAGTTTATGCTAAGTAAAGTTGAACTAGGGAAGTCTATGGTTAGCCCTTTCCTCTAGTTCTATCTCCAAAGGTTTTCTGAAAGTTTCCCTATGATTATGTTGAAAGCAGGCTAGGTTCAAAGTCCTTACCTGATCTTAGACTATTCTTTGTTTATCTTAAGTGTTGTCTTGAAAGTTTGCTAATTAAAGTCGAACTAGGGAAGTCTATGGTTAGCCCTGTCCTCTAGTTTCTTCTCCAACAGTTTCTTTGAAAAGTTTCCCTTTGAATATGTTGAAAGAAGGATAGGTTCAAAGTCCTTACATGATCTTAAGCTCTTCTTTTTGTGTTTTAAATATTTTCTATTGAAAGTGCATCAAAAGCAGGCTAGTTTCAAAGTACTTACCTGATCTTAGATTACTTTTATGTATTTCTTAAGTGCATGCCAAAAGCAGGATAGTTTCAAAGTACTTACTTGATCTTAGGCTAATCTTTGTTCTTCATTTGTTTGATTCCCCTTCTTATTGTTTCATTTCATTCCATAAAATCAACTTGAAGAGATCCTTTAACATAGATGACTTTCCCCATAGACCACTCTTGAACCTTGTTGTTTCAATTAAATCCTACTATGACTCCATAGCCCAATGGATTGAAACTGCTTCTTGCCTATCTTTTAGCCAAATCATTCTTTCACTTTCATTCACCTTCACCCTGCATTTAGACTTCCTTCACCTTCATATATCTTTGCCCAACCAAAACAAAAAAAAACCTTGTTCTTTATAACTAGCCTAATATCACTTTTCAAGCCTTAAAGATAAATCAATCTTTGCACTTATAGAGAGATCCCTCTCTCGATTTAGGAGGGCTAGATCCTAGAATCCTAAAATGGTTCAAATGTTGTCTCTGCAGTTTTAGTCTCACCAATCTACTAAAGTTACAGATTCCTAACAAAAACTAAGCAACTCCTCAGAATAGAAACTAGAACCAAAACCAAAACTTTATGATAAACCCCCGTCAAATAAGATAGAGGCAACAGAGAGGGTCTGACTAGAAAATCATGCCTCCTTTCCAAGAAAACTACGTTGATGAGGATGAGGGGGTGATTGAAGAACCAAAAGAAAATAAAATCAATCTAATGAGAGTTAATAATGAGGATACTGTTTTCCTCACTGAGGAAGAGCAAGGCATGTTAACCCTAATTCAAAATGAAGAAGAATGCACATAATCCAAGGATTATAAACAAGGATTCAAAAATGCTATCATGGAAGTGCATAGACAATATGACCTAAGAAGCATGAAAAAAAAAGACACTCCCAAGAGAAAGAACCCTGAAATTTTTTCTAGTAAGACCCCTGAAATGTTTCCTAAAAAGACAACAAAAAGTTCAACTCAAAAGGTTGAAGGTTGTGATAAAGACAAAAACAAAAAAAGCATAGAAAGAAGCACTAGTAAATCAGCTAGTAGTCCTAACAAAAATAATTTAACTATTATCTCTAATGCAAATTGACAATCTTAAATTGCTATAAAAACGATCTCTGATAAAGCTGATTTAAATCCGCCAAAAACACAAACACCATTCAGTATTGAGAATTAAATTTCCAAGATAAAAATTTCCATACCTCTCACTAAATTAGTTGGCCAAGATGTATATAGATCCCAAGTTTTGAAAGCTTTAAACATCAGGGAAAATAATGATACTGCGAATTTAAATGATGAAAACCCTGAGCTTTTATTTTCACCTGAAGTAGAAGGTAAGTTCCAAGAGGGAGGTGTACCTCCATTTTATGTTAGTTTGAATATCCATGATAAAATCCTCCATAATGCCATGTTAGATTCAAGAGCTTCTAAAAACCTCATGCCAAAGGAAGTTATGGACAGACATGGCCTTGACATAACTAGACCATACAAAGACTTGTACTCTTTTGACTCTAGTAGAGTTAAATGTCTAGGCCTGATCAAATATATTTGTGTTAATCTGGCACAAATACTAGCCAAAAGCCTAGTAATGGATATTGTAGTGGCTGAAATTCCCCCTAAGTATGGCATGCTCCTATCACACTCATGGGGATCCAAACTTCAAGGCACCCTCTAAATGGATATGACCTATGCCACCATACCAGTCTTTAGTCAACCGAGAAGATTATATAGGGAAAATCATATGAAATACATGGTGAGCAGTCAAGAAAATCATGATAACTCCCCTCTCTATTCTATCCACACAAACCTTGATTCATTTATCCTTTACAACGATGAAAACAAATAATAAACAAACAACTAAAAATAAAGAAGAAAAGAAAGAATAGTCAGACCAAATAGAAAATGAACAACACAAGTCTGAACCTGAACCTCTTTGGAATATGAAATTTGATGGTTCTTGTGGTAAAACTAGATCAGGGGAAAGTGTTTGGGTACACAACACTAAGAACAACCACGCATAGGGTCATACATATAAACTGAGCTGTCAATGTAAAAATAATATAGCAGAATATGATGCACTCCTTCTAGGATTACAAATTTTGAAAAAATTGGAGGCCAAAAGGATTTATGTCCATGGGGATTTTGAGCTACTCATTAGGCAAGTTAAGGGAGAATATTCAGCTAAACATTCTAGATTAATAGCATACAGGAATGCTGCCCTTGACCTCCTAAAAACATTCAAATAATATGCCCTTGAATCTATCCCAAGAAATCAAAATATACTCGCCAATGGGCTAGAATTTGTAGCCAGTACTTATCAACAACATCATCCTAACAGACAATATACAGTACAGGTTAAATATAGACCAACGATACCTAATAATATAAGATATTGGCAAGTTTTTAAAGGTGAAAAAAAAATTGAATATGTCAAACCAGGAGGTAACTCCGCAAATCAGAATGTGTATTAGATGAAGAATGTGCATGTATTTATACATGGAGGTGAGGCTATTGGGATTCATCTCCCAATGACTCTTGGTCTTCCTTATTTTCTAATATTATTTAATATACAATATTAAATATCCTCACCCAACCCTTAGGATTAGGTGTCAACATTCCCCCCTTTAATCCGAAGGGATGTTGATGAGCCCAAGCATCGATCTGAACTTTTCAAACTTTTCTTTTCTAAGTGATTTGGTGAAGATATCAGCAGTTTGCTCATTTTTGGAACAATGATGTAGATGGATGGTTTTGGCCTGAACATGATGTCGAATTAGATGGTATTTTGTATTGATGTGCTTTGTTCGATCATGGAACTTTGGGTTCTTGGCCAACTTTATTGCAGAAGTGTTGTCGATCATGAGTGGTGTTGAATACGTTTGTTTCATCTGCAAATCTTCTAGGATTTTTTGGAGCCACACAATGTCCTTTGTTGCTTCAGCTACTGCCAGATATTCTGCCTTGGTCGTGGAACTTGCTGGAACTGAATGTTTTCATGATCTCCATGAGACAGCTCTTGATCCAAGACTCATGGTGTAACCTGTAGTAGACACCCCTATTTCTTTTTCCCCATCAAAGTCTGAATCAGAGTATCTGATCAAGCTAAAGTCGCCTACCTGTGTATATTTGAGTCCAAAGTCTTGAGTCCCCATCAAGTACCTTAACACTCTTTTTGCAGCAGATCAATGTCCTTCACAAGGTTTTTGCATAAACCTTGAGAGGATTCCAACAACAAATGAAATGTCAGTTCTAGTGGTGGTTAGGCAGATAAGACTTCCTATAAGCTGTCTATACTTAGTTGCATCCTCAAATTCCTTCCCTTCAATGGATGTGAGCTTCAAGTTTTGTTCCATGCCAAACTTGTTCAAAATATCTCTAATGTACTTTTTTTGAGAAATAAATATAAATTTAGGATGTTGAATTACTTCAATACCCAAATAGTAATGAACATAACCAAAATCAATCATTTCGAAACCTTTCTTCAATTCTTTCTTCATGGATGCAATATAGCTCTCATTGTTCCCTGTTATCAAAAGATCATCTACATACACCACAAGATATACAAATGTTTTTCCAACTTTCTTAACAAACAAAGTTGCATCATCAAGATCAAATTGTTTGAAGTCAAGTTTCAGAAGATGCTCGGTTAATTTCTCATACCAGGCTCGTGGTGCTTGCTTGAGGCCATACAAGGATTTTATAAGCTTGAAAACTTTGTGTTCTTGGTCGTTTACCACAAATCCTTTTGGCTGGGACATAAAAAATTTCTCCTTTAGATCTCCATTCAAAAAGGTGGTTTTTACATCCATCTGATGGACTTTCCATAAATTCTGAGTTGCTAGGGCAAAGAGAGTCCGGATGGTGGTCCATTTTGCTGTGGGGGAAAAAGTTTCTTCATAATTGATTCCTTCTTTTTGTGCAAAACCTTTTGATACAAGCCTAGCCTTGTGCTTGTCAAGTGAGCCATCTACTTTATAATTGTTCTTGTAGACCCACTTATAGCCAATTGGTTTTGTTACCAAAGGCGGATCAACTAGCTTCCAAGTGCCATTCTTTATCAAGGCATCATACTCTTTTTGCATAACTTCTTTCCATTCATCATGAGAAGCGGCTTCTTTGAAGGAAGTTGGTTCATGATCTGTAGACAAACTCAATTCATAGTTATAACAAATATCCATATCAACAGGAGAATCAGAGTTATCTACGTCACCTTCATTTTGTTTAGTGGAACTTCTTGTTCCTGTTTTTCCAACCTCATCAGGATGAACATTCTCTAGTGTCTTTGTCAGCCATTTGGGAGGACCTTTCTGAGATGGCCCAGGCTGCTCATTTGACTAAGTTGGGATTGATTCAAGATTAAATCTCCCAATTCTTTCAATCACATCATTCAATGTGTCATCCGTGGTTGTTTCTTCATGTGGGGGAGAGAGTGCTTCAGGAAATGATTCCATAGTTTGATTCAATATAGGAATCCCCCCTTCAAGATGTCGAATTTTATTATCAAATTCTTGGAAATACTTTGCATGTGTGAATCTATCCAGGTGATCAAGTTGCCGCTCAACAACCTTGTCACTCTTGGAAGATTCAAGGAACATGACATCTCTTTCTATTACAAACTTCTTATTTTCTTCATCATAGAGACGATATCCTTTGGAGGTATTGGAGTACCCCAAGAAGATACATTTTAGACTTCTCGCACCAAGTTTGTTCCTTTGACCCTTTGGTATCAAGGCATAGTAGGTGGACCCAAAGAGCCTGAAATGCTTTACCAAAGGAATGTGGCCATTCCACAATTCAAAAGGAGTTTTGTTTCTAATTGAACTTGAAGGACACCTATTCTTTATGTAAACAACACATAGAACTGCATCAGCCCAAAACATCAATTTTACATTCTTTAAAAATAACATGGAGTGAACCATATTTAAAATAGTTCTATTCATTATTTCAGCTACAACGTTCTGTTGGGGATTATATGGCACAATTGTTTTATTTTTTATCCCATGTTGACGAAGATAATTTTCAAATTCATTTGAAGTGTATTCTTTTCCATTATCAGTACGTAGAGAGCCAATATGAGTTTCTACATCATTTTCAATCCATGCATGAAAATTCTTGAATGTTTGAAAAGCATCAGACTTGTTCTTCAATAAGTAAATCCAACACATTCTGGTGTAGTCATCAATAAATGTCATCATATATTTATTTCCATTTGCAGAAGAAATAGGCATATGGCCACATAAATTTGAATGAACAAGCTCAAGTTTTCTATGTGTTCTGGAGTGTGAATCGTGAAATGGCTATTTGCTATGCTTTCCTAGAATACAAGCATCACATTCCTTAGGTTTCCTAGGAATTGTAGGCAGTCCATTAACACCATTTTTCTTCAACAAACGAAGGCTTTCATAGTTTAAGTATCCAAATGTAGCATGCCATAAAAGACTTGATGGGAATGTACCTTCATCATGATGTGAACTGAATGCAAAGTTTTGAGCATGAGCAGATGAACCTTTCAGCTTCAAGAGTCTTCCTTCTTCTATTCCCTCCCTGACAAATGAGTGATCTAATTATTTTCTGACCTCTGCCTTGCCATCAAACAAGTGAATGGAGTGTCCTTGCTGGCGGATTTGGACCAGGGACAACAAGTTTCTCCTCAACTTATGGAGGTATAGAACCTCATGTAGAATATGATCTGGAAGACCAGGCAACTTAAGCCTGACTGTGCCAAGCCCTGATGGCTTGAGTTTGGATTTATCTGCGAAATATACTACTCCATCAACTTTTTCAGTAAATTCTTCAAAAAAATCTTTTCCAAATGTCATGTGACATGTTGCTCCTGAATCTAGCAACAAATCATCTCTTCATGAAGTAAATGAAACATCAAACAAGTCTTCAGTTACTCCATTGTTACAATGTGCTAGAACATAATGAGCGGATTCAAGTGCTTTACCTTTCTCTTTGTCGTTAGTTTTATCTTTGTCTTGATTTCTTTGCTGCTCAATTTTATCCCAAGGTGTCCTGCATTTGGATGCATCATGCCCATCTTTATTGCAACGTGTGCAATGAAGATCGGATTTGTTAAATTGTTTTCCCCCCCTTTCTCTGAAGTTTCTTCTTCCTCTTCCTCTTCTGCCACCTCTTCCTCTAGAAGAATCTAGAGCATGAATCTTTTCTCTATGTGCATAGTATGCAGCCTCTTCAGAAGATGAAGGGACTGTCATCTTCCTGAAAGCTTTCTCTCTTTCTGCAAACTTTTTCTCAAGGGTCTCAAAGGTGATATGCTCGAGGTTTCCACTTGCTTGCAATGACTCAAGATAATGTGAGTAAGTCGGATATAATGCCTTAGCATATGCTATGAGAAATATTTCAATTTTTACACCAGTGATGTTAATATCATGCATGATATATCTTACTTCTGAAGCTAAAGCAAGGGGATCATCATTCTTCATTTCAAGACTGAACAACTTAATCATCAATTGAACAATTTCTAGTTTTGAATGTGAGTCATAGAGTTATTTTAGCCTGCTCAAGGCTTCATAGGCATTTGAAAATGATGAAATATGGATACTCACCTCTTCATTTACGGATGCTGCAATCAAGGCATAGGCCTTGCAGTTCTTGTTTTCCCAAATGGCGAGCTCCTTGTCTGAAGTGGGCTTTGTTGATGGATTTCCTTCTTGTCCTTCACAGATTCCTTTCCATAACTCATTAAAAATGAGAGTGTGCTTGATTTTCTAAGACAATTCAAGATAGTTCTCTTTTCCGGAGAGAACCACCCCTACAATAGATATGAGAGAATGCATTCTTCTGAAGGGAAAAAGTAATTACTTTGCTGGAAAAAAATCTTTTGAGGGGGAAAACAATTTGCTAGAAAAATCTTCAATTCTGCAAAATATATCTATATATCTATATCTATATATCTATATCTATATCTATATATATATATATATATATATATATATATATATATATTTGGGAAAAAATGTGTGGGTGGTATTATGAATGATGGAGTGGTTTTGAGTGTGGTGGTATTATATATGAGTGAATGGTATTATAAATGGAGTGGGGTGGTATGTATTATAGACAACGTATGTAAATAGTCTGTGCGGAGAGTTGACCGCGCTATAAGGGGAGTATTGAATATGACAGACAGCAAGGGCGGGGAGGGCCGACAGGCCACGGGGGTAGCGACAGTCAGTAAGGGTGGGGAGGGCCGACAGGGAGTCGTGAGGTGAGGTAGCAGGTTAGACAGTCGGTTGACGGGGTATGCGCAAGTGGGGAGGGGTGTGTGGAGGCGGGGAGGTAGGAGTGATAAGGGGCGGGGACGGTTGTGAGTGATGGGGAGGTGTTTGCGGGAATGAGGGAGTTACACCATAGGCAAAAATGCTAATAGTGGGACTAGCTCTGATACCATGTCAAACCAGGAGGTAAATCCGCAAATCAGAATGTGTATTAGATGAAGAATGTGCATGTATTTATACATGGAGGTGAGGCTATTGGGATTCATCTCCAAATGACTCTTGGTCTTCCTTATTTCCTAATATTATTTAATATACAATATTAAATATCCTCACCCAACCCTTAGGATTAGGTGTCAACAGAATACTTCATGCAGTCCAAAGATGAGTTTGAAATGAAAAATTCAAACTTATATCATAAATGGGATTTCTCTATTGAGGAAAAAACATGCAGAGAGGAGTCCCATCATGATGTTGGTATAAATTTGTTAGCAAAAGAAGAACCACATGGGACAACAATGTGTGAAAATATAGAAAAAGAAGAGGTTGAAGTATTGCAGTTCAGAGATAATAACTTGCCAAGAGGACTTGTCCCTCTAGAAGAAATTTTTGATTTCAATGATGTTGCTAGAAAGCCAAAACTAGAATCCACTGAAGCAAATTTAGAAGAGTGCAATATAGGCAGTAAGAAAAGACCCAAAATGGTAAAACTATCAAAGACACTGCCAAAACCTATAAAATAGAAATATATTGAGGTATTCAAAGAGTTCAGTTGAGCATAAGGTTCCACTCAAAGAAAGAGAGAATCCCTTTAAATAGAAACTTCGTAGAATACATCCTGTCTGTTGGGGTTCCCATGTTTTGGCCAGATTGGCAAGACCAAAGCGTGAGACAACATTAATACCACTTTCAGACCTCAGGATCTAGCCCTCCTAGGTCTAGAGAGGGATCTCTCTATGTTTGAGAAAAATTTTATGTCTATGAAGCTCAGAGTTATGATTTTAGGCTAGTTATATGCATAAGGTTTGTTTGTTTTATTGTTGAGTTTGGTTGCTGGGATTCAGGAAGGAAGGGTTCAACATGACACAAGGCTAGGAAAAGAAGGAATTTAAGCAAATGAGAAGTAATTCAGGGAATGTCAAGTCCATTGGGAAATGGAGTCAAGAAAGGATTTACTCGCTACTCAACACGCAAGCTTTCAGTTGGGCTAGTCATCTAAAGCCTTGGATCCTAAAGTGATTGGGTGGTATGGGACATTAAGGACTGAAAATGAAGAAGGAGAACCATCTAATTCTATCTATAGATCAGGTCAGAGGTCATTTAACTCCAGACCTGCTTGGACACAATCAAAGGCAGCACAAGGGAACTTAGAAAGGC
This sequence comes from Pinus albicaulis, assembly GCA_034641835.2. Lineage (NCBI taxonomy): Eukaryota > Viridiplantae > Streptophyta > Pinopsida > Pinales > Pinaceae > Pinus > Pinus albicaulis. The sequence goes on from CM076579.1 coordinate 222,287,594, forward strand.
TTAATGGGAATGGAAAGATCCTAGTGAGGCAGAGGCAAAGTTCTAAACCTCCCAGTGTTATCAACGCATTCAACTAAATCCTAACAAGCACGTCTAAAAACATATTCCATTAATTCATACATCAGCTAGCAGGCAATATCATCCACTACACTGGTTAAATCAATTGAAATCAATCTTTAGATAACACATTAGCAGAAAAACATTAAAGGCAAGGAGAGCAGAAGTGTAGGGTACCTATCAAGGGTAAATCCTATACCAGATTTCTGATGCAAGCCAGAAGAACTGAAATGAAATGAATTAAACACAGAGATAGAAAAACATCACCGCGGCTTTAGATCAGGATCCAATGAAATGTGCTTCTCATATTAAATATCAACACCAATCAGGTACAAAATAGCCAATAGCTTAGTCACTCAGTCTGAATACATATTCCTCAGCCTATCCTACAATTATACACAAAGGACTCGTCTCAAGAGAAGCTGCTTGCAATTCTATAATATCTCATCAACAACCATTACAATATTCTCTCCTGAGTTTTATAACTGAAGAGAAATAGAAGAGGTAGGTGAAGAACTAAATACAGTATTAAAAATTCTAAAAAGAAAGAGGGCCGAAACCCATTCTGCTTGAATGCTGAGTATTTAATTTTTGTCACCCCTTTTATGAAAGAGTGATCTTCTCCAGATATGACTTTGACATATTTCGCGTGTGGTGCTCTGCAGTACCCCTCGTGACTTGAATAAAAGTAAAATAAAAATACTTGGGTCTCCATACTGCGAAAAAAATGCTTCTGATAGTATTCCGGACAGTTGTCAAAGCGGCGAACCCTTAGGAACAAGATGTATAAAATAAGAACTATATGGGCATTGTGTCCTTTTATGAAGAAAAAAATTCTGCTGGTGAATAAACCCTGATGTTATCTTTTACTTGTACACAGGATCTTCTGATCGATCCTCAGGGTCCTCAATCTGGTACTTTTCCTCTCAATACTTTTCATAGGGCTCAAAAATATTCATTGGTGTGCCCTAAGCTCCTCGTTGTTCCATTTATATATCTGTTGGAGAAAAACTGCGTCTAAAATGGCCCTAGGAGAGCTGTACAGATTTTTTGGCTCGGTTCTTTAAATGCAGTCATGTCCATCACCTTCCCGGGCTTGGATTCACTAAATGTAACTCTGTACATGACATGTTCTGCAATCTCTGCCACTGTGATAGAGATAATGAGCCATGGCGGTTTTCCCTGCTTGAAACCCTGCAAAACAGCAAACTTGTCAAGCAATCCATGGGCGGGAATGATGGAGGCAGGGTGGATGGAGGGAATGACCGTGAAGATGATTAAATGGAGGAGAAATCGCAGAGAAATGGAGAAAAAAGCATAGGTGGAGGTTGGCGGTCTGCGGAGCAAAATATGAATGAAAAACCTTAAACAACACGAAATTTTCACAAATATATGTGATGCATGGGATGACGTATGACGGGTGCACATGGGGGTGATGTGGCGCGACTGGGTGATGGCTGGGTCGTCAACAGTGGGTCAACAGATCAGGGCCGTCCGATCGTGACAGAGATCAACGGTGGAGGATGCGTTGGAGGGCGATGGACAGTGGGCCAGGGGTACGGCGGAGAAGGGTTATCGAACGCGCAACTCTGATGAGCGATGACCGTCGGATGGGCAATCAGAGATCTAACGACTGACAGCGATATCGCTCGGTATCCTAGGTCGAACGTTAATGCACGATGAGCCGGTGGTTTTGAAACAGTGTTGGGACCACGTGTCGCTTGATGTATGGAATCGCTCCATGATCGGGGAAAACCGCCCTCCACACAAAAGCAGTGCGATAGAAACCGCCGGGTTTGGAATAGTGCATGGGGACCACCAATGCGGGTGCATTGTGGACCGTCAGATCAACGTGTAATTGGACGACGATGGCACGGTCTGGGAAATGAACGGAGAAACACGGGCGCCGGGATTTAATGATAACCATCCGATCTACTAGGATCAACGGTCGAGACAGCGTCCGATATCCATTGGGGAATAGCGCCTTTTGCTCTGGAGGGTGGTTCCAGCGCTGGATCACATGGAAGAAGAGGTGTGGGGGCTTAGCGAGGAAGGGGTTGGGCCTGATATAATGTAAACAGTGGGTTTTGGACCCATTTTTAATTTATTTTGAGGGTAGGAAAAGGCAACGATAGAAGGGAAAAGGGTTTATTAAACTAAACCAAGGGTGTATGCGTGGTTTGAGAGGGGCATGGGAATGATTTAGGAGGTTTAGGGGGGGGAATTTGGGGGTATGAAAAGGGAACTATGACAAAGGACAAAAGGGATGAAGTGGAGGTTTTTGCAGGGGTGCAAGGGGCAGAAATATGCCTTTTGAGATGGGAATCAGCAGAGGAAATTTGTATAAGGTGAAGCATGGAGAGACTTCAAGGATGATGAGTTTTCAGGAAAATGCATTCCTTAAAGGCTCCAAAACAATCTAGCCCCCTGCTTTGTTGTCAAGAATTTTATAGGGGGGCTAACAGTGGCTCCACATGGGGATGGCTTCTTCTTGAAGGAGGCAAGAATCCAGAAATGATCTTTGGAGTAGGCCAGATTCCTACTGCTTGGCACATCCCTTGTTTACTTTGATTTCAGCTGCCACAACATGATAGAAACATTAGCAAAATAACTTTTCTCAACCAGTCTACCTACCCAAACTACAGTCCTAACATTTTTTCCTCCCAGGGTGCATTTTGATTAGCAGACCCTTTACATCATTTATTCTTGAAAACATAAAACAAACCTATTCTAAATCTACCCTTATTACTCCATGAGACCAAATTAGACTGTTGGTATCATATTATTCTCTACCTAATCTACTACCTGCTGAGATTAAACTGTCCAACAGGTTTCTTCTCTACATTCTAAGACAGAAATTGAGAATTAGCCAAGCTAGGATTAGACTGTCTGGCTTGCTGGGCCAAAACTTGTAGGAAACTGAAGACAAAACTGTGAAGGCATGGAATCTGCAACTTTGAAACATCCTTCTTTCTCTGTGACTCAGGTTTTTAGCATATTAGAGTCACCTCCTTTTCTTTGATTCAGCTCTGTATTTGGGCGTGTTCGAGCTGATTCTTCTTTTCTTTGCTGGTCCATATTTTGAGCATGTTAGGACCAGCTGCTTTTCATTTTTTCAGAGGTTCATGTTTCGGGCATGTTTGAACCTCTCCTTTCTTCCTTTTTTTTTTTTAAAACAAAGAATTGAAATGTTATGTACAATGAGATGGGAACTTGAAACTGAAATTTAGCAGAAGTAATGTTTGAGCATCCTGCCATTTACAGGACCCCCAAATAGCTCCGTACCATCAAGTTCCTGTAAGAAAAATGCATTAGGACCCACAGTGGCTTGGATGATATATGGAACTTGCCACAAACTGTCAAAATTTCCATTCTTTCCTTTGTCCTCTCTTCTTGAGTCCCACTTCATAACTTTGTCTCCACTTTTGAAATCAGCAACTTTGGTTCTCTTGTCAAACATCTTCTTCATGTTTTCCTGAACTTTGGCAATCATGTTATAAATGTCTTCCCTTGTTTGTTGGAGATGAATTGTTTCATTTATCCTTCTCACCATACTGTCTTCTTCTATCTGAATCTCTTGGGCAAGCTTAATAACTGCACTCCCAGGCTGGTAGGAAAAACTGCTTCCGTTCCATAGACAAGATGGAATGGTGACATGCCAATAGATTTATTTGTTGTAAGCCTGTCAGCCTAGAAAGCGTGCACCAACTTTTTGTGCCATGAATTTTTGTTTTCTTCCAACAGCTTTTTAATGATAGTGACCAGGATTTTGTTAGATGATTTAGCTAATCTATTCCCCTGAGGGTAATAGGTAGTTGAATGACAAAGTGCTATTTCGTACCTGTGATAGAAATCAACCATTTTCTTGGATCCAAAAGCAGTAGCATTGTCAGTGATTATTTTTCTTGGACAACCAAACCGAGAGAGGATGTAATCTTCTAGGAACCTAATGATGACAGAATTAGTGGCATTCCTAGTGGGTATGGCTTCTATCCATTTGGTGAAGTAATCTATGGAAGTTAAGATCCATTTGTGTTGCCCAGAAGAAGAGGGGTGAATTTCTCCAATGAAGTCTAGGCCCCATTGCATGAAAGGACCTTCAACAGTGATTGGTTCCAAAGGGAGGGGGAGGAGCTTTCTTCTGCCTTCGAAGATCTGACATTTATGATAGGCATTTACCATTTTATGGACATCATTGAAGAGAGTAGGCCAATAGTAGCCAACCCTGAGTATCTTGTTTGCAACGGCTTTCCAACTCAGGTGGCCTCCACACTCTCCAGCATGGAACTCTTGTTTGATTCTTCTAGCTTCATCTTCAGGTAAACATTTAAGCAATAGGCCATTTGGATTTTTCCAATATAAATTCTCATTCAGAATGCAGTAATTTATGGCTTTTAGTTTATGAATTTGGCCTTAGTTTTGGACAGTTCTGGAGGGGCGTTGAGATTTGTGAGCACATAAAGGATATCGGAGTACCAAGGAGAGTTCTGAAACTTCTCCTCAACAGTGGGGTAAGGCAATCCTTCCTGCTCATCTAATGAATTTACCATGTTAATGTCAAGGGCCTACAAATTTGATTCAGCCATTAATTGGGCCAAGCCTTGACCTTTGACTAGTTTGGTGGGTTTTATTTCGAGGTCATATTCTGAAATTGTAGCAATCCATTTGCCCCTTTTCCCATCAGGGTCTTGGGACAAGATATCTTTAACCACTATATTTGGCACATGGGCTATGGTGTGGGAATGTAGAATGTACACCCTAAAGTCTTTCAAGGCCTTGACCAAGGCATAGGCCTTTTTTTCCATGATGTTGTTTTCAATGGTGCATCTCTCAAGGCTTTGCTGAAAAAAGCTATAGGCTATTCATTACCCTCTAGATTTTTCTGCAGTAAAACTGTAGCCACTGTATGCTAGGAGGCCAATGAAAATATAAGAAAATCCTTTGAGAAATCTGGGCTAATCAGAACAGGAGCTTGAGTGAGTGCGAGTTTTATTGACTCAAAATATTTATTAGCTTCAACAGTCCATTTAATTCCTGCACCTTTCTTCAGCATGTTAGTCATGTTCCTAAGGTGCTCAGCTAGGTTGGGAATGAATATCCTGAGGAAATTAATCTTCCTGATGAAGGACTGAAATTCTTTGATGTTTCTCGGCTGTGTGATTTGTAGTATCCCCTCAACTCTTTGTGGGTCTATCCTAATCCCTTTCTTAGATATAATGTGGCCAAGAAGTTTTCCTTCTTGCAACCCGAACACAATTTTCTTGGGATTCAAGGAAAGACCAAACCTTATACATTTTTCAAACACTTTCCTCAGATGCTTCAGGTGTTCTTCTTCAGTTTTAGAATAGATAGTTAAGTCATCCAAGTAAATAAAAATGAAGTGTGTTATCTCATCTGAGAAAGCTATATCCATCGCTTTTTGGAAGGTGGCCCCAGCATTCATTAGTCCGAAAGGAATTTTCACATACATGAAGGTGCCCCATGGAGTGGTAAATGCTATTTTTAGTTGATCTTCTAGGAGTACTAGGACTTGATTGTCTCCTGAAAAACCATCTAGCAGGGAGATCCTCTTAGAGCCCACTACCTTCTGTAGGATGTGTTCCATTCTAGGAAAAGGGTAATTGTCCTTGAGTGAGGCTCTGTTAAGGTTTCTGAAGTATATGCATAATCTGATCTCTCCTGTTTTCTTCCTCACAGCCACTAAGTTTGATACACAATCAGAGAACCTCACAGGCACAATTATACCTGATTCATACATTTTCTTGATCTCTTTCTCTACTGTAGGCAATTGTTTGGGATTGATTCTGCGAATTTTTTGCCTAAAGGGCTTCTGATTTTCTTTCAAGGGTATTTTGTGTTGTATGATGTTGGTGTCATAGGCCTTTAAGTCTTCATAGCTCCATGCAAACACATCAATGAATTCCTTAAACAGGTCAATGTATTTTATCTTCATGTCTGCAGGTAAAGACTTAGCTAGTTTAATCATTTTCGGTTTATCTTCAGGGCCTATGTTACATTCTTCTACATTCGAATCTGCATGTTCTATAGTGGGATTTTTTTCTACATCATCAAAGTCAAAGAGGTCCTTTAAGGGTGCCAGGCCTCTAGGTATATTCTTATCTCTGGCCTGTAGCACCTCCATTTCTTCACTATCTGTGTTTTCGCATTTTTCAGTTGGATTTCAAGTTTCTTCAGAAAGAGTGTTTATTTCTATGTCACAGGGTGTTTCTTGTTCATCTGGGGGATCCTCACCTGGGCAGCTATTGTCAGATCTTGAGTCTGGGTCAGAAAATCCAAACTCATTTCTGCCCACCAGAAAATCTTCAATCTATTTGTCTCCTTCAAAAACCTGCCAATATTTTTCATTGTCTGGCACTGCAGGTCTGAATTTGGTCTGAATGATGATTTTTTGGTCAGCTGGAGCCTTAGGATATGAACTAGCCAGGCAAGCTAATTCGTCAGAAATAACGTTTTGACTCCTAGGAACAAACACCAACTCATATTCCATGAAGGTTTTCAATATATCCATGGCATCGTTCCTATATGCCCTTAGTCTAGGGTGTTTTGCTGTTTAATCACCATTCACCTGTTTGATAACCAACTCAGAGTCTCCTAACACGGTTATTCTACGGGCCCCTAATTTTTTCAACAGATTTAGACCCAGGATGAGAGCCTCGTACTCTGCAATATTATTTGTACATTTGAAATGCAAGTTACATGCAAGGCTCTCGGCGTAGTCACTTTCTATATTATGTACCCATACCCCTGCTCCAGTAGTTATTCTAGTACAGGAGCCATCGAAACTCATTTCCCACAACGGTTCATTTTTCGTTTCATCGTCATTTCCTTCCCTACATCTAGGTTCACCATTGTGTTGTGTTGCAGAGTCTGCACTAGGCTGGGGGTTGTTTTGCTCTTCACGTGGTGGGTAAGTATGAGGAGAGTGACAAATAGGCTGACTGTATTGTATTTCTTGTTTATTCTAAGTTTCGTTTTTAGCACCATGTCCATGATTTTCTTCATCGTATTCTTCTAAAGTAGCGATTATGTTAAAATCCATGGGCTCTGTGTCATTGTTTGAACCTCTGTTGTCTGATCTTGGCTCTCCTAAGGATTGGTCATTGTAGAGAATGAACAAATCCATATCGTTGTGCATAGAGTATAAAGGGGAGTTTTTAGGCTTTTCGGGGCTGCTAACCAGGAATTTCATCTGTGCCTCTCTATATAGTCTTCTAAGTTGGCCAAATATAGGGACAGTGGCATATGAGCCATCCATCTGCATTGTTCCTTGCAGTTTGGCTCCCCATGATCTTGATAATAACATGTCATACTTGGGTGGCACATCTGCCACCACAACATCCATGACCATACATTTAGCTGGGATCTGGGTCAAGCTCACACATAGATCTTTGATCAGGCCAAGGCATTTTACTCTGCTAGAGTCAAATGAATACTGATCTTTATAGGGGCAAGTTATCTCTAGGCCTAGTTTTTCCATGACTACCTTGGGCATTAAATTGTGATATGCTCCAGAATCATGCATTGCATTATGAAGGATCTTGTCATGAATGTTGAGACTGATATAAAAAGGTGGCACTACCCCTACCTGAAACTTTCCCTCAATCTTTGGCCCAAACAGGAGGCCAGGTTGATCATCACTCAAATTCACAGTGTCGTTTTTTTCCCCCAGATTCAACGCTTTCAAAATTTGGCCTTTATATACATCTTGAGTGGCCAGCTCTGATAGTGGTACAGAGATTTTGATCTTTGAAATTTCACTTTCTATATTGAAAGTGGACTGGGTCTTTGGAGCGCTTAACTCTATTTTATTTGCCACTATCTTAGTGGCTAAATCAGTTTGTGATTTCTCACTATGTACAGGGTCATTAGTTGTTTTATTAGGAGCACTAACTGTAGTGCTAGTGCTACTGGTTGATTGGATTTGTTTTTCAGTGTTTTGGTTGTCATTTTCTTTGTTTTTCTCAGATCTCTCAGCTGTTGATTTGTTATTTACAGTAGTTGCTTTAGAAGATTTCTCAGGTCTTTTCTTAATGGTAATCTCAGGAGTGTCTGATTTGGAAGTGTCCATATTCTTTTTGCTCCTAAGTTCATATTGTTCTCTGACCTGCATGATAGCATTTTCAAATCCAAGTCTGTAATCCTCATATTCTGAACACTCCTCCTCCCAATACGTGGATAAGGGCTGATCTTCTTCTGTGGGATAGCCATGGACTGAATTTTCTATTTCAAACATGTTTATTGTATTCCCTTCAGACTCTTCTATGATTCCCTCTTCCTCATCAAGGAAGTTTTGGAATAGGGGAATGACTTGTTGGTCTGATTCCTTTTGTTTGTTGGGCATGGTATTGTTTCTCCTAAAGTTTTGGTTCTGATTTTGGTTTCTGTTTTGATTGCTAACTATGACAACCATTTTTTCCATCATTTTTTGTAACCTTTCCACATTTTTAGAAAGCTTATCATAATTTTGGTGAGATGTGGAGGCTACATTGTCATATATGTATGTTACCCTTCTCTCATATTTCAGTCTTGCTCTTTTTTCGATCAGGTTGGCTTCTATATTCACTGCTCCTTTCTACATGTCGTTCAATGTATTGTATTCCTTATCCCTAAGCTCATAGGCCATGTCAGCATCAAAACCCTCAGGGTATTTTGCTAGGGCCATGACTTGTGGAGGTTTCATATGTGGAGGGAGAGCGTTGTAAATGTTGTTAAATCTTGTTGTGTAATCGTGAACACTCTCTCCTACGTTTCTCTTAAGGGTCATGTATTCTGCCAGTAGTTGGCGAGGATTCGCCCTAGTTTCCCATTTGTTTATGAAATTATGATATAAGCCCTGGAAGATCATTTATGCTACCTGGAGGTAGGCCCTTAAACCATTTCTTCACATCACCCCCTAAGCTTTGGGCAAAGATTCTCATTTTGACTGTATCATCATCTATTTCCATGTAGTCAAAAGAATCTTCCATCTTATCTACATGTTGCTAGGCTATGATGGACTCTTTAGCAGTGAAGTGTGGGATTTTTGACTGGAAATCATTTGGTAAGGGTACTAGAGGCTGAGGTAAAACCAGAGGTGCATACCAAGCTTCCATGATGATGTTTTGATGAGGTAAAGGATTGGCTTGAGCAGCTGGTATATGGATGATAGGGATATTATGACCAGCAGAGAGCTGATGAGCAGAATTAGGGTGAATGAGCCCCAAGTTTTGTATGAAATGTAGATCAGGAGGTGTATATGGAGGGGTCTGTCTATTCCCAAGGTGCCTATCACCTTGCTGTGGTGAATCAGGAGGCTCAGGGTCTGGCTGGTCTAAGCTACTAAATGACCTAGTTCTAGATAAGCTATTAGGTAGGTCCAGGTCAAAGTGAAAATGTGATAGAGCTGTAAGATCTTCTGGTGTAGAATTAGCTCTATGGATGTGTTTGGAAATAGTTGATATTTTAAGTGTAGGAGCTCCCTTGAGGATGCTCTATGGGTTATCAACTATTTCAGGTGGGTTTGGGTCAGGGTAAGCTCTTTTATGGATGGTTCTAGAAGCTAGAATGTTATTTCTGATCAAGAAGCTTAACCCTACTTGTTACATCTACTTTGGTTGATGTTGTTATGGGGGTTGGTCTCCCAGTGGAGTCTAATGTGAACCAAGATAATCAGCAAACCTATTGATCACCAGTGGAGTCTTTGAAATGTTTATGGAATATTGGAGTCGCTAGGTGGAGGGTTTAGGAAGCTTTTGGAAGGTACACTGTCCACCACAGTGCTCTTGAGATGTCCCTTTTCAAGGATATCTTCAAACAAAACAAACTCTAACCAGAGATTGACTGGGAGGGAATTTACCAGATATGTCACCTCTGAAAGAGTGTGAGATCCGGAGGCTACCTAGCCCTTTCCAGACTCTGTCCAAGAGTATGGGAAAACACAACAAATGGTGTAGAGGTTGATGTGAGAATAGGAGTGTTTAACTGCCAACCAATCCAGAGATTGTAGGTTTTCTGAGGTTTATGATATAGTAAGATGAGGAGAACTCAGAAATTCCCCAGCGGAGTCGCCATTATGTTGGGGTTCCCATGTTTTTTCCAGATTGGCAAGACCAAAAGGTGAGACAACATCAGAACCACTTTTATACCTCAGGATCTAGCCCTCCTAGGTCCAGAGAGGGATCTCTCTATGTTTGAGAAAAATTTTATGTCTATGAAGCTCAGAGTTATGATTTTAGGCTAGTTATAGGCATAAGGTTTGTTTTTTTGATTGTTGAGTTTGGTTGCTGGGATTCAGGAAGGAAGGGTTCAGCATGAGACAAGGCTAGGAAAAAAAGGAATTTAAGCAAAAGAGAAGTAATTCAAGGAATGTCAAGTCCATTAGGAAATGAAGTCAAGAAAGGATTTACTTGCTACTCAACACGCAACCTTTCAGTTGGGCTAGTCATCTAAAGCCTTGGATCCTAAAGTGATTGGGTGGTATGGGACATTAAGGACTGAAAATGAAGAAGGAGAACCATCTAATTTTGTCTATAGATCAGGTCAGAGGTCATTTAACTCCAGAACTGCTTGGACACAATCAGAGGCAGCACAAGGGAATTTAGAAAGGCTTAATGGGAATGGAAAGATCCTAGTGAGGCAGAGGAAAAGTTCTAAACCTCCCAGTGTTCTCAACGCATTCAACTAAATCCTAACAAGAACGTCTAAAAATAGATTCCATTAATTCATACATCAGCTAGTAGGCAATATCATCCACTACACTGGTTAAATCAATTGAAATCAATATTTAGATAACACATTAGCAGAAAAACATTAAAGGCAACGAGAGCATAAGTATAGGGTACCTATCAAGGGTAAATCCTATACCAGATTTCTGATGCAAGCCAGAAGAACTGAAATGAAATGAATTAAACACAGAGATAGAAAAACATCACCGCAGCTTTAGATTAGGATCCAATGAAATGTGCTTGTCATATTAAATATCAACACCAATCAGGTACAACATATCCAATAGCTTAGTCACTCAGTCTGAATACATCTTCCTCAGCCTATCCTACAATTATACACAGAGGACTCGTATCAAGAGAAACTGCTTGAAATTCTCTGATATCTCATAAACAACCATTACAATATTCTCTCCTGAGTTTTATAGCTGAAGAGAAACAGAAGAGGTAGGTGAAGAACTAAATACAGTATTAAAACTTCTAAAAATAAAGAGGACCGAAACCCATTCTGCTTGAATGCTGAGTATTCAATTTATGTCACCCCTTTTATGAACGAGTGATCTTCTCCGGATATGAATTTGACATATTTCGGCTGTGGTGCTCTGCAGTACCCCTGGTGACTTGAATAAAAGTAAAATAAAAATTCTTGGGTCTCCATACTGTGAAACAAATGCTTCTGATAGTATTCCAGACGGTTGTCAGGGCGGAAAACCCTTAGGAACAAGATGTCTAAAATAAGAAATATATGGGCATCATGTCCTTTTATGAAGAAAAACATTCTGCTGGTGAATAAACCCTGATGTTATCTTTTACTTGTACACAAGATCTTCTGATCGATCCTCGGGGTCTTCAATCTGGTACTTTGCCTCTCAATACATTGTACAGGGCTCAAAAATCTTCATTGGCGTGCCCTAAGCTCCTCGTTGTTCCAATTATATCTCTGCTGGAGAAAAACTGTGTCTTAAATGGCCCCAGGAGAGTTGTACAGATTTTTCGGCTCGGTTCTTTAAATGCAGTCACGTCCATCACCTTCCCGGGCTTGGCTTCACTAAATGTATCTCTGTACATGACCTGCTCTACAATCTCTACCACTGTGACAAAGATAACGAGCCATGGCGGTTTCCCCGCTTGAAACCCTACAAAACAGCAAAATTTTCAAGCAATCCGTGGGCGGGAATGATGGAGGCAGGGTGGATGGAGGGAATGACTGTGCAGATGATGAAATGGAGGAGAAATCGCAGAGAAATGGAGAAAAAAGCATAGGTGGAGGTTGGAGGTCTATGGAGAAAAATAAGAATGAAAAACCTTAAAGAACACAAAATTTTCACAAATATATGCGATGCATGGGATGACGTACGACGGATGCACGTGGGGGTGACGTGGCGCGACCGGGCGATGGCTGGGTCGTCAATGGTGGGTCAACATATCAGGGTCGTCCGATCATGGCGAAGATCAACGACGGAGGGTGCGTCAGAGGGCGATGGACGGTGGGCCAGGGGTACGACGGAGAAGGCTTATCAAATGCGCAAATCTGATGAGCGATGACCGTCGGATGGGCGATCAGAGATCTAACGGCTGACAGCGATATCGCTCGGCATCCTGGGTCAAACGTTAATGCGCAATGAGCTGGCGGTTTTAAAACAGTGTCAGGGCCACGCGTCGCTTGATGTATGGAATCACTCCGCGATCGGGGAAAACCGCCCTCCGCGCAAAAGCGGTGCGATAGAAACCGCTGGGTTTGGAACAGTTCATGGGGACCACCGGCGCGGGTGCATTGCGGACTGTCAGATCAACGTGTAATTGGACGGCGATGGCGTGGTCTGGGAAATGAACGGAGAAACATGGGCGCCAGGATTTAATGATAACCATCCGATCTACCAAGATCAATGATCGAGACGACGTCCGATATCCATTGGGGAATAACGCCTTTTGCTCTGGCGGGTGGTTCCAGCGCTAGATCACATGGAAGAAGAGGTGTGGGGGCTTAGTGAGGAAGGGGCTGGGCCTGCTATAATGTAAACAGTGGGTTTTGGATCCATTTTTAATGTATTTTAATGGTAGGAAAAGGCAACGATAAAAGGGAAAAGGGTTTATTAAACTAAACCAAGGGTGTATGCGTGGTTTGAGAGGGGCATGGGAATGATTTAGGAGGTTTAGGGGGGGGGGGGAATTTGGGGGTATGAAAAGGGAACTTTGACAAAGGACAAAAGGGATGAAGTGGAGGTTTGTGCAGGGGTGAAAGGGGCAGAAATATGCCTTTTGAGATGGGAATTAGTAGAGGAAATTTTTATAAGGAAAATCATGGAGAGACTTCAAGGATGATGAGTTTTCGGGAAAATGCATTCCTTGAAGGCTCCAAAACAATCTAGCCCCCTGCTTGCTTGTCAAGAATTTCATAGGGGGGCTAACACTGTCCAAATTCCACTGGTTGAAAAGAAGTAAAGAAAATATATGATATTGGGATAATAGTCCCACTCAGGTACCCAGAATAGGTTTCAAATCTTGTATATGTGAGGAAGAAGACAGGAGAAATTAGTCTTTGCATAGACTTCAGAAATTTAAACAAAGCATCCCTGAAGGATAACTACCATTTACCAAAGATGGATCACATACTGCAAAGGGTATTAGGCTCCATGATCCAGGTGGATATTGGTGGTCACCTGCCTATTCCACTTGGGGCCCCACCATTGTCTCTTTCAGTTTTTTAGTTTCGGCACAACTTACTATTTTTAGCAGTTTTTCAGGTCCTGAACTTTCAGAGCCGTTTTGAGGCTCTAAACGATGTTTTTTGGGAAAAATAGGAGAATCATGGGTCTATGGACTGATGTTTCTCACTCAAAATTTTTAGTCCTCGGATAGATATTTCTAACGAGGTATGGTTCACGTCAAACGAAGATCGTATGCCAAAGTTACATCCCCGGGAAGTTGAAACACCAATTTACCCAAACAGGGCCCATAGTTTTGGCGCTTCATCTCCTAGGGTTAGGTTTTTGGATGTTTATGGTTTTCCATTGCTTCTAAACAATAAATAGGCCCTTTAGCCTCATGGTAACTCAATTCAGAGGCATATAGCCGCCACATCTCTTCTCAAAGATAGCTACCAGCGCCCTAGCTAGTTTGTTTCCATTCTGTCTGTAAGCAAATTTTAGTTCTTTGATATTAATGAAATGAAGTGTTATTTCCACTGAATATTTGTATTTACGGTTATATTTTTATTCTGTTGAATTCCTGCATAAATCCAAATCAGTGGTATCAGAGCAATCTGCTTTTTCAATATCCTTCTTTGCATGTCCCCAACTAGGTCAGGGTATAAGGAGTTAGGGCTCGATCTGGTGGAACCTTTGCAAGATCAGCCTCGCAAACCCTGATGGATGCCTATGGGGGATGAAAATAAATATGAGGGAGATGGATATCCTATCAAAATATTGCTTGAGGAGGCCCTAGAAAAACAAAGGAACGTGATGATGGATAACTTTTCCCAGATCCTTTAACGGCTGCCCACCGGCAACACATCTGCATCCAGCAGCCACTCTGGAGGTGCGACTCCTTTTAAGGTACAAGTAAATTTTGACGTTCCCATATTTGAGGGTCAAATATATATAGATGATGTAGATATATGGTTGAATCTATTAGAAAGATATTTCTCGTTTCATGACTTTTCTGACCGGGGGAAGATTATTTTTGCACTCCTCAAAACTACCCCCATGTCAAGGATTGGTGGGAAACCTACTGTGAGAAAAAGGATGATACAGAACTGTCTCTATTCTTAGTCGTACCCACTTGGAATTATTTCCTAGATGCCATCAAGGAACAATAATATCCCGTGGGGAGCTATGAGGACAAGTACATACAATGGACTATGATGTGATAACAAAGGGATCAAGATGTGCATGAGCTGATGAATCTGTTCCATACCCTGCGCGTAAAGTTGGGTATCAAAGATTTATAGAAACATATGGTGCTAAAGTATCGTATTTTTCTGCACAGATACATTCAGGAGGAAATGGAGTTCCTCGATATCTCCTCACTTGGCACGACACACCGGTATGCTGCCAAGATTGAGCAGAAATTCAAACAGAAGAAGCGAGACTTTGGATTTGCGAATCAAAAGCAAGGGAAATGGGCTCCCAAACTGTAGAACAAAGGACATAGCCAAGGCATCGCGGCTCAAGACAACCTGTCGAAGCCACAAGGAAATAAAAACACTGCAAAGCCAAAGAAGGACATGGGAATTGGTGTGAGTTCCATAAGAGCTCCACTCACAACACAAGTAAGTGTCGGGCCAAGCAGTCACTGGTAGCCAAGATGACGGCTTCTGAGTCAGATGCATGCTCTGATTCTGAATTAGAACCTAACATGGGGAATGAAAAAGGGAAACAGATTATTGTTGCAGAGCCCAATGCCACTGTTTCCACTACGAAGATCCAGAAGGAGGAACTGGAAGATCCAGAGGAGGAGGAACGTCTCTTCCACTCCCAGATGTGGGTAAAGGGCTCCCCATTACAGTTCATTGTCGACAATGGGAGCCAAAAGAACCTCATTTCAATAGATTTCGTAGAGCGGTGAGGCTTCTCAACCACAGCTCACCCACATCCATACACCATCGGGTGGCTTCACCAAGAACGAGATCTCCGCGTCAGCCAGCAATGTCGCCTTCCCTACATCATCAAGCCCTTCACGGATAAGGTATTTTGTGACATTGCTCCTATTGATTTTTCTGTTGTATTATTAAGAAAACCATACTTGTGGAAGCGTCATGTTGTGTATGAGTCTCGGCCTCATGCTATTATTGTTACTTTGGGAAATAAGTTGTACAGGATACCAGAGGTACCACCTCTTGCCTCTATCTCTCTGGTTACTACAAAAAAATGTAGTAAGCTCATTTCCTAAACCAGGAAATTCATTTTCCTGATGATCCACCCCCAAGGAAAGAAGCAGACTGTGGCCACGACCTCTAGACAGGGCTCCTCTGCAGACAACAACAAATGGATAAGATTGTGGAGGAGTAAGGGGACATATTTACCTCACCCACAGGGGTTCCTCTGCACTATTAGGTCAAGCACCCGATTGATCTGACCCCAGGTGTGCCGCTACCCAATGGATCGATCTATCGGTGCTCTATTTTGGAGAATGATGAAATCAAGAGGCAGATTCAGGAGCTACTGTAGAAAGGTCACATCCGAAAAAGTTCATCGCCCTGTGGGAGCCTGATCGTGTTGGTACAGAAGAAGTATGGGACGTGGAGACTCTATATTGACTATCGGGCACTGAACAAGATCACTGTCATGAATAGGTACCCGATCCCATGGACTGATGACCTTCTGGACCAACTTAAAGGGGAAAAATATTTCAGCAAGATCGACTTGAATTCTGGGTATCACCAGGTACCAATTGAACCCTCCGATGTGTGGACGACTACCTTCAAAGCCAAGGAAGGCCTTTTCGAATGGCTGGTCATGCCTTTCGGGTTGATGAATGCTCCTGCAACCTTCATGAGGATGATGGATGACATCTTGCGGCCATTCACCAACTCATTTGTAGTGGTGTACTTGGATGACATTCTGATCTTCAGCTAGACTTGGGAAGAGCACCTCCACCACATTCGACAAGTCCTCCAAACATTGCGGCAACACAAGTTGTGTGCCAATTTGGAGAAGTGAAGTTTTGGCATGACCGAGGTTCAATATTTGGGATACATTATTGATGAAAAGGGGGTGCATGTGGATCCCACCAAGATCCAAGTCATTCGGGATTGGCTAGCCCCAGCCACTATAGCAGAGCTTCGTAGCTTTTTGGGTCCTCCTAATTTCTACCGAAGGTTCGTATTGGAATTCTATCATATCACTTGGCCCTTGAGTCAAGTCACCAAGGGAGGAGTGAGAGAAAAATTATTTTGGTCAGAATCTCAATAGAAGGCATTCACAGAATTGAAAAATCGCCTTTTTTCTGCCCCAGCTCTCACATTACCAGACTTGCAACAACCATTTGAGATCGAGACAGATGCCTCTGAATATGCTATTGGGGCTGTTCTTACTCAACAAGGACATCCAATGGCATATCACAATGAGACATTGTCTGACACAGTTCGCAAGTATCCCGCTTATGACAAAAAAATGTATTCCATTGTGCAAGCTTGTCGACAATGGAAATATTACATTTTGGGGAAGGAAACAATCATCCACATAGACCACCGGCCCCTACAATTCATACAAACACAAGGGAAGTTTCAGAATGATTGCCATTAGAAGTGGTCCACATATCTGCAGCAGTTTCATTTGAACATCAATTACAAGAAGAATATCACAGCAGAAGCCACTACTAAACTCTTATTTGAACGAGTGTGAGTGCACTTTGGGATCCCATAGTCTATCATATCAGATCGGGATAGCAGGTTCCTAAGCACATTTTGGTCCAGCCTCTGGTCAATGCTGGACACCAAGCTCACCAAGTCCATAGCTTTCCATCCCCAAATAGATGGCCAGATAGAGGTTGTCAACAGAATGATTGTACACATTCTACGCATGTACAATTCAAATCATCCATGCACATGGGACGAGAGCCTCCCCTATGTACAAAATATCTATAACTGGGCTCTCCATAGCTCAATCGGCCATAGCCCCTTTCAGGTGGGCTTGGGTTTCCAGCCACTATGTCCCATTAACGTAGCCATGCCATTTGTGGCTACTCAAGCCGATTCGGCTCATGTCCAGTCTGAAGTTTACAATGCAAATAGCTTCATCGAGTGCATTCAACACATCCACAAACAAGTTCATGACATATTGGACAGAGCCAATGCTAAGTACAAATAACGCCATGATCAACATCGGGTGCCACACAACTTCCATGTTGGCGACAAAGTATGGTTACATTTGTAGAAGGAGTGCCTCACCGGATCCCACCACGAGCTTCACCCACTCCGTTATAGACCATACACCATCACCAAGGCTGTAGGGAACAATGCCTTTGAGCTTAGTGTTAGTCATCAATATTTTTCACTTGTTGA